>JAESVK010000714.1:448619-525439 GCA_017140935.1 Hamamelis virginiana | reverse complement strand
CAAAGAAAAGTGTTTTGATCAAATCCAAACTCTCGAAGTTAGAGTCCTAGATAAGATAGAATTCTTTTGGCTATACGGTTCATTACAATAGGAGAGTCCTAATGTAATCGAACTACGTGGACTTTGATCTTTATCAAGCAATTGGTAAAGTACGTAGGCAGTCAATAGGGCGCAAGTCCAATCTTAGGTTGACTTCTAGTCTCCTAAGACCATTAGGATTGTGTATATTTTCATACTATATATTATTATTATATATTATATATCATATTTTGTGATTGATTAGATAACTAGGATTGTTTTGAAAAGATTTTGATAAAGCCCAAACTTAATTAGGAGACCTTTAGTTAGGGCGAGGTGGGTGCCTACAAGGAGATCCTCGAACCTTTCCACTTCGTAACCTAGCCCCCGGATCCAACTTTGATTCAAAAGACCATGCTTTTCCAAAATATGGGGTCAATGTTTTATTGAAAATAAAATTTTTTTTGTGGTTTCCTTGTTCCCTAAAAATAAGGTGGCGACTCCTAGTTTTTACAAACTCTCATCCCTTTTTCAAAAAATCCTATCTTGAGTGGATAATAGAGAAGGATAAATCGAGACGGATAAATATCATCCACAATCCACTCAAGATAAACATCACTCCAAGAGTGAACGAGAGAGGCCTTCCGATCCAGGTTGGCTGGTTCACAGCATGTGATGTATGTTTATGTTAAAATGAGACCTATTACAAAAACCCTTCATTTTCAAAATTAAGTTGTAAGGAAGAGGTATGAGCCTTATCCTAGCCTTATCCTAGCCTTCTACCATTATAAAATTAGAAAATTCTTTCGGTGTTTATGTTTGGCTTCAGATATGCGAGAACATATCCATCCTAAGAATTCATCTTATCTTATTTAAATATTGGATATCATAAGATGTGAAAATGATGTATACCAAGAACCTATTATGTGAGGGATACAACATTCAATTGACCATACTTATGTGAATGGTGGGTGTGACTTAACTAAAATGTACTATCCAATAACCTATTATGTGAGGATACTACAGTTTAGAGGCTAAAGGACGATTGGAACTTGCTTGAGAAGCATTAGGATAAGGAGTTATCCACTCATTGAAGGTTAATATCCAATAACCTATTATATGAGGACTATTAATTCTTGATGGGACCCCAATCCCCATTATGAAAATTCAATGTTGAAATTCCCGAATCTCATTAAAGGGTATATGAGATTTGAATAAAATAGTGGGAGGTACCATAAAACTTAAAGACCAAAGAGTTATTATGGTTTAGTAATATGAAATTATATTTATTATTTTCTGTTGTACATAGCTCCTCTAAACCTGCTCTCTAGAATAATTAAATGACAATAGTTTAACTGGTCCAAAAACTTCCAAGACTGGATTAAGAAACCTAGTCTTAGATGCTGATAAAATAGACTACATGGTCAATGCCCCATGCCCCAATGCTTTGTTATAAGGGGGCATATTAGGAGAAGAAAGACACTTATAGTAAGTGGCTTGATAATGATGTAAGGTACATCTGAGGGAACTTTTTGTTAGTGGACTCTTCTCCTATAAAATGATGAATGGGACATCTATTAATGAGCTTTGCCTCAAGATGATCCAGAACATTCAATCATTGCATGATCTTAAGTGTTAGGATAACTGCTGACAAAAGGGCATTGAAATATTGTTTCATTCCTTTCCTGCAAGTCACAAGTAATTCATCATAATCTTCCCTCACTGATTCGATGAATATGCTAGTAATTGTTAGGAGAGCTTGAAAAAGGAAACCAAAGGGAATGTTTTGGCTATCAATAGAGCTTCCACTTCTTAGACTGAACCTAAAGGCAAGAGAAAGAAGAAGAAGTCTCATGATAAGCCAAAATGAGGCATTAAGAATGAGAAGTCTAAATTGAAAGTGTTTCCAGTGCGGTAAGTCGGGTCATTGGAAAAGAAACTGCAAGGAGTACCTAGCTTGAAGAATGGTTCTTCTAATGGTATGTCCTATGCTTTATTCAATTACTAATTAAGAATTAGTAATGTTATGCTTATGGTATCCGATACCTAATTGTCTTTACTTGTACAATGTGATTGTATATAGAAGACAAAGGGAAGCAGAAGATCAAGTAGATATCAAGCTTTCTTTGTTTGGAAATGAATCAACAGTTGATGCATTTGACATAAAAGCTTGATACTTGATTAGTTTATTTAGAGATTATAGAAACTTTATTAAATTGCCAGTAGTTTTAAGACTTCTTAATTGAGGTTTTATATTGTTTTAAATACTCTGTTTATTTAAAATAGTTAATATATGATATTAGATATTTTGGATTAATTCCTGGCAATTGATTTAAAGTTCTTTACTCTTTATGAATGTTATGAATAAATGCATGAAATGGTATATAAGGATTCAACTTAAAGAATCACATTAAGAAATGAATTTTGATTCATTAATTAATATGAACCATCACCTTATTTTATAAGGAGATTAAAAGGATCATACATAAAATGTATAAACTTCAAATTTTAGTTTGTATGCTTCATATCTATTTGAATATTTGAAAGTGTTCAAATGATTCAAAACTATGAATATTTGAAGAGTTCAAATGATTCATATGAAGTAAAACTAAAAGAAAAATATTGGGAATATTTAGTTGAATCTTATTGACCTTAAATATGTTAAACGATAAAGTTTAAAGATTATTTGGGATTATGAGATATTTCGAATAAACTTTAAAAGTATGTTTTCTCTAATAAAGAGTTATTGGAAAACAATGCTTCCACAATAGTTGAGAACTATAACTTTATGAAACATCAAAAGGAACTTTATGTTATTAAAATGGTTTAATAAATGAAATACCTTATTTCAAAAGGGAAAGTGGGAGCATGCGAGTCATCAACATTATTCTTGACTTTCTTTATAAAGTATATACTTTAAATACTAGCATAGTATTATGAATTCTACAATCGTTATAGGAATTCAAATCTCTCAAAAATTCGATTTCGTGAGGGATATCATATGAGAAAAAATATTTCAGAAATATGACTCATATGATTAAAGATAATGTACTTAAATCAATATCATTGATGCTGCAAGAGGTTGTTGGCAGATATTGATTGTTGATTCAGAATAGGGATTTTGAATAGAAACATGTATATTCTTAAAAGAATTTAAGAATGAAATACTTGTATATATAAAGAAATTATATATAGGAAGCCATTTACAAAATTGCCTAAAGGGATGTCTAGTATATAGTGTTCTCTTTTGAAAACACGGGTCTCATTTACTAGGACATCAGAGTTGGCAGCGGATTTTAGTTTAAATACTATTATCGAAAATAATAAAGTTGCAAAGTTTGTTTGCATAGAGTCTCTATTGCCATAACACCTTAGATGAGTGTTAGAAGTCTTGTCTTACGAAGACTGGAATAAGATACTATGCTAATTGGCTTTAGTGCAAGTGGGAGATTGTTAGAGGTATGCCCTAAAACCAGTCCTAAAGGGCATATCACCTTCATATTATATTAATTTGAAGGTACAACTTGTCATGTATATTTAAATATATATATGATAAGGTCCATGAATAAATGATAAGAGAAATATGTATATCAAAGTTGTTGAGATATGGAGACTCATATTTCTCATACACATTTAATCTAAAGAAGTTTCTTTTCATAGATTTATAAAGTGGACATTTATAAACTATTAAGAGTAGCACATATTTAAACTAGCTCTAATGGGAGGATAGGTAGTCTTTCATATCGGTGTAGTGACACTATAGTTAATCTGTGGGTGCATGTTAGAGAACATGTACACTGAACATGATCTGTAAGAATATTCTAATGGAGACTAGTCAAAAGAATATATATTCTTATGTTACATCCAATTGGGAATCCTTAGACCTAAGGCACCATAGTTATCTTATGCATAGGCCACTTGAGTTTGATAGTATCTCGTACATCCTTAACCATAAGGGTGTAATCGGTACTCATTGGTTCTAGTAGGGTTATGTATGAAGGTAAATGAGTGCACAAGAAGGAATCATCACTTTCATCTTTGATGAAAGAGAATGTCAAGGTTCGTTCACAAAGATAATTCTCAGTTTAAAATCCATGGCCATGGTAATAGGTGAACTGTGAAAGAGTTTCATCAGGTTTATCTTATTGAGAATTATATTTTGTAGAACATATAACAAATTGTTAAGATAGGGTTTGACTTAATAACCATGCCTGATTATCTTAACAGTGACATTAGAAAATGAAGGATTAAGTAACATGAAGGGTTCATTTAAGTTCTACTTTTCACCCATACCTAGGGTACGTCATGATATGTTGCTAGATGTCACTCATGACCAGTGAAGGCCTATTGATAAAGTGTTATCAATGAGGGCAAAATTGGAATTGTTCCAATTGAACTTTAAAATAGAAAGTTTCTATTTTGGGAGACATAGAGATGTCCCTGTCCACTGCTAGGTTCGGATAAACCCAAAGGGTCACACACAAAAGGACACAAGTGAGTTCTTTAAGTTAGGAGAGGGGTAAGTTTCTAATTTATGTAACTTACTTGGTGTCTTTAATTAATTGTTAATTAAGGAGGACTAAGTTGCAAAAAAATTAGAAATCCTAGTATTTATCTATAAACGGATGAGTGCATGCTAGCACTAAGTCCACTCAACCCTAAATAGAAAAGGAGGCTATCATCCAAAAAAGGATCACCCTAGTGGCCGTGAGCTACACTCACTCTCTTGGCCGTGACTAGCTCTCTCTCTCTCCCTCTCATCTTGCATTGATTTAAGTGTTGAACAAGTGTGGGAAGCTTAAAAGGTCTTGTGTTCGTGTGGATACCTTGGAGGCTTCATACATTTTGAAGCTCGGATTCGATCGAGATTTCAACAAAGGCAATCATCAAGTAAGTATATTTAAAGTTGTTTAAATATTATTCTTGTATTATTCATGATCCTATGCTTGTTTCGATTTTCTGCTAGAATGTGAACGGAAGGATTCTTATTTATGAAAAAGTTTTATAGTTTGTCTTCCGCTGCGAATCCTCCCTGCGCACATTCTTTCATTCCCTTATTAATCAAATATCACATAGTAAGGTCATAATATCCATATTCATTTACATATTGTAGGATATATCTACCACTTTCATATTTTATCATATCTATCAACAAGTTCCACCATCAACCAAACATCACATAGTAAGATCATCACATCTGTAATTCATTTAATATTGCAGAATATATCCCTCACATTTTAACAGAATATGATCTCACCACTTGTTAGATGGTGAAAGAGAATTAAGAGAATACATAATTCTGGTTATAAGAATTGATTCTATGAAAGGGGAGAAGTACAATGAAAATTGGTGAAGCATATCATCGCCAATTAACATTATGGAAATTAAGTGAAGAAGATTAATTGAGGAATCAAGACTTCCGGATTAACAAAGATGGACAAAATAGAAATGCGGGTGAGCAAATAGTGTTGCGGATTGACAAGTAGTATTATTGAAATAAGATATATTTTTAGGATATTTTTGTAAATTACATGTTTATTTCCTGGTCACGTGTCATTTCTTTGTAACTGATTTAATGATTATAAGTGAAATTCTGTTAACGAATTTCACTATAAAATAGGAGGTAGGTACATGTAATAGAGACCGATTTTTCATTACTTCAAGAGAATTTTTCACTTTTTGTTAGTACTAAAGAGAGAAAGTGAGAATTTTCTGAAAGTTTGTGAGAAATCTCTTTACAGTGTACTGTTTCTCGAGCTCTGTAAGTTCAATATTCTATCATTATTAATAAAGTTCTATTTATAGTTTATAATTTAAAAACTGAATCTGCCTAAAGCATCAACCAATGATGAATGTATATTATTCAATTATACATCTATCATTAGAAAAACGATTCCCGGATCCGATTTTGTACTTTTCATATCAATAATCATTCTCTCCGTGATGTCACCTCCCTTGGAACCGTAAATGGTTGTGACAGGACATTACCGCTGTGTGTTCCTCAGGATCCGTCTTCAGAGTCGAATCGTACTACGATACTGTTTCTTCTCTGATGATGATGGCAATCTTTATGGGGCAACACCACTACATGCATGTTTTATGCATATAACAGATATACGATGCAATGCTCATACAGTCATACCTGCCATTTCCTCTGTTCTGCCTTTCCTGCAAAGCAGAACACATTCACACGGATGTATACCTCATTTTAGGGTACATAACCATCCACCACAACAGCATCCCCACCTTTTTAGGATGTATATCACTCAATCCCTACCTTTTTAGGACCTACTGCGATCGTACTCACTGACGAGAGGATTTACTTGCTATTTTTAGTAAGGGTGATATATTAGTGCACTAACTGTTTCCAGGATCTTTTGTCCATCGGTGATATCACAACACCTCATTTCCATAGTTCATAATATGCATGACAGTTATATCTGTGCTATACATTTGCCACCACATGTAACTTTACCACAATAGCACCCCGCACCTCTCCAAGTAACAACATTATCCCCTTTACTTGCACACGCAACATACGCGCCCATACACGTATGTCCACATGACAAGCGCCGAGTTTAATTTTTCTCGAGTTACGTACCCCTTAAAAAAACTTACGTTGTTACTAGGAGATGTATGATGTGTACTTATAAGCCAAGTCACTTTCTCAAAACATCACAGCCACATGTGATATGCCAATTTAATGTGCAATAATTATGGCAAATATCACTTGCATATATTTTATGCATAACAATTAACATGCTCGATGTATATATCAAATTATTCATAATAAATAATAACCGCATGTTTACTACCATCTCATACTTGAATTCAAAATAATCAAGAAAATCACCTCGCAGTTCATTATATAACAGAATAATAAAATATTATTCGTAATTGTTTCTACGTATTCTCGTACACTAACCACATAGGTTAACACAATTAATATATATATATATATATATATATTCCTGAAAGTTGGCTTACTAAGTATGAGACACTTCATCAAGCAGTTCAACCTATTCAGTCTTCCACTCCTATGTTCATCAGAAAAGAAAATGGTAATGTTGAAACTCGATTTTCTTCATCAACAACTCCAGATCATGTTTCTGTGTTCCCTACTTCACTCAACATGGTTCAATCAGTCTCTTATGAAAAATCTGCTTCTCCACAAATTATTCAGTTCGACACTGAAGGTCGTCCCATTTAGGAAGGAAAAACTCCTACCGGTCATATTTGGTGGGATACATGCAATTGTGATTATTGTTTGGATGATGATCGGTTTGAAGAAATCAAACCCAGAAAAAAGTCTTCTCAGAAACTTCTTCAAGAACGTTATGAAGCAGGAGACCCATCTGTTGATCTTCTTGGTGAACCATCTGGCAAGTTTGATTACTATGTTACTTATGGTGATCAATCTCACAAGCCTCCAGTCCCCAGACCTCTCAGGTGTAAGACAGAACCTGTTTTACCACCTTCTTCACCAGCCCTTTCACCCTGTAAACCTCCACTCAATCCATATTATCAAAAGGTATTTCCTTTGATAAAAAAGCCTTTCATCTCACTACCAAAGATATTTAATTCTCCACAACCCTATTACATGTTTGACCCTTCATCTTCTTCTTATTCAAATGATTTTCCTCCCTTGGAAAATTTTGATCTCCCTCAGCAAAATACCAAGCATGTCTGGAAGATTAAGAATCATATTGGTTCTCATCCTGATGGAACTCTAAAGACAGTCTCAGCGGCTGAAGCAGCCCTTAATTGGCAAGCTGAGAATTCTAAAGCTCAGAACCATGCTTTGAAACAAATTTTGGATAATCAGCAACAGTTGGCAACTACTGTTACAACAAAGTTTTATGCAACTGATTCATTGATTGCTGATTTGAAAACCAGAATTCAAACTCTTGAAGCAGAGTTAAATCATATTGTGGATAATGTTAAAGATTTCAAGATTGCTTTCCCTCTCCTTGGTCAAAAGGAAAAGGAAAAAGTTTAGCTCCAAGAACAACTTCAATCTCTTGAATCCAAAGCCCAAAAATCCAAAGTTCCTCCGGTCCATTATTATACTCCACCCATGAAAGTTTTCAATCCATTTTCTCAAACTCCAACAGTTCAACAACCTCTTGTTTCTGTTCTTCCAGAGAATAATCATTTCATAACCACAAGCCTTTTCTCACCAACCTTAGGCCTCTTGAAAGCAAAGCCCCAGTCAAAACCACAACCAACAAAATCAGAAGTTCCTTCTCCTGTAGAACTTCCTGATCCTCTTATTGGTGCTTCCTCAACCTCAATCCATGATGTATTGCCTGTCGAAAATCCTAATCCTATTTCTTCATTTCTCAATTCTCTAACCCTTCAAGATACTATTTCCACTAATGGTCCAGAAATAATCTCCTTGGTTGATGATTTTGATCTTGATGAGCTTGGACTTGAAAGTATTTTCCTTGCAGAAAATGAGCCAGAAACATTTGATCCAGATATACAACCAGATCCAGATCAGCCACCTCCAATGTTTCCACCTCCTCCAGCCATTCCTCCACAAAGAACAAGACAATCATTTCCTTCTGTCATTGATTCAAAGCACTTATTCATTATTGATGATACACCACCCTCCAAATGGAGAGATCGTTTGTTCGATATGTTTTCATGGTGTACAGCAGAGCTACAACTTCCAAACTCTACAGTAGCTATTGTTATCTCAAAGTTTATAGCCCGTCTTTCTGGCAGACTTTGAGATTGGTGGATAGCTCTTGGTGAATACAGACAAAGGAATGCTTCACAACAGCCAAACCTTGAAGAATTATTTGCTCTTCTTTATACAGAATTCTTGGGTTCAGCCACTCACTATAAAGATCAAGCTCGTGAAGAATTTTTGGTCATGAAATGTTGTTCTTTTGAAAGAAAAGATTTGGACACTCACTTTAACCGTATGTCTAAACGGTTTTATGTTCTCAATGGTATGGATGACATTAATCTTAAGCTCACTTTCTTGAATTCACTTCCAGAACCACTTGGAAATGAAACACAAAAGGTGATGCAAATGCAGAGAATTACCCTCCATCAAGCTTCTCTTGGAGAAATCTATCAACACATGCTTGTTTCTCTTGATAAGTTGTGCAATCAGAGAAAGTTTCTCAAAGAGCTCGAAAAAACTCACAGCAAACTTGGTGAAGGATGTGATAGAAAAGATTTCAAGATTAAATGTCCGAAAAAAGAATGTGATTGCTCTACAAAGAAAAAAGATCATTTCAAAAAAGCAAAGTTAAATAAATCTTCTTCCCCTCCTTTTAAATCCAAAAAGAAAGGTTTTCCACATAAGAAAAAATGGCGGTTCTTAAAGAAAAAACCATTCAGAAACAAAACTTCAAAAGTTTGTTATCTTTGTAAGAAGCCTGGCCATTATGCTCGAAATTGCCCTCAGAAAGAAAAAGCAGCAAAATTGCTTGAGTTAGCACGGATTCATACTGGTGCTACAGAATTTTCTGATGTTGAATCTCTTTTTTCTCTCACTGATGAGTATACTTCAGAAGCAGTTCTTACCATTGGTTATGATTCTGAAGAAGTCACTCCTCCTCGGTCAGATGATGAATTGGATATGATATTCACTACTTATCCAATGATATTACCAGTTGTTCATCCAACTCCTACTGCTCAGATTCATATTTTGCCGGATACTTATTCCAGACCAATACCTGTGATTGCTCTCTTTGATACAGGTGCAGCAGCAACAATGATCAATCCAGCAATTCTTCCTGATGAATACTGGCTTCCTCATAATCAGACATTCAGAGCAGCAAATAGAGAAACATTTCAGATCACAAAGATTAGCAAACAGATTCTTATCAGATTATTTCCTAATCTCGTGGTCAGACATCAAGTTCTTGGTTCTTCTCTTAATGGCAGAGATGTTCTTATCGGATTTGATATTTTACATAAAATTGTTGGTCTTAGGTGGTCCTCTCAAGGATTATCATACAGACAACATTTGATGACATGGACTCAAATTCCCCATCTATTTGTTCTTGATACTTTTGATTCCATCAAAGCTAAGCTCATTTCAGAATGTTGTGCAAATACTCATTCTGAATTCCTCCTCAAAAATCCAAATCCCCTCTGGAAAAATTCCTCATATTTTGTCTCTCCCTTTCAAAAAGAATGAAGATGTTAATCCCACAAAAGCCTCTCACAGAGGTATGAATCCTCAACATCTTTCTCTTGCAAAGAAAGAAGTTACTTCTCTTCTTTCTGAAGGAATCATTGAAGATACTTCTTCCCCATGGGCATGTGAAGCTTTCTATGTCAATAAACATTCTGAACAAATTCGTGGAAAGCTCAGATTGGTTGTCAATTACCAAGATTTGAATCACTTTCTAGCTGATGATAAATTCCCTTTGCCTAATAAAGTCTCTCTGTTCCAACATCTTTCCCATGCTAAGATCTTCTCTAAGTTTGATCTTAAGGCAGGATTTTGGCAACTAGGCATTCATCCTGAAGAAAGATTCAAAACAGCTTTTTGCATCCCTGATCATCATTATCAGTGGACAGTAATGCCCTTTGGACTCAAAAATGCTCCTTCTCACTTTCAAAAAGCAATGATCTCTCTGTTCAGACCTCTTTTGTCACATGCATTAATTTACATCGATGATATCTTACTTTTCTCTCCTACTGCTGAGTCACATGCAAAATTACTTGATGATTTTTACTAACTGGTAAAATCTCATGGAATCATGCTTTCAGAAAGTAAGATGATAATTGCTCAGTCTACTATTGACTTTCTTGGCATGCAGATAGTTGATGGAAAATATGTCCCACAGCCTCACATAGCAACAAAATTATGTGACTTTCCAGATCAACTTCAGTCAGTAAAACAAATTCAACAGTTCCTTGGTGTTGTCAATTATATTGCCGACTTTATTCCTAAAGTCTCTGTTCACAGGAATTGTCTTTCGCAGCTTTTGAAAAAGAATCCTCCATAGTGGAATTAGTCACACACCACTGCAGTCCAAAAGTTAAAAGAAATTCAAAAACAATTGTCTCCCTTGCAGATCCCTGGAATTGGAAAAAGAATTCTTCAGACAGATGCTTCTGATGAATTTTGGGCCTCTGCTCTCTTTGAAGAAATTGATGGAAAAAGACAAATTTGTGGATACAAAAGTGGTGCTTTCTCTTCAGCAGAATCTCATTACCACTCCACCTTCAAAGAAAATCCTTGCAGTAAAATATGGAATTGAAAAATTCCAGTTTCATCTCATTGGACACAATTTTCAGATAGAAATGGATATGTCCTCTTTTCCCAAGATGCTTCAGTTCAAAAGAAAAGTTCTGCCTCACCCTCAACTTCTCATATGGGCAAATTGGTTTTCTCAATGGAACTTCACAGTTAAACACATTTCTGGAAAGAATAATATTCTCACTGATTATCTTTCAAGAAATCCTCCTCCTATCAACACCATAATTCCTTCTCCTTTGTGCATATACCCTATCACAGGAGCCTCATCTTCTTCCTCTTCTGGAAACAATGACCCTGACTCACTCGATGAGCTCTTCTCCTTGTTACCATATGATCTCAAGACTCAAATTATTGATTTTACCATAAGGAAAAGATCCATTGAAGTTCTTAACACTCTCAAGGCTTATCTTCTCACATTTTCCAACCACTGGCTTTATGGATGGCCTGATCATCATGACAGTCCTTGGAAACTCCTCTTAAGTTCTGGATAGCCTCATGGACACCTTTCCATTATATTTACTTGTGGTATTTGCTCAATGAGTTTCATATGTACATCGTCTTTGAACCACAGCTTTATTATGGATTTTTTGGTAACGATCCATATTTTGACAGATTTTGGACACAAGTTCTGTACAATGATGCTTTTCATGGTATGTGGCATGCTTATCCTACTTTGATCCATCCTGTTCTCAGAATGAAAATCCATAGTGCTCCTCTCTTGGTTAAGTTCAATTCAAAAAATAATGTGCGTTCTCAAAGGATATTCTATCCTCCCACTCTACAGTGGCTCCATAATCCAGATGGCACCCTTCACCATCATCACACAGATTGTTGGTTTTATTAAGATTGTCAGACAGCTCTCAGAGAAGTTACTTTTCTCAACACTGGTTCTTATCCTCCCAGTGGTCCCAGCACTCCAGAAATTTATCTTCAGAATCTCCCAGGCATATTTCAAAATCTTGACACTCCTGAGTATGAAGAGCCAGACCCTCTTACTCCAGATGCTGACGAGTACTACATGAGTGAGAATAATCCTAATGATGGATGGGATTAAAGACATCTTTCAGAAAAGTTACTTTATTAAAGTTTCTTTATTAAAGATGTTTTGGTTTTTGTGAAAGTTACTTTAGTCAGTTTAACTTTGTTAAAGTAAAGTTTGTTTGTCCGAGTGCTTGTGATCTTATCTTGTAATAAGCTTGTTTGAAGTTCGTTTTGGAATCCGTCCTCTATATAAGGACTTGTTATGTATTTTCAGAGGCATAACCTGGGTAGTGTCAAGTCCTCTCTTTTAGTTATTCAGTTTCATGTCTGTAAGAGTTTCCTTATGTAATATACTCGTGGCTTGTTTAATCTTCTATCTTCTTTACATATTTTTCTCATGTTTTAAATATCTTGTTCATATTAGCATTCTTAGCTATTTTATTTATCGGTTTTAGTGGGTAACCATACCGCACTAAGATTTCCCCCCTAATTGGTATCAGAGCCATGGCAGCTTAAACTTTTTAAGCTGGGGTAAGTTTAAAGTAAGGTTTAATGATATGCCATATCAGAGTACTATTTATCTTCTCCTTTAGATTAGTATGAACTGTACATCGTCTTGATTAGTATGCTCTATGGTTGCCACTTTGTTGGATCTTCCATATCAGAACACTAGACATATGTGTACAACAGAACACTAAAGGATTGGCTAAAATATAAAGTACAGACCAATTACTGGTTTTTCTGGAAAAGTGATTAGCTCCAAAGATAAGTAAAGGGATACTGTAGCCTAGGTGTGGCGTTTGAGATATCCAAAAGACTTATATTGGAGTAATCCTCATTTTTGATTATTTTAGCACACAGACAGATATTTGGCATAACATTTTACTAAACTTTGAAAATACCTCAGTTTATTTCAATTAATCTCTATGGCAGACTCTTCTTCATCTACTATTCCTGAACCTTCTCGTTTTTCAGTTAGTACAACTTCAAATTCTTCTGAGTTATATAAAGCTCTTTCTCTTAGAACTTCTTCTTCTTCTAAATTAGCTTATTTGTATGAAGTAGAATATCTTCCTGAAAATAGTAAAGTTCCAGTTACAGATTTTCCTATTGTAAATCCTTATACTGTTTATTCTAAGACTCCTACTTCTTTTTACAAAAAGATCAGAAACCTTGTTCCTCTTTCCTCAAAACAGACTTCTGTAAAGGGGTATGTTCAAGCCTCAAAGTTTGATCAGTTTCACATACCTGCTGTCGAACAAGAGCACTTTATCACCTTGACTCTTCCTAGAGAACTTATTCGTCCTTGGCAACAGGAAGGTTTTACTCATCTCCACTTTGGTGCAGTCCGTCTTGCTCTTACCTTTCATGGCATAAAAGGTCTTCCAGCAGTTTCTAGAATTGCTCTTCTTGATTCTAAATTCAAAGAGTACCAACATGCTGTTATTGGCACTCTTCAGACTACCTTGAATGTTGGCACAGTATTTGTCACTTTATTCCCAACTTTCAACATGCCTCTTAAAGATCCTCATCTCACAGATGCTTTGAAAGTTCAGATTCAGATTACTGGTGCAGCTCAAGTTTCAGACACCTTTGCAGCAACTCTCCATTAGATTAAATACTCTCTACTTATAAATATCAAGTTTACCAAAATTCAAGCTAATCAGACACTATTAGTCATTCGATCCATTCTAGCTAGTCAATATAAAATCACAATTTTTCACAGTTATTGATGAAGTAACTATTAATCTCCGATCGACTTGATATTTTGTAAGAAATGATGTGTATGTGAGATGAATATTTAATCCAATAGTGAGTTTCTCGAAATAAACTCCCACATTAGATTTTACAAACCACTGGTAAAAGTATTAGTAAACGGGTCTTGCCCCTTTATATAAATAGGTCACTCAGATATTCAAATCCATTTTCTAATTGTTTTATGAAAAAATAAAATTGGACTTAATGGTATAAAATGCTTATGCTAAGAAATTACGAGAATATAACCCTTATAATTATATAATAATTTAAAAGTTTGAAATAATTATATATCTAAAATTCGTCTCTCAGTTTAGAGTAAAATATATGATGCGTAAGGTCATAGTTATCATGCTCAGTCTAGTCATTGGCCCGATGAAGGGTGTGGGTCACCGGATCATCAATCGAATCATTCGGTTAGTGGTTGGAGCGTTTAATTTTATAAATGTATTGTTTTAAATATATTTATGTTTTAATATAAGTATAGAAAACTAAGATACTTTAAATTTAATTTTTTTTTAATATTAAACACTAAAAAAAGTTTGGATTAGTGGTATTATGCGATAGCTAAAATATTTTAACACAAGGTTCAATGTTCGAACTATAAGAATTATATGAACTCTTGTACTAATACTTTATAGTTTTTGTGCTCCTAAGAAAACGGTTTTTGGTCTCTGTGGGTCTAGTAACTAGACAAATTTTTAAAAACTAACCGTTGGATTAGATAATCCTCTTATGTATGTCATGTCTATGAAAAATCAAAGTGATCCAACGGTCGGTTTTTAGAAACCTGGTAGTAAAAAATATGATGACATTTTATAGAACAAAGAAGTCACAATTTTTTTAGCACATTTGTCATAAACCAACCGTTGGATCGCTGTGATTTTTGGAAAACATAAAATTCATACTAATCCAATGGTTAATTTTTCAAAAGAAATATATAATTTTGCAAATCTCAAAGATATCAAGGTATAGAGATGCTAATATAAGGTGCACCTAATGCAAATACAAAGTTGCATCAAGACACCTCTGTTGGGGCAGTTGTAGAGCATATTTTGAAAAATCGTCCGTTTGATTACATTCCCCTCTTATGAATATCATGTATGTAAAAAATCAGGGTGATCTAACGGTTAGTTTTTGAAAAAAAAAATGTTAGTTTTTGTATCATAGAGAAGGATTGATGCAATACTAAATAACTTATTGCAACCAAATTTTCGATGCAATATAGTATGGCGAAAATTTAAAAATTGAGGGAGATTTTGGCAGGTGTTAGGCGCTATTGCAACAAGAGATGCCAATGTTATAACATGTTATTCTATTACAACAAAATATATCGTTGCAATACAAACTATCTATTGCAACGAGAAAGATTGATGCAATACAAAATAACTGGTGCAACCAAATTTTCGATGCAATATAGCATGGCGGGAATTAAAAAAAATGGAGGGAGTTTTTGGTTGTGTTAGGCGCTATTGCAACAAGAGATGCCGATGCTATAAACTGTTATTCTATTACAACAAACTATATCGTTGCAATACAAACTATCTACTGCAATGAGAAGGATTGATGCAATATTCAATAACTTATTGCAACCAAATTTTCGATGCAATATAGTATGGCGGGAATTAAAAAAAAATGGAGGGAGTTTTTGGTGGTGTTAGGCGCTATTGCAACCAGAGATGCCGATGCTATAAACAGTTATTCTATTACAACAACCAATATCGTTGCAATACCAAATACCTACTGCAATGATCAACATGAATGCAATACTAAATAACCTATTGCAACAACATATTTGATGAAATAAAGTATGGCGGGAATTAAAAAATGGAGGGAGTTGTTTAGTGGAAGGTAAACGCTATTGCAACAAACGATGCAGTTGCTATAAACGGTTATTTGATTACAACAAAACTTATCGTTGCAATAACAACTTTACAAAATACTTGTTGCAACGAAATAGATTGATGCAATACAAAATAATCTATTACAACACAATTGTTGGTGCGATAGAGTGTGGCGGGAATTAAAAAGATGGCGGTAGGTTTTTTTGGAGGGAATTAAATGCTATTGCAACAAGCCATGTCGATGCAATAAATGATTCATCTATTATAACACAAAATATCGTTGCAATAATGTTGTTATCGCAACTAATTTATCACATGTGGCAATAAATTACGTAATGCAACGACAAAGTATATGTTATTGCAACGCCAATTTGGCGATGTAAAAAAAATTCACTTTTTAAGTACCTATTGCAACGACAATAGCATGGTTGTCGCAATAACGTGTTTATTGCCACTATATTTTTTACCGTTGCAATAATTTTCGTTGCAATAAGGGTATTTTCTTGTAGTGCATGCTTTCGATCTTGCAGTTCCTGATACTTCTCAGACTGATGAAGCCTTTGCATATTCAGGTTGATCCAAGTCTCACTGCTACTTGCTCATTTGTCCCTAGACAACTCACAAGGATATATATATATATATATTCATGTCCCACACAATTGTTGCCCAAAAGAAAATAAATCCATTTTCTTGCCGACATAGTTCATTGGAAAAATATACTCAAAATACTCTAAGGAAAAAGTATTTTCTTGTGCTAAAACACCGTTTAGTATAATAAGCATATCAAAACAAAAATCTGAAAATACATAAATCTGCTCAACCAAGCAATAGTGTTTGAATTTTTAAAAATTTGTCTCTTCGAATTAACCTGTGAAATTTTATGGGTAAAAACTAGCTTCATGTATGAATATCTCCAAAAAATTTCATAATTTTCGGATAAGGGAAACACAATCCGAATTAAAATCCAATTTGAAACACAAAAACAGAACAATTACCTGCTGCGTGACAGCTACTTCTAAAATCAAAGAAAAATAGTAAATTGTGTCCCTTTTTCATAAAATTTTTATTGGAAACAAATCTAGAAGTTAAGAAATCATTCCAATAAACCACGCTCAAAAAATATTTTTCTATATTTAGTTAGAATTTTTACAATAAAATTGGTTTGAATTGAAATCCTGAAAATTCAATAGATGTAAACTTTGATTTTTCAACCCTAAACCATTTTCATTTTGCATGAGTTCATCAACCAAGATTTCTACCTCTAATAAATACAAGAAATCTTCATTTTCTTTCAAAATCAACATGAAATATGTAATGTAAAAGAACCTTACATTGGTTGTGTGATATATATTAAAACCTACAAAAACCCCTCTCTTCTTTTCCCTTTTTCTCTCCTTCCTTTTCTTTCTCTCTTTTTTTTTTTCTCCTCTTTCTCTTCTCCTGAATCATCTATCCCCCCCTTTTTAAAGCTTCATTTGTAATAATATATAATAAAAAAAAGCTAGATATACTTTAATAAAGCTACTTTAATAATAAATCTAATTTAATACTAACTACTTTAATTAAAGCTACTTTAATAAAGCTACTCATATAAAGATTAGGTTAAAATAATTCTATACTATGGGTAAAGTTAACTAAAGTAAAAATTAAAATGACCACTACTTTAATACCATACTCTTACGGGTTAAAACACAATTTTATCCCCATTTTATCATAAAACCAATTCTTGTAAAATTAGCCCTTTAAAAAAACTTACAATTAATATTCCACAATCAATTTTTTTACCCACAAAAGTTTGATTAATCCACCACCACATAAAAAATATTTGGGGTCTCACAGAAGTTCTTCACCATTTTGTATATTAGGAGTTAAAAAATTGTGAGAAATATGAGTTATTCTTAGTCTCCACTTGACAAGGATTGTTGATGACAACTTGCCAATTTGCTACTCTTCAATTTTCTTTCTTCAACCTACCAATATGTCAAATGGCAAGATGACTCTCTCTCTCTCTCTCTCTTTCTCTTTCTCTCTCCTTTGTTTACTTTTCATTTAACATGCAAATTTTTTTTATTTAAAAAAAAAAATCTTTCTTTGGAACTTTTTCCAATTATTAAGAAGATGTTATTATGTAAAATTTAACACCATAAACAATTAAACCTTGTCGTTTTACAGTGCGTCCGGTTTTGCTGCTAAGGGAGCAAATCTGAGCGGTTGAAGTTGCTTCTGGAGCTAGCAGTCCCTCTTGGTGGGCAATCTATAAGTCCAATGTAAGTCCTCGCTGAGGCCTACGGCTTGCCTTGGCCCTGGACTGGGGTAGCCTCCCCTCACCTAAACTTTTCATTACCAAAAAAAAAAAAGTTGCATCTGGAGCAAAACGCACAACTCAGGGTCGTTTTATGGCTGGCAAACTTATTCCGCGCATAAATAAAACAGCACATGAGAATATATATACATTTTGTTTTTCATATTTTTTGGGGATAAAAAAATATATTCTCTTTCACTTGCTTACTCTTTACATGAGCTAGGGTTTTGGCTACTCAGACTACCTTTCGCCTCCAATTAAGGATGTCAATTTCGCGGGTTACCTAGGTACCCGCCCCTATTGGGACGGGTTTGGGGCTATTCTAATGGGTTAGGGGTGGGTTTGGGATTGATTTCTAAAATCCGGTCAGATTCGGGGCAGGTTCGGGATATGTACTTAAAAACCCAACCTGACCTGATTATGTATCTATACACACACACACACACACACACACACACACATTACTGTTATGCCTTTACTTTGTCACTTTAAAATTCCATCATATCCTCACAACACAAACCCTAAAAATGAGAGAAACCCTCATTTCCTCAAATGAACACACCTTAAAGCCCTCAAACCTTAGCTGCGGCAGCTGCCCACTCACGAACTCACCCTCCATCCCTCACATTGTCGCGCCGCTGCTCTCAGTCGTCGACCTCCAACCATTCCTTCAACCTTCTAGTTCGCAAGTCCTCCATCGCCAACATAGCTGCTGATTGTCACAGGCTCATGACAAAGCTGAACGCCAGCGCCGCTGCTCTCCACCGTCGACCTCCAGTCCTTCACCTCAGCTCACTTGTATGTCTCTCTCTATATCTTTCTGTGTTGAAAGAATGTTTTGGAATTTTTTTTTTTTTTTGGTTTTCGGAATTTTACTGCAATACAACAGGCCCATGCTTGATCCCAATTAATCCCAAGATTTGAGAAAGCACTCATGGTTCTTTGAATGAAGAGTATCATATCCCAATTAATCTCAAGATTTTTGATTTATTCCATTTCTCTTCTTGTTGAATGAAGAGTATCAGACTACCAGATGCTATTTTGGTTTATATGTGCGTGAGAGAGAAAATTGTCTGATGTTATATTGTTATGTTGATCTCTCAATTTATTCAAGTTAATGAATTTAGTTGTGGAAACATATTAGAAAATATAATATATAGACGTTGGCTACATAAATTATAGGAAGTTGGCTACATAAATTTTTAATTTTACAAACAATACCTTATTCCAATTTTATAGACTTGGCTACATAAATTTGTTACTGCAATAGTTTGTTAGATTGTTTACATAACTTTAAACATTATTTGCTCGTTTATTTGTAGTTGATGTTCTTTAATATTTATTTTATGTTGATTTTATATGAATATTTTGATAGATTATTGTAAATTGAACAGATTTGTAATTTTTGAACATTGAGATCCCTTGTGACCCGTTTAACTCACCCCGCCCCGTCCCGTCTACCCCGCCATAATAAACGGGACGGGATGGGGCAATAACTGGATGGGATATTTTAATTGGGACGGGAATGGATTCTTAATCCTAACTTGTCACGGGTTTGGGATGGGAATGGGATGAGATTTTCTTAAATGGGATGGGGTTGGCGAAGGAGTGACCTGTCCCAAACCTGCCTCGTTGACATCCCTACCTCCAATCTTCCCTCCTTCACTAAGGATGTCAATTTCGCGGGTTTACCCGGGTACTTGCCCCGCCCTGCCCTTTTTGGGACGGGTTTGGGCTATTCTAATAGGGTTAGAGCGGGTTTGAGATTGATTTCTAAAACCGGGTCGGGTTCGGGATATGCACTTAAAAACCCGACCCGACTCGATTATATATCCATATATATTAAGGGTGGGACTATATACAGTACACCTTTGACTAAAAGCAGCCTATTTTCTAAGTACAACTCACCCATTTGTATTTTTACTAAAGGCAGTACAATAAAATTTTAATTAATATACCCATTTACCCCTTTACTAAATACAACCCATTACATAACAGAAATACTATAAGCAACCCATATTACCCATCACTAGCCACCATTGAAGCTTTTCCTTCATCTTCATCTTCTCACGCCATTGAAGCTTTTGTTTTAGGTTTTTTTGTATATTATTAATAAACATCATATTTGGAATAAACTTGCTTCAAAACATGAAAAGTAGCATTTTATAACCATTATGGTACGATGATATTACGAAAAAAAACACCTATTTCGATCAAAAAATTAAGAAATTTTTTTTGTTTGAGTTCACATTCGGATTGATAGATCCGAATATGGAAGTTTAGTATTCGGTTATTTAATACCGAATATTGTTCCTTCGTTTTTGATCTCCTGATACCGAATATTGTTAAATGTAGTCGGCAGGTAGTGTTCGAATATGTTTTTTTTTTTTTTTTTTTCAAATATGTTTTAATGTTCGGCACGCTAATGTCGCATATGAAGGTTAAACATTCGGTCTGTTAGAGTCAAATGTAAAGCAGGGGCTACATTCGGTTATGTGATGTGGAATATTGTTAAATGTATTCTGCAAGTGGTGTTCGAATGTGTAAATCCATATTCGGATGTACCAGTCCGATGTGAACTCGAACACATAAATTTTTTTTCTTAATTTTTCGATCGAAACAGGTGTTTTTTCGTAACATCATCGTACCAGAATGGTTATAAAATGCTACTTTTCATGTTTTGAAGCAAATTTATTTCAAATATAATGTTTATCAATAATATACAAAAAAACCTAAAACAAAAGCTTCAATGACGTGCGAAGATGAAGATGAAGGGAAAGCTTCAATGGTGGCTGGTGATGCTTCAACAGCGTGGCTGGTGTTCGATGGCTCGAAGATTGGAGAGCTTCTTCAATACCGTGCGTGCGAAGATGAACACGATGGAACAATATTTTTGTTTTGATTTCTATTTGGGTCTAGCATTTAGAATGAGGGCATTTAAGGCATTTTAAAACTTTTATTTTGTATAAATAAGAGTTGCCTTAAAAATTAGTGGATTGTAGTTAGAAAATGATAAAATAGACCAAATGAATATTTTAAATGGGCTGTTTTTAGTAAAATGGTACGCTGTATATAGCCCACCTATATATTAAATACATTTAGTTTTAAAAGCACTTTACTGTTATGCCCTTACTTTATCACTCAAACATACGATCATATCCTCACAACACAAACCCTAAAAATGAGAGAAGCCCTCATTTCCTCATGTGAACACATCTGAACGGCTGAAAGCCCTCATCTGCGGCTGCTGGCCACTCACGAACTCACCTTAAGTCGCGCCGCTGCTCTACGCCGTCGACCTCTAGTCCTTCAACCTTCTAGTTTGCAAGTCCTCCATCGTCCCATCGCCGGCAAAGGAGATCGACCGTCTTCGTGACATCTCAGGTGGTTCTCTTTATCTCTTATCGATTTCCTCTCTCTCACTCTTCTCTGTGCCCCCACAGCAAATAGAGTGAAATCAGAACTGCTGCAAGAGCTGATACTGCCGCCGACAAGAAGTAACGCCGGAAAGAGCTGTAATAGCTTCTAGAACTGCTGCCGACAAGAAGTAACGCCTGTAAGAGTTGTTTTGATCAAATTGAAATTATTTTGTGCTCTGTGAGTTTGATTGAATTTCTTTGCCCTGTTTTTTCCTATCTTATTTCCATACTGAACATTTTATTATCAGTATTGGATTGATCATGATTCCTTATATGTAGATGGATTTCATAGCATCAATAGGATTTCAGTTTGAACGGAATTGCTGGAAAAAAAAAAAAACAATAATAAAGTTCTGATCTTAATGGATTTGCACCAAATTCATCCTCAAATTACCTGTATTTTAATAAAAAGCAATTAATATACAAGATCTAATTTAAATTTCTAGAGGATATTAGAAGTACCTAAATCAGGCCAAAGTTTATTTAAAGTACCTAAAACGCCTTAAAATACTTGTCTTTATTCTAATTAATCTGATCCGACCTCTCTATATCTTTCTGTGCTGAAAGAATTTGTCTGATGTATGTTGATCTCTCAATTTATTCAAGTTAATGAATTAGTTGTGGAAACATATTAGTAAATATTAGAAATTTGTCTGATGTTATGTTGATCTCTCAATAATTAGTGCATTTGAAACCATGCATTATTGGCTTTTAAAACCGTATCTTTTTGTGTTGGTACTTGCATTTGAAATCATGGGCTAAAATTCTGTCCAGGAATTCAGTATTAAACTTTGTATTTAAGTTAACATGTGACTAATACAAATTAGGAATTAACTTGCCATTGATTATGTGTTTTTGGAATTCGATTCCAATGTTATAAACTTCAGTTTCAGATTAAAATTTGGTCATGCAATAGTTTATGAGCAAAACATGGTTTTGAATGGTTGAACATTTTTCTAATTGTTTTGAATGATGATTGTGGATGTTTCAAGTGAAGTTAATTTATGGAATTAAATGGAAGTGCTTTTAGGGCATTTCTTCTGCACAAGTCTTGAACCCCAAGTTTGCTTAAGGCTTTACTATCAAGTGATCAATTGAATTTTAGTCTGAATTGATTTGTCCAGGATGTTCTTTTGAATTGAATTGTTACAATGTAGGTTGTGTTGTTTAGGACTGCAATCCACGGTGTCACAGTTCAACAGAAGGAAAAAGTTAAAACCTAAAACTCCTATTCTCAATCATAAACTTCTAAGAACCTCTAACCTTAGTTTGTTTACATAACTTTAAACATAATTTGCTTGTTTATTTGTAGTTGATGTTCTTTAATATTTATTTTATGTTGATTTTATATGAATGTTTTGATAGATTATTGTAAATTGAGCAGATTTATAATTTTTGAACATGAGATCCCTTGTGACCTGCATGACCCGTTTAACTCTCCCCGTCCCATCCCACACGCCCCGCCATAATAAACTGGACGGGACGAGGTGGTAATGGGATGGGATATTTTAATTGGGACGGGAATGGGATTCCCAATCCTGACCCGTCATGGGTTTGGGATGGGATTTTCTTAAATGGGACGGGGTCGGGGAAGGGGTGACCCGTTCCAAACCCGCCCCGTTGACATCTCTATCCTTCACTGTCACTACTCTTTTCCTTCATCTCTAAACCCACTGCCGGCAACCAACCTCCGATTAGTAAGGTTCCTACTCTCTTTATATATACACATGTATGTATGATGTATGTGTTTACACACGCATTGAAAAATCTGTTGTTGCTGTAGTTGTAGAGAATATGTACTTGTAGTATTTCATATATGAAAATGTGTGTGTGTGTGTGTGTGTGTGTGTGTGTGTGTGTGAAATGATCTGTTCTTGTTGTGGTTGCAGAGAGAGAGAGAGAGAGAGATGTTGGACATAAATCTCTTTAGGGAAGACAAGGGACACAACCCTGAATTCATCCGCGAATCGCAGCGACGGCGTTTCGCGAACGTCGATGTTGTCGATGAGGTCATTCACCTTGATAAAGAATGGCGTCAGCGTAATTTTATTCAAATCGTAATCCTAACTTTATGATTCTGTATATTTTTTCCCTAGTTTGTTAAGGGGTTTTTTTTCCCTTTTTGTACGGTTTTGTAGGTCAATTCGAGCTCGATAATCTTCGAAAGGACTTCAACAAGATTAACAAAGAAATTGCTCGTCTTAAAATTGTGAGGATTTTTTTAGAAAATTTATATTCGTGTTTTTTTTTTTTTTATTATTATTAATGTTATTTGTTCCTGAGAAAATGTCAAGAAAGAAAAGAAATTTGGGGACCGTCTGTTTTGTGTTTCACAAATGCGTTTATTAAAATGGATTTCGTTTCCGAAAATGAGAATGGCCAAACTTTTTGAGAATACATTTCAGTTTCTAAAAGAGAAAATGGAAAAAAAATCGGTATAATTACAACGTTTTTATGTTTATGGATAATGGGCCATTTTCAGAGAGTACTTTGAAAAACAGTTTCAGAAAATATGCTGCCAAATGTGTTTTCTGCATTTTGTCGATATATTTATAGATAGTCTCGATCCTGTGCATATATGCTAACTTTAACTTACATGTTGCATTTAACAAATTGTGGGATATGTATTTTGAAAAACCGACCGTAGGATTATTTACTTTCTTATGGATTTCATGCATGCCACAAATCCCTGTAATCCAATGTTAGCATCTCAAAATACATACTGTGAAAAATTGTTACTCAGTTTTTCTAAGTGACATTTCGAGAAACCGATCGGTGGATCACTTTGCTTTTGACATGCATGCATGACATGCATAAGAATAGTATTTAATCCAACGGTCAGTTTTTCAAAGTACTTATCCCACTATTATCTATAAACTTCATGTTGATATATATATATATATATATATATATATATATATATATATATATATATTCCTATCTTTTCTGAAATTGAAATCGGTTTTCACTTTTCATATATGAAAGTAAATGTGTCCTAGAATTTTCGAATGTATTTATTATTTTTTGGGACCCGAGGAACTAGAAATTTTCTCCTCAATTGTGTATAAATTTAACTATTTGACTTCATTGAGTTTATTGTTCAATTTTCTTTTGCAAATCAAAGCAGCAAACATTCAAAACAAGATTTTCGATTCTTTTGTTTTCATCTGTTTCTTCAGCAATTAGAAAGAGAGTAAATTCATATGTTATCTGCTATGATACTTGGGGTTTGCTTGTTCGAAAAATGAATTAGAAAGAACTTTATTGATGCATTATTTGGTTGCTGACAAAGTGTAGGAAGCATCAAGAAAATGGAAATTTTGAAGTTTAGGTTTCGTATTATTTGGGACCCAATTAAACAGAAGCTTCTACTCGATTGAATTTATTTAAACTATTTGGTTTAGTTGATGTGAATTTTTAGCGCTTGAGTCTAAAATACATCTAAAAATAAAAGTTTCAAAATTTTTTTTTTCTTTTTTTTTTTCCCAACCCAAAAGAAAAATAAAACAAAGCCTAAATGGAATGCGATTGAGAACTGCAAGTTTTTGGGTTTTCTTTGTATTTTCTTTAATTTTAGTAGTTTGGTTTTTCTAATATGGAATTACACATTTACTCTATTGGTTTAAAAGGCGGGTGAGGATGCGAGTGAAAAGATTAAGGATACCGATGAGAATAAGCAATTGACTGCAAATAAAGAAGCTGAAGTTCAAGAAGCTAGGGCAGCATTGTATGTAAGATTGGAAACAATTGGAAATCTTGTGCATGATTCAGTTCCTGTCAGCAACGATGAGGTATGTGAATCAGTATATGTCATTATTGGTATGATATTATTATTATTTTTTATCATATTTTTATTTTTGTTTTATATTTTGTTATCTAAAAAAATTGTAGGCAAACAATGCTATAGTTCGATCATGGGGGGAGAAGCGATTGGAGCCGAAACTTAAAAATCATGTGGAGCTTGTTGAGCTTCTTGGAATCGCAGATTTGAAGAAAGGTATTAAAACATATTCTTTTAGCTAATTCTCTGAAGGAAATGACCCGTCTATAAAATAAAATAATAATAATAATAATTCTGTACTATCTTGAAACAATCATGTTTTATTAGGATTAGCCGGTTGTGGTATATTAAATGGTATTGTTGTATAGTACATTTAATTGAAACTACTGTTCTGAACTCTGATACAGTTTCGATCAAGCAGATTTTACTAAATTTTGTCTGATTATGAAGCTTACTTTAGCTCCGTTTAGTATGAGGGAAGAGTGGAGGGATTGAGAGGGGGGAGGGATTGGGGGGATTTAGGATGTGTTTGGTATAGGAGGGAGAAGAGGAAGGAGGGAACAGTGGGGGATTCAGCACCAAAAGCTGTTCGCTTGAATTTGGGCAGAAGAGAGGAGGCATGGGGAGGGGGGTAGGTGAAAGACCTAATGTTCTTCCATTGTTCTTATATTGACAAGGTTACCATCATACGAAATAAATAAGGGTAAAATAGTAAAATAGATGTTTTATCCTTTCCTCCCTTCTTACATACCAAACAAAAAGGAAGGAAGATACATTTTAATCCATCTTACCAAACACGCATGAAGGAAAAAAAGTTTTCCTTTCCTTGAGGATAGAAAGTCTATCCCTCTTACCTTCCTTCCACTTTTCCATCCTTTGTACCAAACAAAGCATTATTGTTGATAATACAGAGTTGATTTGTAATTTAACATTCTTTAGAAAATTGAGGAGCCTTTGCTGATTCTTTACTGT
Organism: Hamamelis virginiana; assembly: GCA_017140935.1. NCBI lineage: Eukaryota > Viridiplantae > Streptophyta > Magnoliopsida > Saxifragales > Hamamelidaceae > Hamamelis > Hamamelis virginiana. The sequence continues at coordinate 499,134 of JAESVK010000714.1, read as the reverse complement.
TGGTTATCTATTTTCTTCTTTTAAACTTAGAAAAAACAGAAGAAAGGTCTACTTCGTTGGATGCAATGTCAAAATCATTAGTGTGATAGTGATCCACCATGCTAAAAAAGACAGAACCCATAACTTTACACCAAAATACCTAATATCATATGGTTCATCCATTACTCTATCACTACAATCAACTAATCTATTTGTTTTACTTAAAAGAACAAAAAGAAACATACCTCCTTTCACAACAGACCTGCATCCCTGTTTGTGCGGCCACCATCATCTCTCCACTCCCCTCACCCCTGATCTTCATGGCCTACTGGATATCCTTGGGCATAATGGTAACATGCTTGGCTTGGATGGCACAGAGGTAGGCATCTACAAGGTAATAGGGGTATGGTTCAACCTCGTCCTGCATTTGCAGCAATTACGTTGCTCTGGCAAGTAGTTGTTTTGACGTCCTTGGATATTATACAGACAAGCCTCCAGAATGGCAATTTCATGTTCAGGAACTCTCATTCTAGTACTTTTGAATTTTGTGAAGAGTAAGAGTTACAGGGTATGAGGTTTCTTCACTCTGCCAGCAGTTAGGGCAGACTTGTATCCTATTAGTGAGTTGCTTCCTAGGAGTCTTCCCTGCTTTGGACTTGCTGTTAGCTTGCTTATAATGAGCCATTTCAGTATATTTGGAATGAACAAGAGCTATAAGACAATGAAATTCCATTAATCATCTGACTCTCCCATTCTTCTAGAACGAGTCTCCATTAATAAACAAGAATTCTCCCCCCCCCCCCCCAAAAAAAAAAAAATAAAATAAAATAAAATTTCTTATCACTGGAGAAATGTCTGCATTTAGTTTTGTGTTTTAGAGGTTAGTATCTATTCATTTCATTCTGACCGTCGTTTGCATTTGAAAAACTTTAGTGCAAATTGAAGTATGTTGCTTGGTCAGAGAGAAAAAGTAGTGCTTTTTAACACATGAATCACTAATTGGGCTGGAATTTAATATCTGTTTATTTTCACACTTTAATGGAGGTCTATTCACTGTTCTTGGACAACTCTTGCATAGGATTAGTTTGTTAAATGTTTATTTGATAGATAATACTTGGCTTACCCTTCAGCGAAACCCTACCCTAACTCTAGGGTTGGCTTTGAATTTGTATTTACCATCTAGTTCTATTTAGGGCCACCATAGGCCATTATGTCTTTTCACAAACCTCGACCTACATTGTTATTGGTCTTCCCCTTGTTGTTTTAGTGCTACCAACATTAAGCATTCTTCCGTACAGAACAGCACTGGTCTTTATTGCATGTGTCTACTGTCTAAACCTTCGCAATTGGCTTCTTTCGTTTTGTGCCAACTTTTCATAAATGCAATCTTTTTAATTCTATCCATATTATATTAGCTTGTTTGCTAATCCAAATGTTCTTGCAATTTTTAGGTGCTAATGTAGCAGGAGGTAGAGGTTTCTACCTAAAAGGAGATGGGGTGCGTCTGAATCAGGCGCTGATTAACTTTGGTCTTGAGTTTTTGAGGAAAAGGGGGTATACATTATTGCAAACTCCATTCTTCATGAGAAAAGAAATCATGGCAAAGTGTGCTCAATTAGCACAATTCGATGAAGAACTTTACAAGGTAACATTTGTGAAGTCTTTAAGATCTCTTTAACTTGTGTGTGCATGTATAAATTATTCACAATTTACTTATTTTCATTTTCATCTTTTTGGTTGGGCTGTTGAAGATGTAAGCACTAGTGAGCTCATACGTTAGGAATCTGCCTTAATGTGAGTATATTGCAATGAGGTTGAGCAGCATTCTAAGGCCTTTCAGGCTTGGATTTTCCAAATTTATTTTGTTAGTATTGAATTGTGTATTGAGGATTGCTTTCCGAGGAAATTTCTGTTAAGAAATGCCGAAATGGTACCGTTGAATTCTGTAGGTAATGGTTGACTACTGTAAGTATTAGCAAATCAATAGTTTTACAAATATTATTTTTCAGTTTGTGTTAAACATTTAGTTTATTTAAATTATATATTCAAATGAGATATTACTTGAATTGGTGCTTTCTATCAACTCCTTTTTAATTGTTGCAATGCTTGTATGCTTCATAGATAAGAATCTGCCGTACATTAAAGGAAGACCAATGCATGCATCCATTACATTCTTTTCCCCACAATATGTCTGCCAGAATGTGAGCACAACTGATTTAGTTGGTATTCAATAGGTAACTGGTGAGGGAGATGACAAATATCTAATTGCTACAGCTGAACAGCCACTCTGTGCTTATCATTTAGATGATTGGATCCATCCTTCACAGCTGCCCTTAAGGTTATAACTACATTGGCAAACCATAGCTGTCTCTGTGGCTACAGAAGAATTGCAATTTCTTTTTGCTCATAAATATGTCTATATTTTCCAGATACGCTGGATATTCATCTTGCTTCCGTAAAGAAGCTGGTTCGCACGGTCGAGATACTCTGGGAATATTCCGAGTTCATCAGTTTGAGAAAGTGGAGCAGTTCTGTATTACGAGCCCAAATGGCAACGACTCTTGGGAGATGCATGAGGAAATGATAAAAAACTCTGAGGAGTTTTACAAGACGGTATAAGAATTTTTTCCCCACAGATACTAGAAGTTGTGTTCTATTTTCTGTTTACCTTTTAACTTTTTTTTTACTTTCCTTTAAGTACTATATTTAGTTTTCTTTTACAGATTCATAATTAGGTTTCCCAAGGGTCATATAGAGGCAACCTTGTTACAACAGGCCACATTGCAATGTGTGTTCCTAGAGCCAGTTTTATGGTTTCATTTCCATTCTCTTCCCTCTGAAAAAAAAAAAATTCAAATACACACACATGCATATGTTTATATTTATGTACAAGGCCAAAGGTTGACTCTCTCTTTGCCGCTTCACTCATATGGAAGGTGGAGTCCCATGAATGGGTCATCTAGTGATGTGATGATTATTCTCTATTGAATAATTCTTTTTTTTTTTTTTTTTTTTTTTTTATTTAAAAAATTTTTTTTTTTTTTTTTTTTTGTTGTAATTAACAGAATTTTCTCTTGTTACAGCTCAATATCCCCTATCAAATTGTGGCTATTGTTTCTGGTGCTTTGAATGACGCAGCAGCAAAGAAGTATGATTTGGAAGGGTGGTATCCTGCATCAAAGACTTATAGAGAGCTTGTGTCCTGTTCAAATTGTACTGACTACCAGTCCAGAAGATTAGAAACTCGATATGGGCAGAAGAAGGTATTTCCTGTCAACTTGTTATTAATTTTATAAATTCCCATTTCTAATCAAGAATCCTTTATTAACAAGTTATAAATGAAAACTTGGAAAAAAAATGTATAGAGGAGTTGTACATCTCAATCAGAACAAGAACTGATAGAAAAAAGAGAAGAAAAAGAAAGCCGGTTGGGGGGGGGGGAACCTGGGCACTGCAACATTTCCCCAGGAAGTCTTTAATAAAACTGAATTCATTATATATGGCTGTTTTGCTACTATTTCCTCTCTACAGTATGCATTATACATCAATTCAAGTTGCAATTTCCTCTATAAGTTCATATTTTTATTTATTATAAGTTTAGTTTTGGCTAAGATCATTGGTCTAAACCTTTTTGGGACAATTCAAATTGGTCCAAATGAAGATGAGTGGAAAATGGATATACTCTATATTTGTTAGAAGGTCCAGAGTTCCAAGAAATATCAAGGTGGATCTGTCTGTACAAAGTGGGGTGTAATACACTTCCCATTGGCAAATTTGTATAGAAGGTGAATGTCAATGCTAGAAAATACCAGAGCTCATAGCCTCATATTTTAGGCAAATTAAAGACCAAGTTAGGAGATTGTTATGGTTGCACTTGAACCTGGATTTGTAGTTTGCTTGTATCATCTTGATATCCTTTTTGGTAGAATGAACATGAACTGCACTAAAACTCTGTATCTGAATGAAGCGATTTTATAGCAATTTCTTATTAGTTTGCCTGTTGTGGTGCTGTGTTTGGTTGCAGAGCAATGAGCAAGCAAAGCAATATGTTCACTTGTTGAACTCTACCCTCACAGCAACGGAGAGAACCATGTGCTGCATCCTTGAGAACTACCAGAGGGAAAATGGTGTCGAGATACCAGCAGCCTTACAGCCATTCATGGGTGGGGACACCTTCTTGCCTTTCCAGAACCCAACACCAGAAGCCAAAGGGAAGAAATCAAAGGCCTAGTTATTTGTTTCTTTAAATTTATAACCAAAATTAGAAGAGAACAGGATGAGATTTTAGTTTTGATTTGCAAAATTATAATGTTTATTGGGAGTTATTAGATTAATTTGAAGGCACGCACAAATAGAGTGGAAAAAAAAAAAAAAAACCAGCTGTGAGCTCACACGAACTGTGATTGTTTCTGTGATGCGATGCTCAAACAATTGGTACGATCTTGTAATCCATGATTACTATTGCGGGTGATTGGAGTCTCTTTGTCAAATTATTTAGTCCCCAATTAATGGCAGTGCCCATGGGAGTCTATATGTGGCACTGTTTGGAACTTGGAAAAGTTGAGGGAAAGAAAAGAAAAAAAATGAAAAAGAGTGTTTTAGAAAGGATTTTATTTCGAAGTAGATTTCAGGATTTTCCATTGTTTTTCTTTTTCCTCTTTTTTCTGATACTTTCTGAAATCCAATATAGATTGTGGTTAATGTATATTTATATCAATACCGGTATGTAGATGTAGTGGTAGTGTTCCAATTTGGTGGCCTCTCTTCCCTTTTGATGTTTTCTTAATTTTTTTCGCCTAACAATAGAAGCTTTCTTTTATTCCAAATTCTCAATTCTAATAACTCAAATAAAACTGAATATCATTAATAGATTCTCTACGATGGATGGGCATATGGCTGCCATAAGAAATGGCTTCCAAAGAAAAGCCACTTTCCATTGGACCTTGATTCCAAAATGTATGTTGATTTCTACTTAGGAGGTCTTCCTAGGTTTAATTTAAAATGTTAGCCCCTCGGAAATACAGAGTCTACAACATGAAAAACACACGCACAAGGATTATATAGAATCAAGAAGTCATAAATGATAATTTTTTATTAATTAATTGTATGTATCTTTAATCCTCAATTGGAGTAAAAGAAGTATGCCATTTTTAAGAACTGCTCACTCAATTGAACTAAGGGGCTGTTTGGCAAACTTAAAAACATGGCCAGCTGAGGATACGTCTGCTTGGTTTTTATTTAGTACTGTTTGGTAAGTGATTTTTTTTTGCAAATCAGTTCAATCTTATCTAGAAAATAAAGCATAAACACGGTTTTTTTCAAACAAGCTGGAAGCTGGTTTATAATAGAAAGAGATGGCCAAAACCAGATTTCAAAGTTCCCAAACAGACCCTAAGTCTCGCATGGTTGCCCTGAATTATGTGTGTTCAAACCATATTCACATCAATATCGCTAATTTAAGTTGTTAATCATTCAAAAATACAATTTAACCACTCATTTTAACCAACCTTCATTTTTTACCCTAATGTGTTCTCATGACCGGAGCCAAACTAGCATCTTAGACATAATTTACGTCAAAGTCGCGCTCATAATTGGAGAGTATAATTTAACTTTCGCACCCCAATGTTTTACAATTTATATTCAAAACCTCCACCTTATAAGAGGAGAAAAATATACAAAGATAGCAATAAATGGGCTAGCTGGTAGCATATTTGGCACTTTGACTTAGCTAAAAAAAAATTGGGTAACATAAATCTGTTGGGAAGGGCACATCAAAACAAGGACGGAAAAGGCAGGTGGGTATGTGGGTTAATTTGCATTGACAAAGTTGGCCATCTTCTCATTTTTCCAAGGTTTTGTGGGGTCTGGACAGACTGTTTAAGGGTATTAAAATCTCACATTTTGCCAAACCCTATTTGCCAACCAAAAAAAGCCAGGCAGCTTTAGGCCAAGATGAGGAACTGTATGGAATTTTTCCTACTCATGTCTATAATAATTTGGCAACAAATAGAAAAAAACCAAAATCAAAACTGTAGTGCTTTGACCAACTTTGTACAATTAACCTCTTTTCCAATAGAGAAACCCTATTCTATGTAGAATTTGTCCATTAATTAGTAGAAAAGCTGAGGTTCAAAATCCCCCTCCCTTCCAAAAGGAAAAAGAAAAGGAAACCAAATTTTAAAAATATATATCAGAAACTATAAGCAATGGAGATGTCTTCTAAAAATTTCAAAAAAAAAAAAAAGATTTTCCAATGTTTCATGAGTACATAGTTTACATAACTTCCCTTGACACTCAAGTTCTTCATATGCTATTTAATTACCTCTTCCAATCCTTTTTGAGACTGTCGCTTCGATCTCAAGTTAATTTTCATAGAGTCTATAAACTATACATTTTTCCAAGTAATATTCTCAAAATTATAAGAAAAGTAAAATAAATTAATTTGAATAAAGAAAAAGTAGAAAATTTGTGTTTAAAGTTTGCTGTGAAATATCAAAATAAAAAATGAAAAATGAATTCCAGGGTAGAAGAAAGCTAGAGTTTTTCTATTTAATGGTAATTTAAAAGACCGATCCAAAGAGCAGAATTGATATTAGGATTACAATTCTTGCCAAACTCACACCACCAAACGCAACCTAGGAATTGTTAAAGAAATTAACAAAAAAACAAAGACAATATCTCTACTAATAAGAAGAGGAGATAGCGTCACATCAGCTATAGTTTCGTTCGTTGGTTCGTTTGCTCGCACTGCCTTGGGTTGGGTTCAAAACGGTAGTTGGTTGGTTTCAAAACGACGCTGCACTGGGTTCGGGTAATAGCCAATGGGTTTGGTTGAGCCTGTCAATCTCTCCTTTCTTATTAAGTTTATTTACCAGAAGACCCTTTAATTCCTAAGCTTTATAAGAAATGATAGAGGATAGGTTCGTCTTTTCACATGCGCTACTACAAAAAAAAAAAAAAAAAAACCCTAAGAAAACGGTTTTAAACCATTTTATAACTCTTTGAGAACGGTTCTGGAACCGTTCTTAAGACGTGTGTTTTCAAAGAGTAATAGTTCTTTAAAAACGGTTTTCGACCATTTTTTAAAATGCAAATACAAAAACAGTTTAAAACCGTTTGAAAAAGATGGCACATACAAAAACGGTTTTAAACCGTTTTAAAATATGCTACAACTGAAAACAGTTAGAAACCTTTTTTAAATAAGTCACATATAATATCGGTTAGAAACCGTTTTCAAAATTGTTTTATATGGCTTTGTTTGGTTCCCTTTTTGTGGCTTAAATTTCTTTCCCTGGTTTCCTGCAATATAGCTATACAATTAACTTGTGTTTCCTTCATTACATTCCACATCAAATATAATTAACCACCTCAACAAAAATTGCAACTAATATCAAAACTAGGATTATCATTTAATTACCACCAATTCAAACAAACATATATGTAAACCCAAAATACGTGTTCAAGTACAAATTTGTTCAAAACTTAATGATAACCTATGGTCCAATTACATCCAAAATAGCTTCATATTGTCTTTAATTATCTTCAATTGTCATGGTGGATAACTCCATTCCATAGCCACGATCAAGTGTCATAAGCCCCCCCACCCCCACCCCACTTTAGATAACTCCATTCCTGTCCAATATAAGCACTGTAAATTAATATTTTGAAATAAATTTTGGACCACAAACTATAAGCCTAATGAGATAAATTTATATGAAATTCTCTTCTTCATTGTTATAGATTCTTAACCTTTTTTCATATTTCAAAAAGCACAAAAGCTTACATCTGAACAAAGAAAAAGCTCTCGTAGTTTAATTACCTCTAGCAGTTGTTGAATTATGGGCATGAGCAATGTCATTGCAACATTATAGAGGGAGATCAAATCCACCTAAAATTTGAAATAAAGGGATCAATCCAAACAAAAGATAAATTAAGAGTTTATACTATAAAAAACAATATAAAAAAGTTAGCTTAACAAAGACATAAGGATCAGTTAAACAAGAAATTCCAAATTTGATTTAACTGAAGTATTTGAACCTAGACTATGTAATCATGAACCAATAAAACATAAGAGTGTCTAGTATTTTTCCCATCCTTGTAGAGGGCATAACCAAGCACTTGATGAGCATCTATTTCATGCACAATCTGCAGTATCAAAAATACACTTCACATGTCTGAACCAATGTCCAAATATGATCCAAAAGTCCTTTTTATTATAAATCTTACCTTCAAAGAAGTCATATAAGTATATAACAAGACAAATTTCCCTTCAGTTAGAAGTTTACCGACATGGCAGAAGGCCGAACAATAAAATTCTTTTGTTGCAATATAAAGAAGAATTAACCTTCCTTTGTGAAAAATTCCTTTAACTCTCCTATCTACAAAGCAAAATAGAGTAAAAAAAGATTAAAAACACTTCAGTTCACAAAAAGTCAGACTTTTTGATTGCTGGAAATGGAATGTTATTGATTGAAAAAGGCCAAATGAGTCTTTTGTCAATAAAATCAAATTCTGGACAGCATGACTATCAAAAATAAAAGAGTTTTATCTCTAAGTCAGAAAATTTAATTATAGAGACCTGTAAATCTGTGAAGTCTTTGAGATTCACCAAGAAACTATAATTTTAAACTCTTTTTAGTTGCTGGAAATTCATTTATAGAGGTACTGATTCTGCTGTAAACTTAGAAGAAAGGATAGGCCGATTTGGAAGTAAATGCATTTGTAAGAAATTAGATAGCACCAATTGAAGGCAAAATTGGTTAAATTCTGAAAAGATGTTAGGTCATATGTAAGAAATTAGTTTTGTATGTGGTAAGAAATTAGATAGCACCAATTGAAGGCAAGATTGGTTAGGTCACCTGATCTAATGCGTTTAAAGCTTCAATAGCAAGCATTCAAAATTAGTGGATCTCTTCCCATATCAAACAATCTCTTACACTTGAACAAATAGTAAAATAACTTGAAGAGATATAAAACCTGACATAGCAGTGGCCAGAACATGTAAGTTGAAGACTGGAATGAAATTCTCAAGGCATCCAGAGCACAACCAAGGTTTGCTTCCTCAAAACATATAAACTGATCAGTAAAAGTCAAATTATATAGTTATATATATATCCTCATGAAATTCCCAGAAAAAATACACCACCAAATTCAATAATACAAATAAATTTACAAAAGAAACCAACCAGAATTCATGACTAACTACTTCATAACCTGACCTTTTCAAGAAACCAACCAGAATTCGAAATACGAAATAAATTTTCCAAGAAAGGAACACTACCTGTTGAGGAAGTGCACATGTGACATGACACCAAAAGGAGAACCCATTGCTAGAAAAAAAATCTCCCCTCTTATCTGAGTTTGATATGGTTATGTTTGGCAGGTCCATAATAAAAATTATCCACCCCATCATTCTCATAAATATGTGACTGAAGTGCGTGAACAAACAATTCCAACTAAGTTAAAAATATTTGCAGACCTTTATTCATGATGTCATGTATTATTGTATTGTATGCTCATGAGTAAAGTATATATAAAAAAAAAAATGTAATTTACCCTAGAAGTTATTGAGGAAACTCCAAAAAGGGCAATTCTAATAGTTGACTTGCCCATAAGACTTGGATTGTTTGATTCTTCCACTGCCAAATTCCTCTAGTTCTCCATGGAGGATTCAACATCTTGCTGAATTTGTAAAGATCAATTGAAAATTGGTGTTACATAAATAGTTTCTAAATAAATGGATGGTTGTATTCTAATTTAAAACAACATTGTTCATACTTCTAGACTAATTGCCATGGAGGCTCTAAAGTGGCAGCCACATTAGCCACATTAGCTTTATGTCTATGCAACAAACGTCTATTTTTAATTTTTCATTAATTGAAAAAATTAAAATAACTTGGGTACGTAATTTAAAAAAAAAATTGTTTAAGATATCATATTGAAAACTCCATCAAAGTACAGGGTACTAAAATGCAATTAACTCTAATTTTTAAATAAATCTGCTTAATTTTTTGCACAAAACTGAAAGGATGTATATGAATCTTTATTTCAAAATGGATTCGATGTCACCTTGCTTAAATTAAAAACGCGATGCTCAAAAGAATCCCAAGTGTAGGAAACCACAAGTCGTCAAGCAATAATATTTGGGAGTACCCAAGTTATATCCACAGGGAGTAGAAAAGGTTCAAATGATCTTTATGATTTACTAACCAATGAATGCAAAAGAAAGTGTAAAATCATGGGGGGTAGTGTTGTTGTTGTGTGTGTAATTCAATTTACAAAAGTTAAATTCAAGGAAAAATTAAATGATAGAGTTTTAGGGTTTCCACTCATCCACAACCAAGCAATAGACTTCTCACCAAAATTACTCATCTATGATCCATTGATAAATGATTTTTGATGGAAAGTTTAACTTTACAAGCATCATAATAAGGAACAATAGGAGAATGGTAGGAAATGCTCTCTCTGACAATTTATCAAACATGTGGTGTGCATATATGTTCAAGCATAATGTGTACAAGTGTAGCTTGTTAACACAATGTCAAGAAGATGCTACAACAAATGTATACAGAAAATGGAGAGTATTTACCATCATTCAACTAGGATTTAAGCTCAAATGGGTGAGAAAGTCTTATTATCTTGGTTGGTGATGAACTTTCACTTTCAAACCCTATCTTGGAGGTTTAGGTCTCCATTAATGCTAGGAAATAAACAATAAATGCAGTAAAACTCATCATAAATGCAAGAAAAAGCTGAAAGGAAACTTCTATATTACTTAAGCAAATGAAATACAAGAGCTTAAACCATTAAACGTATGAGAAACTAAGTAAACAACCTTTCCAAATGTGTATTACAAAGTAAACCAACTATAAATCAGCTAAACTAAGTAAAATAGATCAAGAACTATGGAGAAAATACTCAAACCAGCTAACAAACCCTAGAAAACTAAGAGAGAAACTAAGCTAAACTAAAACTAAGTGAAGGAACATTCTTCCAACTGCAAATTACAAACGATTGATGCAGATTTGGAGGCTGGTACCGGTACCACGGGTTGGTGGTACCGGTGCAAAATGTTACTGACTTCTGAAGTTGAGAATTAAATAGCTAGTACCGGTACCACGGGTTGTACCACCCTACAGAAATTGCTGCAAAGCTCTAAAATCACTTCCAAGCTCCTCATATGCTCCTTCCACAACTATGAGACTTCATGAGCATCATCAAAACAAGCAAGATTGCTCTACAAGACCTCAAAAGCGGGGTTGGATCGCGAGTTTACCTGCACAACTAAGGAAAACACCAAAAGCATAAAAACAAACCAATTTGCAAGCATTACGGATGAAAGCAAACTTAAATGCTATAAATAAGGCATAAAAGAATGTAATAATGACTACTAATCACACCTACTAGAAGTAGTTCAAGCAGTTGCCATTGTTGAAAGAAAGCAAGTCACATAAGGAACACTCAGCGAGCATTAAATCAGTTATAGAGAGTGCATACAAAATAGCTTACCTGCACACCAAATATCAAATTTATGAACCTGAAGGTAGCACGCATCATACAACTCTAATTAAAGTTAATGAAAAACAAGCAGGCACAAATACAAAAGCATTGACAGACCATTTAGAACTTTAAATTTGAGGCCTCCCTCTTATGAGGGGAAAGATATTTCTAGGCCTTTAAGGGGCCATTGACTCAGCTCAATTTTTTCACAGCCTTGCTGTTGAGGGAGTTTTGGAATTTTATTTAGATTCTGACAATAAGAACTTTAAACCCTGCCAGTAGTCTTCAGTAATGTGTACAAGAATGTGAACAATTGGTTCAAATCAATTTCTAACTCATTGATTTTTGGGGAAATTGGTGGAAAGCATGTCTTTGAATCTTCTGACCCTTTGGGCCCTAAAATTAATGGAAAGTCATATGCTTATTTACCAGAAAGAAGATAAGTTCAAACATATACAAATATAAATATGTATAGAGAGAGAAAGAGAGACTCACATGGCTTTGGAGTCTGACCATGATGACGAAATTTCGGGCAAAATCGACAACTTCCGGTAACCCCATTTGGATTTGGATTGGATTGAATAGTTTGCTACCTGTTTGATCCTTGATGACGATATAGAGGAAAACCCCAGGAAGGGTTTTCAATTTGCACGGCAACTAAGAGAAGAATGACATCATCGAGAGAGAGGCGACACATATAGAGAGAGAAAGAAAGAGTGATGAGAAAGGGTTATGTTTGATGAGGGAGTGTTTTGGGGGGGGGGGGTTGAAGAGTGTTCTGCAAGGGAAACTGAAGAGGGATACAGGGAAGATCAAAACTTTTAGCGCCAAACCCAAATGTTTTTTAGCCAAATCCAAAATCTTAAGCTCCAATAACCAAACGACTGCGTTTAGGGTGTTAATTCAATTTTTTAATGTTATTATAGTATTTTAAATATATTTTTGAAAAATTATAGAATATATTTTAAAAAATTGACCGTTAGATTGGATATATTTTTTCTGAATTTCATGCTTGCTAAAAATCATAGTGATCCAACGGTCAATTTTTGAAAAAATCAACAAAGAAAAATGGTGATATTTTGATTAACAAAAGTCACAAATTTTCACATTGACATTTCACATAAATTGACTATTGGATCACTATGATTTTTGGCGGGCACCAAATCATAATAAGTGTATCTAATCCAACGGTCAGTTTTTAAAAATATATTTTGTTGTTGTCACTACACATGTCACCTTATCAATAGTTTTACGAGTGGTTTGAAAAATCTCAATATGGAATTTGTATTTTGAGTAACTCACCGTTAGATTAAATATTCTATTTATAAATATCAAGTCTACCAAAATTCAAGCTAATCGGACACTATTACTCATTTGGTCCATTCTAGTCAATAGAAAATCACAATTTTTCACAGTTATCGATGAAGTAACTAGTAATTTCCGATCGACTTGATATTTTGTAGACATGATATGTATAAGATGAACATTTAATCCAACGATGAGTTTATCAAAATACAACTCTCACATTAGATTTTACAAACCACTGGTAAAAGTATTGGTAAACGGATCTTGCCTCTTTTTACAAATAGGTCACTGAGATATTCCAATCCCTTTTCTAATTGTTATGTGAAAAAAAAAAAAAAAAATTGGACTTCGTGATATAAAATGCTTATGCTAAGAAGTTACAATTATATAATCCTTATAACTATATAATTTAAAAGTTTGGAATAGCTATATATCTAAAAGTCGTCTCTCAGTTTAGAGTAACAATATAATGCGTAAGGTCATAGCTATCATACTTAGCCTGGTCATTGGCCCGACAAAGGGTGTGGATCACTGGGTCACCGGGTCACCAATCGAATCATTTGGTTAGTGGTTGGAGAGTTTAATTTATAAATGTAGTGTGTTAAATATATCTATGTTAATATAAGTATAGAAAACTAAGATATTTTAAATTTAATTTTTTTTTAATATAATATTTAACACTAACAAAAGCTTAGATTAGTGGTATTATGCAATAGCTATAACATTTTTTCACAAGGTTCAATGTTTGAATCATGATAATAGCATGAACTTATGTATTAATACTTAATAGTTTTTGTCCTCCTAAGAAAACGATATTTGGTCTCGTTCTAAAACGGTTTCCAAAACCGTCTTAATAATATGCCCATCAAAGACGGTTACAAAATAACTGTTTTCTTTGGTTTCTAAGTTAAAACGGTCATAGAAACCGTTTTCTTTGGTATTTTTCTAAAACGGTTTTCAAAACCATTTTCTATTTACTGTTTTCTTTGCATCTTTTTGTAGTACTGATGAGACAAGATCTGCTAACTTCCCATCATTCTATCACACAGCTGATCTCCTCATCGTTTTAGCTTTCTAGAAAGTGGACAAGAGAGAAGAGAAAGAACAGAGGAGGAAGAAGAAGAGAAGACTCCTTTCTTCGTCTCTTTCGTTTCTGATGATCTGAAAAAACAATTTATTCTGCATTATAGGGCACTGGTTCGATCAGGTGAGTATCTCTTTCTTCTCCCTCTGTCATTTCTGAAGCGAATATTTCTCTCTTTACAGGGGCGTATGTGTTTGTTTGTTTGTTTTTTTTTTTTTAATATATATATTCTAGATACAAACCCATAAACCCAACTGGTCCTGTGCTCAACTTTACTTTGGATTTCATCAATCATTCGATCAAGCTTTTTTGTTGTTTAGGTAAGCTTTGTGATTTGGGATTTTACTGCGTCATTTTCTAAATTGTGATTGAGCTGATTCGTTCTTACAGTGAGTGAGTGAGTAAGTTGAGTTCATTGGGTGAGTGAGGAAGTGAGTGATCATCGTCATAAACTATTCTCTCACTTTTTTTTTTTTTTTTTTTTGAAGTACAGTAACTAAAATCAGAATGTTTAAGAGCAAGTCTTCTTTCAATCAAAAGGTTAGATTTTTAGGTTTTTTTTTTTTTTTTTTTTAATTTTAAATGAGATTTGAAGATCTTTTTCCCTGATGAAATTTGTTTTGGGCTATATTTAGTTGCTTGGAAACTCAAGGAAAAAAAAAGAAGAAATTATAAATAAGGTCGGCACATGTGTATCATTCTCTTCATCTTCTGATGATGATGATGATGATGAAGAAAAAATGGTGGCACATGTGTATCTTTTTGAGGCGAATCAATCAGCAATGATGGAAATGATTCAACAATATATGAAATAACCAAACAAACGCGGCGGCTCTGTTTTAGGACGCAAATACATCTGGTGCAAAAGGAATAAGGGTCACGATCATTTGTTTGCTGACTATTTCGCCCAAGAATCAGTTTATAATGCTACAATATTTCGAAGACGCTTTCAAATAGAGCGTCATTTATTTGTACGTATTCTCAATGCAATTAAATCTCACAATCCCTTTTTTGTTCAAAAAAAAAAAGATGCATGCAATGTTGTTGGGTTGTCTTCTCTTCAAAAGATTACAGCGGCAATTAGAATGCTTGCATATGGAACGCCGGCATATGCAATTGATGAGTATGTATGGATTGGGGAAAGCACTTCAATATTGAGTTTGAAACATTTTTGTCAATTAGTAATTGACATTTTTGAAGCTGAGTATCTAAGAGTTCCAAGGCCAGATGATATAGCAAAGTTACTTACTATTAGTGAGGCTTGAGGGTTTCCCGGTATGTTGGAAAGCTTGGATTGCATGGATTGGAAGTGGAAGAACTGTCCGACAACATGGCAAGGCCAGTACAACGGCCATATTAAAAAACCTACTATAATTCTTAAAGCTGTAGCTTTGAATGATTTGTGGATTTGGCACGCATTTATTGGAATGCCAAGATCTCATAATGATCTAAATGTCTTGGATCACTCTCCTTTATTTTCTTATCTTGCCCAAGGGCAAGCTCCTCCAGCTATATACTCAATAAATTGGCACACTTACAATATGGGATATTATCTTGTTGATGGTATATATCCGTCA
Organism: Hamamelis virginiana; assembly: GCA_017140935.1. NCBI lineage: Eukaryota > Viridiplantae > Streptophyta > Magnoliopsida > Saxifragales > Hamamelidaceae > Hamamelis > Hamamelis virginiana. Next base: position 483,690 of record JAESVK010000714.1, on the reverse strand, counting down.
TATGCTACATTGGTTCAAACCATTTCTTCTCCAAATGAACCAAAAAATTAACATTTTGCAGATATGTAGGAAACTGTGAGAAAAGATGTGGAACGGGCATTTGGGGTTCTACAAGCTTGATTTGTATTTGTACATAGACCAGCACGATCATGGGCTTTTGAAACTCTTGGGAAGATAATGAAGACATGCATAATCTTATATAATATGATTGTGGAAGATTAATGCTAATTAAGTTAATTAAAAAACATTATTTCCGGGTTTTCTAATGCTTGAAATGAGAACAAAAAAAATTTCAACTGTTCTTTCCCGCGGAAAATGGGTGTGAATTTGAACAATACATAAAACAGCATTCAAAACCCAATTTATGGAATTATGAGCTTGTTTTAACTAGGGTAAATTAGAGAAAGATGATCAATGATGGCCTCAGATTAAGAAAACATGCTTGTCACTCCTTCTATTCTTATAAATATCAGTCTAGAGAAACTAAAAAACCCAAGGGATAATATTCACATTACAAAACTAAACAGCTTTGATACCACTTCCAATAAATATAAGGAAACAAAAGGGCAGAAGCTCAAGGAAACAAAACATGGCCTCGATCTACACTCACGCCACACAGAGACTCTTTATACGCTATGTTATAATGACAGCTAGGATCACAATGGCATCAAATGGTTAACTACTTTACAGATAAGATTACTCTATTTATAATTACATCCATATTTTATATAGATAAGTACATGGAAAAAGGAAATTTTGGTAACTATGCCCAGCACATAATTTCTAGAATTCTTCAATCGCACCCTATGGCCAAAGTGAAGAGTAGTCAGTTAAAAGCAGACCAAATAAAAATATGATAATCTAAATCAGTATACCACTATAAACAAAAGATCACAATATAAATTGTAATCACAGTAAAGCCAATGAAAATACGGAATTGTCATGCCTGGACTCAAATGAATTGCAATTATTTCACCTATAACCTGATCTGATAATCGTAAGATGCAAGTCTTGCCACATGCCACACCAGAAACATCCCAATTTCATCCACCGAATTTGATTCTAAAAAAAAAAAAAGTTTAAACAAAGCACAAGCAGGAACAATAATACTTGAGATCACTTGTCCTAGACATTTATTCTTTATCTGGTTTGTAAATAGGCCTATACACTCAAATCAAACCCTATAATTAATTGCACGTGCCTTGCATCTACAAAGGCCAGCAACTATCCAAGTTAATTGCAACTGTTAAATGGGTTGCTACCACTTTGCACTCAAAACAATCCACTCCCAAACAATATTTAAACTTGCAAACTAAATACAGTAGGAAAGTGGCAACAGATCTTAACAAACCATGTTTCTCAGTATTAGAAGCAAACAAAACCCCACCAAACATAGCAAGAAAGCCAACAAGCAAAACCAAGGAAGAACTTACCAAAGAGAAGAGAAGAACATCAATAATCTTCAACAAAAATAAAAAATAAAAACAGTAAAATCCTTTATCCAGTAATGACATCGAAAACTAATTAAAGAAACTACAATCATCAATTGATTGAGACATTCTCTGGTTCTAATAATCATTTACCACATCATAAAAATAAGTGATGTATCAAATTGATTCCAAAGTCCTTCCACTCGCTTGAACAAAGAGAAGATAGAAATCGAATAAAATTCTAGTGGGAAAAGACCAAAAAAAGCAGCAGAAATTTATAGAAGAAACGATTAAATAGCTTCATCCAAACCAAAGCAACAAACAGAAACAATTTTTTCATACTATTTTCATCCCTTTTGCCTCCCAGCACCTTCAACTAACAAAAAAAAAAACAAAACAAAACAAGAAGATAAAATTTACTTGATTTCTTCTAATCTAATAAAGATCGTGAAAGCAAAAGAAAAAAATAAGGGAGCAACAAACCAAATCACAAAACTTACCTCAACAGAAGTTGAAGTATTCCGAGGACTGATCTAACCCCATTTACAACACCAGAGTCTTCAATCATCAATTGAGAAACCTAATTAGTCAAAAGTTGAGAAAAATATATAATCCAAGGAATGAAGAAAAATTTGGAACTGATTATTCTTTTGTAAAAAATACACTCCACAGAGAATTGCACATGTCATTTTTACAAATTAATACAAATTATACTTGTCCATATTTTTCTTGTTGTTTGATTTTTCAGAACAAAAAAAATTTGGACCTCTGTTTCTCCTACATCCAAATTTGAAGCATCACTAATGGCCTCCAAAAAGACGCAAAGCCCTGCAAGAAAGCTAATTGGTAATAGAGAGAGAGAGAGCGAGAGAGAGAGAATTTATAAATAAAACAACAACATCTAGAGAACAATACCTAGGTTTTTTTAGGGGGGAAAATATCGATATTCCAAAACGTGAGCATTTGTTGCTTATCCAAAATTAATAAATTTCACAGCAGAATCTACATCAAAGCAATTACCTTTTCCTCAAGAACTATTTCCCATAGAATGAAGTGGAATTGAAAAGCAAGGAAATTTCTCAATTAAAACACACTACAAGATATAAATCAAGCCAAAACCATCATGCCAAAGCTCAAAAGGAAAAATTACAAAATAAAATAAACTCTATCATCGCATCGTAATAGTCAGCAAGCAGAATGTGGATTTGTATCATTAGAATAAAAAAATACCATAGACCAAATTAGAGTAAAATACATATATTTTAAGATAGAAGAATGCATGAGAGGGAGAGGACTGCACCCAGGTATGGACAAACAAGAACAGAAAGTAAAGAAAATAAATTTAACCAAAAACATTCGAGAGAGAGAACAATTAATTTAACTAATGTTCAATTTTAAGAGAGAATAATCTCTAATCTTCAATTTTAAGATAGGAGCTGTAAAAATCATGATAAAAAACTGTCAGAGATTACATTCTATCAACTTACAGATATCATAATCAATACTTAAAAAGACTTTCAATTCAGCTTATTGGCAAAAATCATGAAAGAGATGGAGAGAATTGTGACAATTTTCTTCATGACTGACTATGAAGTTTGTTGCATGCATTTAAGTGTTGGAAAACATGATTATTACTATGCATAGATTAAATAATAGGATGGGTTCGTTAGGCTATTAATTTGGCAACCCATTACAGCTGAAAAATTAAGACAAAACCCTTTAATCTGCAGGCAGCTGATATACCAAAGAAATTGCATATCGTATCTATATATAATGTTATCATGATTCACTTGTTACTTCAAAGCACACCAATAACAAACCGCTGCATGAAACCTTGTCTCCAGCTATTCCTCTGGTCAGTTATATGTGCTAATCTTGAAACTACTTAAGGTGAAAAAGGCATAAGAATCATCATAATTCCATCTCCCTTTCACTCCACAGAAAAATGACTATTAAAATCACAAAACTGCTATGACAATTTTCATAGCAGTTCTTATAACTTTTTTTCCCTGGTGTGAAAGAGAAGTTCTTATAAATTGTTTGTGACAATGGAGCAGATTATCATGGGTTGAACCGAAGTTTCAAATGCACAAAATTCAGTACAACATAATACACAATTAAACCTGTAAGTGCAGAGTAGGCAGTATCTACAATTCTGTCTTATTTATACAAATCCGAACAGAAGATGCATCAACTCGGATTGGCAAGGTGAAAGTTTGATTCTGCAGTTCAGGCTCCTTCCAGTTTGGTTCTTTCTTTTGGATCTATTTGCTTCTGTGAAAATTATTTCCCTATGGAAGAAGTTTGATGTCAAACTTGTGGATGCAACTAAACAGATATACCTAGTAAGGATTTATGCAACGAAAAATTTCAGCACAAAAACAAGCAACTAAACATTGCCCAAACAAATATTTCTAGAATGACCATACTTTTGCTTTGTATTTTTTATAGTATATGAATTGAGGCTACACCAAACAGGTGAAAAACAAATAAATTTCTGAGAAACTGCAACAACAACAAATTAAAAGTGAAATGAGATGAGAAAGAAGAAACACTCACCGGTCATGGAAACAGAGGACTCGCCGGGGGTATGGTCTGAGAAACTGCAACAAAAGTAAAGTAAAAGTGAGATGGCATGAGAAAGAAAAAAAGAAACACTCACCGGGCATGGAAACAGAGGACTCACCTGGACTTACCATTACGCCGGAGGTACGAGGTGCAGACGAGCTACACTCTCACCCGTGTGTTTCTCTCTCAACAAAAGCTCTCTACAAAAGCGAGATCAAATGAGAAAGGAAAAAATACTTGATTGATCAAATCCAAAATCGAGTAGAACACAGGAAAAAAATATACGAACTGTGCCTGCAAAAAAAAAATCACCGTAAAGATAAAGAAGAACAGAAGCATAAGAAACCCAGGCCACGACAATCAAGTCGTGGCACAATCACGAGAGAGAAGAAACGCACCTGAACAAACAGAGAACAAGCGAGGCATAGAAGCGGCAAAAATGAACTTAGGTAAGAGCCAGCATTAGGGTTTTCCGAGCAAATACCAAGAAAGCATAGAGAGAAGTACCTCAACCGAATCTCTCTCTACAAAACTCAGCTGAAAAAAGTAAACATCATCTGATCTCACCTGATCGCAGATCTAGAATCACCGACAGTACACCGTTACATCGGAGGAGACGGAGGATCGAACTCGCCGGCGGTACAGCATTACGTCAGAGATAGGGTTTAGGATTCATGAGAGAGGACATGAGAGAGAAAAAAGAGAGGGAAAAACCAGTGCTTGAGGGAGAAAGTGGCGGTCTTTGGTTTAGAGAGAGACACAGACGTGGTGGCCAAACAAAAGGCACAAACTAAGAAGCCCGAAACAAAGGTACAGGAGGCTATGCTTCTGCAGGCCTGCTACTCCACACGAGATGAGAGCGAAATGACGAATATAACCTCAGAATCCAGCCATTTTCCCATTCCTTAGAGGGGCATTTTCGAGATCCGCACCCAAAAGATACAATATCAAAAACAACCATGCACACATCATCGCCCGTGCCTCTCCCCGCCCTTCCTCCCAAGGGCAATATGGGAAGCGAAAATACAACAATGGAAATTTTCATATAGAAGATAGGACAACTAAAGGCCCTCATATAGATGTCTTAATCCTAAAGAAAACAGAATAATTATCATAAACTCGAAACTTTGAACACCACATAGTAATAGACTCTGCTCAACAAAAAAAGGTCACTCTCTGGCTGTCATCGATCAATTCCTCTTAACAAAGATCTGTGCATCATTTACATCACATTGACAGAGGGAAAATTTTAAAAAGGATGGAGCATAAAAACAGCATGCATCTCAAAAGGACTTCCCGATCACTATAAATCACATCATTTCTGCTGTATTTGTTTTCTCAAATTTCCAAGAGGGCCATAACCTTTTTCTTGTACCTCCTGTTTGCTACAATTACAAGTACTTGTGTTAAGGTTTATACCGCATTTGAGACATAAACCTTTGCAACTTGGATCACATATCGCATTAATGGTGATTTCCAAATGTACCATGTCCCTTATGTGCTTCGAAATATCAATTTCTTTTTCTTCGAAAGGAAAATACAGCCAATCATCCAGATCAATTAAAGCATCATCGTCTTCCTCTACCTCCTCACTGGTTCCAATAGATGATTTGAATTTGTCTTCCCCAAAGATCACTCCCATATTAATAACCTCCGATTCCTCAATGGGCTCTTCATTTAGCAAAAGCGCAAAGTTGGAGAATATGCACTCAGCAGTTGGCTCGCCACATCTTCAACAAAAAATAACACAAATCCAAGTTACAAATGATAAAAAAGGGGTGGAAAATAAGAAGAAAAAGAAAAGGCATGCTGTGTAAGGAATAACAAATGAAGATGAGGTCAATCTTTAGGCATGAAGACCTTCAAATGACCTATGGAGACATTGGAAAACCTTATGTCGTGAGAATAAGAGACATATATATACATATATACACAGTCCCGATCATGTGCACATATGCTGACTTTAACTATAGTTAGCATGATGCCTTTAACTAAATGTAGGATATGTATTTTGAAAAAACGACGTTGGATTAGATACTCTTCTTGTGGATGCCATGCATGCCAAAAATCATAGTGATCCAATGTCGGTATCTCAAAATACAAATTGTGAAAAACTGTGAACGTTGAAAACTGTCACAGTTTCAATGACATTTATGAGAAACAAAACATTGGATCACTATGATTTTTGGCGTGTATTACATATGCATAAGTATAGTATCTAATACAAAGATCAGTTTTTCAAAATACATATCCAACAACTACATATTAGCTTCATGCTTACTTTGAAGGCGCATATACTACAAGATCATTTTCCTCTCTCTCTCTCTCTCTCTCTCTCTCTCTCTCTATATATATATATATATATATATATATATATATATATATCGATTTCATTTTCCATAGTATTTGAAGGCGCATACCCACACTCATGATGGAGTTCTAGCACATAGAAAGTCGAATACCAATACATGCAAAATTGATGACAAAAAATTGAAATAACTTCATTTCCTAAAATCCTCATAGCTGATAACTAGGGGTGCAAACGAGCCAAGCCAAGCCTTAAGCTGCTTGGGCTCGGCTTGTTCAAAATTCCTGAGGCTTGGACTCGGCTCGTGTTCATGATGAGCCTCACTTTGCTTGTTCGAACTCAGCTCATGAGATGTTCATTAAGCTCGGGCTTGGCTCGGCTTGTTTGATAAACAAATACAAGCTCAACAAGTACAAGCTTAAGCCAAGCTCAGTTTAGGCTTGAATATTGGCTCGAGCTTGTAATGAGCCTCATTGACTTAACTTAAGCTCAGTTTGAAAATAATACTAAAACATAAAAGCTTGGTTTGGTTTGAGCTGGCCTAGAAGGATGCAGGCCAAACCCTTACACAATTGACCAAACCTCCCCCCACCCTCATTACTTCGCATTCGATGTGGGACTAAGCTCCCTCATTTTCAAACAAAAACCTCCAGCCCGTGACCACTTGTGGCTCCTTTCTGATGTGGGACACGTTTCCTTTTGAAAAGCTTCTTCTTTTGTTTTTTTTTTTTCTCTTTTATATATAATAATCACTGTTGTGTAATAGTATTAGTAATATTTTTGTACATGGCTAATGAAAGATGTGCATATTAGCCTATTAAATTTTAAACAAGAAATTCAATATTAATATTTGAATTATACAGGTGACAAGGAATCTATTATAAAGTGCACTTAGCGCAAAGTTGCATAAAGTTATTTGCATAGGACCAATTATAAAAGAGATTTAGAAAAACCCACCGTTGGATTAGATAAACTTCTTATGACTGCCATGCTTGCAAAAAATCATAACGATCCAATGGTTAGATTTTGAAAAAAGACTGGAAAATTGGTGGTATTTTGAATATTAAAAATAAAAAAATAAAATAAAAAATCACATTGGCATTTTGCAAAAACCAACCATTGGATTACTATGATTTTTGGCACGCATGATATTCATAAGAAGTTTGTTCAATCCAACGGTGGCTTTTTAGAAACATGTTGTGCAATTAGCCCTACACATGTAACCTGAATTAATTAATTACAACATGCACTTAGTATGAAGTTGCGTGAGGTTACTTGAGTAAAGCCAACAGCCAATGACTTTTAGAAAAAACCCACCATTGGATTTGATAATCTCCTTATGAATGCCTTGTTCGCAGAAAAATCATACCGATCCAACAGTCGGTTTTTGAATAATGAGTATGGAAGATCTGTGATATTTTGAAGAACTAAACAGACAATTATTCGCATTGGCATTTTTCAAAATTTGACTGTTGGATAATTGTGATTTTTGGCAATCACGAATTCATGATATTCATAAGAAGTTTTTTCAATCCAAGAGTGGGTTTTGTATTTTACAAATTATAGGTCTTTTATTTTAATAAATCTCAATTACTATGAAACCGATTTGCACTAGCTTTGTTTAAATTCCACTTGTCTATTTATAATTATGTTCAAACCATCTATTCACATATTAAAATTTTCCTATTTAACGTAATCGAACTTTGGCCAACCATTTTATTGCCTCTCAAATTGTCTAAAAACAATTATCACTCATCTCTTAGATCAAGTGGATGTAAAATAAAGATTACTTTTAACTTAATTTATTTTTTATATTAAAAAATGTAAAGAGTATGTAAAATAAAAAATTATTTTTACTTTTACATATTTTTTATACATGAGAGCTTGGGATAAAAACAATAATAGAACGAGCCTGTTCACGAGCCTATTAACGAGCTTGTTCATGAATATATTCACGAGCCTATTCAAGAGCCTTGTTCACGAACATGTTTGCAAGACTATTCATGAGTCTTGTTCAGGAACATAAACAAGCCAAGCTCAGGACTGCTTGGTCTTGGCTTGTTTATTAAACGAGCCTAAGTTTGAGGCTTGGGCTTGGCTTGTTTACTAAATAAACGAACTCAAGCCGAGCCCTTATCAAACGCATTTGCGAGCCGCTCGGCTCATTTGCAGCCCTATTGATAACAATTGCATGCATGCAATATAACAGACACAATTCCCCCCACCCCCACCCCCACCCCCACCCCCCTGCTTTTGGCTCAACATGTAAACCCATTTCAAATGCAACCAAAAACAAGATAAGACTCATTCCAAAAATCATGTAAATCCAAATGCAATAATTTATTTCTTTGTGGCATCCAATGACCCTCTGTATAGCCTCTAAACTCCAACTATAAAAACCATTACTAGTACATTTGATTTCATTTTAAATGAAATAATTTAATAAAATATACTCCTAAATAATTTAATAAAAGTTAGACTCCTAAACAGTCCCTTATCAACCTCTTTGTCCTTTCCCTTGTGTTGTAATCATCATGTTCTGAAAAGCATGACTTAAGGACAAATGAACTAAACAACTCAATGAAAATATAATTCTTCTCTGTTATGTTACCATTCCAAGTATATAAATAAATTGCAAACAGAAATAATTAATATTACATGCAGGGAAATATATATATATATATATATATATATATATATATATATATATATATATATATATATATATGGGGAGAAAGAGAGAGAGAGAGAGAGAGTTGAGTCATTTTCTTATAGGTACATACCATATAAGCTTATGTGAGGACTTGGGTTTTTAACTAATATGAGATATGTATTTTGAAAAACCGATCATTGGATGAGATATTCTTTTTATAAATGTAAGTCATGATAAAAATCACAGTGATCTGGCGATCGGTTTTTCAATTACAGACTACGAAAAACTATGATAGTATCCAATAGTGAAAAACTGTCACAATTTTTCACAGTGGGTATTTTAAAAACCGACCGTTGGATGATTGTGATTTTTGGCACACCTTACATGCATAAAAAGAATATTTAATCCAACTATCGGTTTTTCAAAATAGCAATCCCACATTGACTAAAAGCTTAAGTCCTCACATAAGCTTATATGTGTACGTACCTATAAGAAAATAACTCCATATATATAATCCCGACCTAGTCAGCATATGCTTATATATCTTATCATGAAACTAATAGATAATTGTAGGATACATATTTTGAAAAACCGACTGATGGATACATATTCTGCTTATAGATGTCATGCATGCCAAAAATCACGGTAATACAATATAAACATCTCAAAATATAAACCGGAAAAACTGTGACCACAGAAAAACTTTTCTCAGTAACATTTCTAAGAAACTGACCATTGGATCACTGTGATTTTATGCATGCATGACATACATAAGTATAGTATCTAATCCAACAATCAGTTTTTCGAAACATGTATCCCACAATTATCTACTAGCTTCATGCTTACATAAGTTTTTGTAAGCATATCCTGATTGGATCATTTATATATATATATATATATATAATTGTGGTTGCACCTAAGAGTAAATCTTAAACTGCCTACATACCCCGAGCTCATAAGAATCACGCTAGACATAGTTCTAAATGGATATGTATAAGAATCAATGAATTTCAAAATTTATTTAGAAAATTTAGAATATATTTAATATCAAGTAATTTACATAGTAAGTCAAATTAATTCATAAAATAAGGGAATAAGTTCACAATTGTTATAAATCAATGAAATTTGTGATCTTACACTAGTCTATACTCAAAGTCAATAAAATCATGACTTAACTTTGGCAATTGCATCCAATCCATTTTAAGAACATAAACCAACAATCCCATATAGGTTTGTTTGTCTTTTGATCTAAAGCTTTGTCTTGAGCACCTCAAGGCCAAAAAGTAGTAAAGTTCAAGCTCATGTGATCATTAGGAACTACTTAACAGTCTTCTCAAATCTTGGTTGTAAGATGGGGGTCTTCCTACTCAATACCTGGGGTTTCCCCTCGGTTCTTCATTTAAAGCAAAGATGGTGTAGGACAAAGTTATTGAGAAAGTAGAAAGGAGACTAGGCAGATGGAAGAGGTTATATCTATCTAAGGGGGTAAGCTTACGCTCATAAAGAGTACATTTGCTTGTACTACAACTTACTTTATGTCTCTTTTTAAGATCCCTTCTTCTGTTGGTAGTAGATTGGAAAAGGTTTAAAGGGATTTTCTGTGGACAAGGGCAGGGGAAGAATCTCGTTGATGGGGCGTCTTTGTGCATGTCTAAGGAGGAGAGGGAGGGGTAGGGCTTAAATCATCAGTAGTGCTAATGAAGCTCTGTTGGATAAATGGCTATGGAAGTTTGGTACATACCAGGATACATTGTGGAGAAGATGATCATTTGGAAGTATAGATTACTAGATGGAGAGTGGTTCTTGAAGGAGTTGAGGGGGATCGCATGAGGTGGGGTTATGGAACATTTCAACAGGGGGTGACTTTTAAAGTAAAAGATGGTGTGAATGTAAAGTTTTGGAAGCATGTGTAGTGTGGGATAGGACATTGAGGGATGAGTTTCTAGCTCTCTATTCCATTGTGTGTGATATGGAGGCCACGGTGTCATATTATGTTGAGTGGATTGAGGGGATATGAGTTGGAACCCATTTTTTTTTTTCAGGAGCTTTCATAATTAAGAGTTGGAGGAGGTTGTTTTGCTTCTCATAAGAATCCAAAGGGGATAGGTTAGAACATGGAGGATGTGATTTGGTGGAAGAGATCATCGTCTGGATGCTTTTCATTGAAGGATTGTTATTCATTTTTAATAGGACTAGGTAGGGGTGTGTTCCCAGCTAGGAGTATTTGGAGTATAGGTGTCCCCTCTAAAGTAGCCTTTTTTTTTTTTTTTTGGATAGCTACAAGAAATAAGTGCTTAAACTTTTGACCATAGTTATCAGAACCAGACCGGACATCGACCCGACCAAGGCACTATTTCACCGGTCTAACCACTGGGTCAACGGTCGGACCGCTTAATTACAAAATATATATTATTTTAAATATATTTGATATTTTTACAAGTATATGAATGTAATAAGGGTATATTTTATAGATTGCATTACAATAACAATAAGTATTTGATATTTTAGTGGTAAAGACTCCCATTTCCTTTCTTTTAGAGAGGTTAGGAGTTCAAACCTCAAGGAATGCAACTCCCAAAAAAAAAATATTTTGAATTATTAATTGACCGGTTCGATCGGCCGGTTCTTTGGTTCAAGGCGGGTTACTCCGGTTTTCTTCCTTATCCGATCCAATAATAAACCCAGACCGGTTAGGGGTTCGGTTCACCAGTCTGACCGGCCGGGCCGATCCGGTTCTGATAACTAGGCTTTTGACCACCTTATATCTAGAGGGTGGTATATACCCAGTATGTGTTACATGTGCAGGAGTAGTGGAGAATTCGTAGATCATCTTCATCTCCATTGTTCTTTTGCTTCCAAATTATGTGGTTTTCTTTTTGATGCTATGGGAATCTCTTGGGTGATGTCAATACAAACTATACATTTGCTACAAGGATGGAGGTTTAAGGCTATATCAAGGAATGCAAAGACCATTTGGAAAGCAGCACCCTTGTGTCTTTTTTGCTGTTTATGGTGAGAGAAACCACAGGATTTCCAAAGATACAAAATCAAGTTGTCTAGTTGTGAATGAGAGGTTTTTTAGCACTCTTTTCTTTGGTTTTCTCAACATTGGGTAGAAGGAACCCCATCTATTTTGGATTTTTTGAATATTTGTAGGTTGTGATTTTCTTTTTCCGTATAAATCCTGTATACCGGGCCTTTGGCCCTTTTTGTGAATGAAGTGCCTCTTATAAGGGGAAAAAAAAAAAAAGTTATCAAAATTCTGCAGAAATAGCATTGTTCCTAACGGCTAAATCCTTGATATTATCTTCCAAGTTTCTATCCAATTGAGAAAGGGCCCACATAAATGAAATGCAGTTGCCTTGAGAACTGGGATATTATATAAAGCTCTCACTAAAGGGCACATCTATGGAAGATAGAGATGACAAAACCCTGGTATGACTGAAGAAAGATACTTAAGATGAAGGCCCAGATTCTACTAAAGTAACCGTAGATCAGACACAATTATCTGCTTTAATTTAAATGAATAATCTAATTATTTATCAAGAACAGGAACAATTAGCAAAAAATAAATAATGCAGAACAGTGTCTAAACTATACTAAACTTAAAGATAGATATATCTACACAGCATGAGATGGATGTCCTCTCTCTCTCTCTCTCCACCAACCAGGTTCGACTGGTACAAACCTCACTTCCCTAGCAAACCAAACCTTCCAACACCTTGGTAAATAGTCATTAGTCAGAGAATTTACAAATCTCGTAATCTATAATACAAAATTTATTTGCCTTCATTATGCCCAGTAGACTGATACCAATATAAAAGCATGAAAGTCACATCAGTGAAATCCTCAGAACTTAAATAGCTAAATCTTCCCAATCCCAAAGGATCACACCATTTTTAGCTTCAATTCAGGTTGGTTTAAACAATTAACTGGAACAACACCTATTTTCATGCCGGAGCATTGTCTGAATCCGATTCTTGAACAAAAAAAATTTTCCACCCTAGCAAAGAAAAAATCTACATGTGCACCAAATAGGGAGAAAGAAAAAACATTTTATATAATGTGATTCAATAATAATGCACTACAAAAACAAAAACAGATTAATAAATAAGTCCAAATATAAAGGCACACACACAAAAAGAACTAATGACAAAAACAATAAAAAATTTGCAATTAAATGAATTACCTATTGCAACTGAGAGTAATGACTGTTCTTATGATCCCATCAAGCCTTAACTTTCGCTTCTTTCTTGTTATGTCAATGGAAATCTGAACAGGTGTTCCAAATGGAAAATCTTTCACAGCTTTAGTGACCCGCAATCCCATGACTGAAGCTCTAGATTTTGAGATCTCTGTTGAAAGTTTCGGTAATCCGAGCCTCTCTAAGGTTGTGCAGTATTCCACATGCGAGATTGAAGGATTTCTTTTGTAAATAATGGCCCCTTCCCATGGTGACCCGATGTCTTCAATGTCTCCTTCTTCTTCATCCCCCCAATCAAAAGAAATGATGTTTTCTTGACTAAACAACTCGTGATTTGGATAATCTCTAGCAGTAAACCTCAATTTAGTGGGTGGTTTATTTTTGACAATTGTATGCATATTTTTGGTAACAGAAGGGATTTCCCATGGAATTTCACAGTGGATGAAAGCTAGGTTTGAGGGAGTATTTCTTTGGAATTTCAAATTACACATCTTGAATTGATTATTGTAAGAAGGAACTGGATAGGATAAGGAGAATACAAGTGACATTTTGGTTTTTGGGACAATGAATTGGGATAGAGAAATATATAACGTCAGCTGATAATTATGCAAGAAAATAATACAAGGTTATTGGGTGCCAAGAATAATAGAAGCTCTGCAACAAGTGAGGAAGCCAATTGTAACAACCAAACTCTGCAACAATATTGGGCAAAATTTAGAATAATAAAATAGAGACTATTATTATATATATAAAAGGACTTCATCCTGTTGGTGTGCCCAAAATTCTATTCCAAAAAAACGAAACAAAACCTTAGGGCCTGTTTACTTCATGAAAATTTTCATAATTTTCATTTTCTATGAAATTTTTAAAAAATGGTTTTCATTTTCAATTTTCAAAATTTAGAATGCATTTACTTCGCAAAAATGAAAACTGTTTTTAAAAACTAAAAATAGTGAAAATGCGTTTGCTAATTCTTTTTCTTTTTCTTTTTTTAATACATCCAAGCAATATTCATTTTCATTTTCATTTTCTCTTTTTAATACATCCAAGCAATATTATAAATAGTGCGTGATTTATGAGATTGTGATTATCGTCTTCCTCCACTTGGTTCTCTACAAGAATATGAAATCAATGGGAAGTTGGGAATGATTCTTTACTTCTCAAGTTGAATAATTGGGAGCATTCTCTGCTACCTATTCAGAATTGGGAAAGCTACGAATGGTCTTAACTGGCTAACCAATCTAATTTTAAACTTTAAGATAAAAAGAACTCTCCTTGCTTAATACTTTATAAATATGCAACAATTTACACTTCTCTTGAGACAAATTATGTAAAAGAAGAATCTGGAAAATGTAGAGATGACGAGAGCAGCAGTGCTGCTGTCAATAGCAAGTCCCCTGTTTTTAGTCTTCTCCTTATTCTATGTTACATCTTTATTGAAATAGCTTGTGTGTAGTTGTATGTACTGATTTTATGTGTGCAAAGGTAGCAAACAAGGCTTCCTTGCATTCACTCAAAGGCTAAAACAAAAGCAGCAGAAGATGAGGTAGTCAAAATTGTTTGGCTTCATTTTCTTGTATGAGCATGGTAGCTTTCACTTGTTGTGTGCATCTGGGAGAAAGTTCTCTCCATACCCTGTATACATTTTTTTTTTTTTTTAAATGTTTCAATAGAAAGAAATGATCAGAAACAACGTTTATGAGAGTTATTCCCTGACCTTAAGCATGTTCCAACTCTTAATCTCTTATTTACATCAATATTATTGATAAATATAAATAAAACATGTGAAGGCCAAGCTCGCATATATGGATCATTAATTAGTGTGGTTAATTAATGATCCATATATAGTGATCCAACATATATATGTTGGATAACTATATAAGGCCAAGAAATTATAGTGATCCAACATGGCCTAAGGTTCACACACCTTTTTAATGTTAACTAGTTCCTAAGGTTCTAGTCAAAACCAATGGTCCATACTAATCACAAAGCTTCAAAGGACTTTTAAACTTTCCAAAAAATACAAATTAAAATGCAATGCAGAAAACAACAAGAGACACACATATCTATCTATATATCCATCTGTTACATATGGGTGCGTGTGTACACTGTATATATACATAGACTCAGGATCCACAATTTCCTAAACCTTACTTTCAATTCTGGGGTTCATACAATCAAAGTGCAATGCAGAGAACAATCAGAGACATGCATATCTTACTAACATACATACACCCACATATATATAATATATAATGAGGAACTTAAGGTTCAAAATTTCCTAAATCTGAAGATCTGAATACAAACAGTAATTCAATTCTAGGCCTAATACGATCAAAATGCAATGTACGGAAACAATCTAAGATTCAAGTGCATAGAAAGAAGTGAACCTCCTTAGGTTCAAAATTTAAATCACATTTTGAATTGTGATTTACACTTGATTGGTTATTGTTACATTATTTCTCATAGTGCACTACTGTGCCAACATGGCCTATAAATTAAGTAAACATCTTATATATACTTTATTTCTTGTGGTGATCATATTGAACTGGCAAAGGATGATAATTCAAAAATTATCCCAAAAGCCCATATAAATTCTAAGCCTTCCTATGGGATTGGCTTTGATAAATTCTTTTCCTGCATCTCAGCAATCACACGGCTTGTCACAGAAATTTTCAATATTTGGCAATAAAGTCATTTTTAGTTTCTGCACAGGAAAGCTGCTAGTAACAATTTTCAGGCCAAGAACATATGGAAATAAGCTACAAATTCTCAGAAGCAATTTATCAAACACCTAAAATACAGCAATTAATAATGAAATTATTAATTCATAGTTACAATCAACAAGGTTGAGAGAGAGAGAGAGAGAGAGAAAGCACAAATATCTGCTTGATCATAACCTTAAATTAAGAGAATAAACACAAATCCCCTTGAACCCAGCTGTGTTTTAGAACTCACTTTGTGAAAGAAACAAGAACCTCTACTTGACAAACTCGGATGTAGAAATTAACACCGTTTGGCTTAATTTCACAAACTCGGATGTAGAAATTAGCAAGGCACCAAAATAGCAAAAACCAGCAACAAAAGTTAAGAAACAATGGATGGGAAAGGGATGAATTCAAGTAAATCATATATTTATGTGTATAAAGACACACCACAAGTGAAAGATAGATTGGATTACTTTATTCATATATTTATATCATATATTTTGGAAAAGAAATAACTTCATAGATTGGATTTTTAATTATTTAATCACGTCAATATTGGACCAAGAACTTCTCCCAGATGCACACAACAAGTGAAAGCTAGAAATCTATAGCTATATGGAGGTTGAAGTTGGCCAGTGATGAGTACGTTCACCATTCATTGGAGATGAAGGCAGACAAGATCATCCTGAAGGAGTTCGTTTTCTATCGTGCTCTTGTGAAATCCTAGCCACAAATTTCACTAATCTATAACCACAAATTTCACAGCAATAAAAAGAAAGTAATGTTTCTCTCCACAAACACAGACATCAAGTAAGAATCATACACACCAGAATTTCTTTGCTTACCCTAGCTTTTCAGCAACCAAACAGAACTTAGAAAATTTCAGATGAAGATGAAGAGAAAGAAGAAGAGGAAGAGGAGATTTACTCAAAGATTTCGGTGAGGATGGATCTCTTCTTTGCAGATTCAAGCCTTCTGCAACTGGAGCTGCTCTCCCTGCGAAATGGAGCTGCTCGTCCCCTCTCCTTTTCTCACGCAGAAATGGAGCTCTCACGCGATTTTTTTAAAATCCAAAATCCCGTGTTTTCCTTTTTTTTAAAAATTCAAAACGACTTTTTTTTATTTTCAGTTTTTCTAAAAATTTAAATTCATTTTCTTAAAAACAGTTTTTATTTTTTTACAAGTAAACACGTTTTTTGGACCGTTTTCTGTTTTTATTGAAAATGAAAATGAAAACTGTGAAAATTTTCATGAAGTAAACAGGCCCTTAATTTTTCTAGATTATGACTATCCAATTGTTACAAAGGTAAAATAGTAAATGTAAAATTTTCACAATTTTGCCGACTCATCCCTCACTCTTCTGCATGAAAGCCACTACCGATTAATTTTTTTTACAATAACTGTTTTAAACTACCTAATGGATAATTGATGGGAAAATATGGAGGGAGGACCTCTCGAGTGTTAAAATAACCAAAAAAAAAAAAGCAATTGAATACTTCTAGCATCATGCAAATGTTTCATTTAACATAACATACACAATTGTAAAATCATACATATGTTAAGCACTAAAAGGAAAACAAAAAACAAAAACAAAAACAAAAACAAAAACAAAAAGCAAAAAAGGGATGGGCTGTGATGTATACACTTGGCAAAAAATGCTAATGAAGAGAAAGCACAAACTCTGCAACAAATAATCACATAAAACAAGACATTTCCTCAAATAAATAGAAATTGTTACAACCAAAACTGGTGCGAATAAGACTACAAAACACAAATAAGAAATTCAAAATTATCTAAACTTTCAAAGAAATCAAATAATTGACTAAAATCCCAAATGATAAGATAGCAACTACAACAATGACGAGTTACCAAGTTGGCAAACAAAAGTGATAAGGGCTAAATTGGTGGGTCAAATGGGAATTTCATATTGTTTTTTTGGATATAACTACTAGTATAAAGGCTCTTGGGCTACTTCTCATCCTTAAAATGCCTGGCAATAAATTACCTACAAATTCAAAAAGACAGCAATTTCCTTTAAAAAAAAATCCATATATATATAATGAAAGAGATTTATACAATGAATGAGATCCTAGACTTAGATCTGCAAGTAATATGCACATTTAGCAAGATAATTTTTATCAAGTTTCAATACTCTTCATTATGACATATCATCACAATAATCAATAATGTATGATAACATAGTTTTACCATATATGATATTCAATTGTACAATCCCCATATTAAATAAATAAAATATTATAATGAAGGTGTTCACCACAAAAAATAACCACCAATGGTGAGGTGCCATGTGGCGTGGAAGTTGGTGTGTTAGTGGCCACTAACCATATCGTTAGTGGGCCACTAATTTAATTAGTGGGTGGTTAATTAAAGAAAGTGGCTAATTTAATTGGTGGATGGTTATGCCACATGTCAAGCAAAGATTAAGTCTTATTTGGTTTCTAGGACATGTGGCAATTATTTAGGCATCATGTTGGAAGTTACAAAGTAGTGGAGTTTACCAAAAAATCTGCGTTTAAGTGAAGTAGCCGAATCTTGCCATGTGTCCAAGATTTAAAAGAAAGGAAAGATGACACATGGCAAGTATTTGGAAGAGATAAAATGTTGGGAATCAGCTACGTGGGGAAGAAATAGTAGTGCATATGCAGAAATTGGTAACTAGATGTTAGTGGGGATAATGGGCCAATCGTGTAGGAGGTTAGTGGAATAATGGGCCATGATCATAGACAGTTATGAACGGTTTGTTACATCAGTTATATATAGGCCATTGAGCTTCAAGCACAGGACAACTCATCATCAAATCTGCCCAGAGCAACAGCAATTTTTCTTTTAAGCATTTAGTTTCCAAGTGTTTTTAGTTTCCTTTTTTATTCTCAGTTTAGCTACTGATTTAGAATTAGGATTGCTTTAATTCTGCATCAAGTCGAGTTCATTGCTTCTCCGGTTTTTCTGCAATTTATTTTCCAAAGCTTTGTACGAGTTTCCATTGAAGTTACATTTTCATTTCCATAATGTCGGTAAGCTTTAGCACTATAAGTATGCTTTTCTTTAATGTTAATTCAAGTTATTCAATGTTTGATCTTGTTATCGCCATTTCTTACTTGTTTAAAATTTGAGTTGACATTTTAATTTGATTTCCTAGATTTTCATACACTAGAACCCAAGAGGATCAACCTCTAATTCTCGCCAATCGCCTTATTCCATTTCAATTTTAAAGTGACCGACTAGGCATTTAGGACATTTCCTAGATTCTCGGCCAAGAAGGTGCTAGAGGTCGTGTTCACACGGTCTTTGGGCTTTTTGAGCCCTAGCACGCCTGCGCACAAAGGCCTTTCTACACAGGGTCTTAGACCGTCGTTTTCACCGGAACAGAAAGAAAAGAAGGAAATAAAATAAAAAAAGATACGATAACCATGAGCTAACATTTGACAAATTAATACCAAACCAAATATCCTTTTGATTAAGACGAGAAGTACAAATAAAAATTTAAAAAAAAAAAAAAATTGATCTTTTTAGCTTAAATTTTTTCTCTTTAAACCATGTATTCATTTCTTTGACTTGAAAGGGGTACCTTTCTTTGCTTGAGCCCATCACCATTAGACCATCTATTCATGACCCACTCATACTCAGTTGTTATACAATGCCAAATAAAAATACAGGACTTTCATTTACCATTTATGCAACAAAGGAATCTAACCTTACTCCAATCCTCAATGTATTCACCAAAGTCATATACTCTCATAATTGGTAGCAATCTGGCTAAACTGGAATGACTTATCCCTTGGAGAACTGCTAAAGTTGCAAATGGCAATAGGCCAATAGTAATTCCAGCAATTAGATTTAGGTGGCATTTGGCGTAGCTTTTGGAAGGCTCCAAATGGGCTTCCAAGCCTTAAAAGTCATTTTGGAAAAAAATTATGTGTTTGGTAAACTCTTCAAAATGGACTTTTATGAAAAGTTATTTACTTGGAAGTCCATTTGGGAGAAGTTAAAAATATTGCTTTTGAAAACTCACGTTTATAGGAAGCAAAACTTCCACACTTTTTGATACAAAAGGACTTTTAAAATATGATCTGTCGAGTACTAATTTTTTTTTCTCTAAATGACTTTCTAAAAGTTCATCCTAGGAATCACTTCTTCAAAAATCACTTCCATTTGTAAGAAGCTATGCCAAACACTACCTTAGGCCCCGTTTGCATTAGCTTTAATCACTTTTGGAACTCCAAATTCCACTTGATCTAAGAGATGGAGTGATAATCACTTTTAGATGACTTGAGGGTGATAGAATGGTTGGCAAAATTTTCATACTATAAGTAATCGTGGCAAAAGCTAGGAGGCCCAACTTTTGCCGCAATCACTTATAGTATGAAATTTTTGATTTGTGACGACAAAGTTTGAACTCTAAAGTTATATGTGAAGAGATAGTTATCCAAAAATGATTTTAGAAAAAAACCAACACAAAGGAGACCTTAAACAATTGATCAACTTTGAAGTGTGTAGTGAGTAGCCCATGCCATTGATGATTGGTTAAGACTAAAATGTTCAGCAGGCCTAAAACAAATTTCCTAGATAGCCTCCGATTCTTAAATTGCTAGAAAGGGTCATTGTGAAAGAAAGTCTCTTTGAGAGAAGATGACAGAGACTTAAAGAACGATTTGAGGGGAGAATGGTGACACAATGGGCGCATTCATCGTCAGCGTTACCCATTGGAAGCCAAAGCCAATAGTTGGGACTTGGGAAGTTGGCGTGACCTCCATGTGTTCGACAATTCGACCGAGTGAAAATAAAAATTAACAATTAAAAATTGCAAATAATTGAAATCAGAATTCTACTAGCTTGATTAGTCGTTCTTGGGAGAGAAATCTTATCCTCAAATGATCAAATTTATACAACAAATGAGTGAACGACTATTGGATATACAGATATATTATAGTTGCAAAAACCCAACAATGGATAATGCATACATGGAAGACAGAGAACATCAAAACAAATCCAAGAAGAATTATAAAATGATTTGAAC
Organism: Hamamelis virginiana; assembly: GCA_017140935.1. NCBI lineage: Eukaryota > Viridiplantae > Streptophyta > Magnoliopsida > Saxifragales > Hamamelidaceae > Hamamelis > Hamamelis virginiana. Next base: position 462,781 of record JAESVK010000714.1, on the reverse strand, counting down.
CCACTTACAGTGAAGAATGAAGATTGCGAGTGAACCCCTTTGCTTTCCTTACAGTGAAGACTGTGATGTGAACCCACTTATGGAAAAAAATAAATGCTTCGAGACTTGAGAGAGGAAGAAAAGTGGAGAAGAAGATAAGAAGGTTGGCGTACAGACTGAGGCTAGAGGGAGTCTCGAGGGATAAGAATCAACCAAAAGCTTGAAGTAGAACATGAGAGATTTCCCAATTCCTATAAGTGCTTGTTGGGATAGAGAAGCATAAGCACCCCAAAAGCACAATCCAAGTCTATTTGGATAAAAGGAAAAAAGTGAATAAGTCATTTTTTGTTGCTTTTCGGATGAAGGGTCCGTTTGAGATAGCCAACTTATACCGTTAAAGCACTGGAAGATAAAAGAAACAAAAACCAATTGTGTTTGAAAACATGGGACACATTGGGGAATTAATTTTAGCGAAACTTAATAATAAGGGTAAGGTTGGCATTTACAATTTTTAGGGAGGGGCTATATGAAACACACATTTTACTAAAAGCAGCCCATTTTCTAAGTACAATTCACCCATTTGCATTTTTACTAAAGGCAGCACAATAAAATTTTAATAAATATACTCATTTTATCCTTTACTAAATACAACCCATTACATAATAGAAATACTATAAACAACCCATAATAGATCAGAATTTATCAAATGACCATATTACCCCCAACACCATGAAAGAGCATCTTAAAGATGTTAGTTTGAAGTTTGTACTCACTTTAAATACTTTCGTTTTAGGTTTGTTTGTATATTATTGGTAAACATTATATTTGGAATAAACTTATTTCAAAACATGAAAAGTAATGTTTTATAATCATTATGGTATGATGGTTTTATGAAAAAAAAAAAAAACCCTTGTTTCGATCGGAAAATTGAAAAAAAAAAAATATATGTATTCGTGTTCGCATTCGGACTGGTACAACCAAATATAAAGCTTTAGTATTCAGCCGTGGGTAATCGAATATGAAGCTTTAGTATTCTGCCGTGGGAAACCGAATATAAAGCTTTAGCATTCAGCCGTGAGTAACCGAATATGAAGCTTTAGTATTCAGTCGTGGGTAACCTAATATGATGCTTTAGTATACAGCCGTGAGAAACCGAATATCATTACACATATTCAGTTGTAGGAAACCAAATGTGGTCTTTTTTTCTTCTTTTTTTTTTTTAAATTAAGTAGAGGACAGGTTTTTTAAAAAGCATAAGATGCTTTTGTTTGATGAAAATTGGAAGTGCCAACCATGCCCTTATTACTTAACCTCACTAAAATTAAATTCCCTCCATGTCCATGTGCCCTAATGTTATCTTTATATTAATATTTATATGAAACATAGTTAACTTTTACTATCTTATTTATAATTTTATTATAAGTTGTAGCAAGAGATTTTTTAATGCTAAGCAAGAAAATAAAGCACTTTTTTGCTATAAGTAGCTTTCTTAGATGGTATCCAACAGACAGTAAAAAAAATTTTAGTGTCAACAACACTTTTAAAATACAGTTTCCAAACACAAATGACTACTACTTTTGCTTTAATAGGCTTCTGTTTTAATAAATTTCTATTTTTTTCTGCTTCTACTTTAAAAGCATAAGTTGAAGCTATCCCAAACAAGCCTTAAAAGTAACAAAAAGTAACTTATCTACTTTTCTCTTTTTATCCAAACAGACTTTGATTGTATATTTTTATATCCAAACAAACACGAAGCATCTAGGAACCTGTTTTTGAAGAAAAGTATAAGGAACTTCTGTTTAAAGAAAATTTTGGGTATAAGGAACTTCTGTTTAATGAAAATTTCAAATGCCAACCTTACCCTTGTTATTCAACCTTGTTAGGAATTTATGTGTTGGCTTATTCTTATGCTTGTATCTTTATTTTGTCAAAGTCTTTATCCTTAAGCTTAATTGAAGAAGAACTCAAGGATGCATGCTTTCAAGCTCAAGATAAGGTTTAAAGCATCTGGAATCCTCGAATTTAGGATGGTAAGTGATTCAGACACTTAGTTTTTACCCCATATGTGACTAGATTTCATTTTGAGTGTTTCAAAGTCAAGAGAGTGTGTTTTAGAGCTTAATTTTGAGTATTCTAAGTGTATGGCTTGATTCATATAAAGCTAGGCTCAATTTATGGTGTTTGCCGTCTATACTGCAGACTGCAAGCAACTTGAATCGATCCAACTTTGAGCTGGATCGATCCAAGGTTGTTGCAGGATTATAATTTAGTAGACTGCAAGCCATGTGGATCGATCCAACCCCTTAGTGGATCGATCCAACTCGTGAAAAATGGTTTTAACTTACTTTTTACTGCATTTTCACCTAGATACTCTCTTGTACTTGTGTGATAACCCAAACTTTTATTTCCATTTATTATATATTTTAATTGTGTTTTTTAGAAAGAAAAAATTATTAAATTTTTTTGGAAATACCCCTTTATGTCCCAAATGTTTCAAAACACATAAATTTCATTTTTTTCTTCTTATTTTTGGACTAAGGGAAGAGTGAGAGAGAGAGAGGGCTGCGCGGGTGAGAAAGAGAGTAATAGAGGGTTGTTAAATGTTCTCCTGAGTTTTAACAACTCATTATGACTTATTCAAGTTGTATTTTGTATTATTCAAATTGTTGATTTGTTGTACATAACAGACTCAGGCTTAGGTTTTCAATTTCGCTTGTTTATAGGATCTGTAACAAACTTTCTGGTTGTATTTATTCGTTTGTTAATTAATGAAAATAAAGGAATCAAAATTCATTCATAAATCTGATATGGTATCAAAGCAACTCTAAGTGGTAGCTAATTTTATCCTCTCTTTCTTTAGCAGAGCCATTACCACCAACTCTACCCCAATCACCATTCACAACACCAATGAAACTCATAACACCTTAATCACCATTAATGTGGCTACACAAATCCCTCTTAAACTCACATCCGACAACTACATATCCTGGAAGCTGCAATTTCACTCCTTATTCATAGGCTATGACCTGTTAGGCTATGTGATGGCTCAAAACCATGTCCAGCAGCCACTCTCACCCAATATAGCACCACTAGACCAAATCCATATCATATTATCTGGATTCGACATGACCAGCTAATCCTCAATGCCATCATTGGCTCCCTCTCCCCAACCATTATTCCGTTCATTGCTCAAGCCAAAACTTCTCGTGAAGCATGGACCATCTTGGCCAACACATATGCCAAGCCTTCTCATGAAGCATCAAACAAGTTAAAAGCCAACTAAAGAAGATCACAAAAGGTCCTAAAAGAGTGACTAAATTTTTGTAGATAATAAAAGCAAAAGCTAATGAACTTGCTCTTTTTGGAGCACCACTTGATGCAGATGATCTTATAGAGAAAATAGTCGATGGACTTGGTGATGAGTATAAGGAACTGATTCGTGTTGTTCAAGCCAAAGATATTCCAATTTCCTTTGAAGAACGTCATGAAAAATTGCTCAACTTTGAAGCTTCATTGCTGACCACAAAAACAAAACCATCTCATTTTCCTGCTACCGCAAATTTCACACCAATAACTCCTGCAAATCCCACCAGCCGAAACACAACAAATTGGCGTCCACCATTAGGCTCAAGCAACAACAATAACTCATGGCACCCCAATAATAACAACAACAATTCCAATCAAAATTTCACAACAACAAATGGCGGACCAACCTCAACTCTAGGCACTCGTCCTTCTCGTCCATACTTGAGATACTACCAAATCTGCAGAATACAAGGCTATACTGCAAAACAGTGTCCCTCATTCCGGCTGGTACCAACTCAATCACCCAACTTCAATGCTCCAATCAATCATCCAACTTCATCATAGGAACCACGGGCACATTATGCTGCTAGTTCTTCTACCAATCCATCTTGGCTCTTGGACAGTGGTGCCTCTCACCATGTCACCACTAATTTGAACAATCTCTCAATGCATGCTTCATACAGTGGCTTAGATGACATTATGATCAGAGATGGCTCGGGTCTCCCAATTACCCACACTGGTTCCACTTCTCTCACAACTCCTCAAAACACTTTTCAATTAAACAATGTCCCTGATATGAAAAAGAATTTAATATCAATTTCACAATTTTCGTGGCTTGTCATTACAACTACTTGATGTAAACAATGCCTTTCTTCAAGGTACTCTTTTTGAAAATGTATATATGTCCCAACCACCAGGATTTGTTGATAAAGACAACCCATCACATGTTTGCAAACTTAGAAAACAAGCTCCTCGGGCCTAGTATCAAGAACTTTGAACCTTTCTTCTTTTCTCTCCAATGCTGATGCTCCCCTATTTATCTTCAATAATGATGGTCATACTCTATATCTCATTGTATATGTTGATGATTTAATTCTTACCGGAAACAATACTGCCATGGTGTATTGCTTTATGACTATTCTTGCTCAGCGGTTCTCTATGAAAGATCTTGGGTTGCTAAGTTATTTTCTGGGTGTTAAGGTTGTCCCAAACAAAAATGGTGTGTTACTCTCTCAACGACGTTATATTATAGATCTTTTAGCTCAAATACAGATGCAAGAAGCAAAAACAGTCCACACTCCAATGCCAACCAGTCCTACTATCATGTTAAACTCGGGCTCCTCTGTATCTGATCCATCTGAATATCGAACAGTTGTTGGAAGTCTTCAGTATTTACTAATCACAAGGCCAAATATTGCCTTTGCTGTTAACAAGCTCTCACAATATATGCATTGCCCCACAACAGAGCACTAGTCCGTTGTAAAAAGACTTTTACGTTATCTAGTTGGAATTGTTAATGATGGCTTACAAATTCAACATGACTCATCTCTTAGCTTGCATGCCTTATTTGACGCCGATTGGGAGGGGACAAGGACAATTTTCCCTCCACATGTGCCTACGTTGTTTTTCTCAGTAAAAATCCCGTGTCATGGAGTTCTAAAAAGCAAAAGACAATAGCTATATCCTCCACTGAAACAGAGTATCGATCTGTTGCTAATACTGCTGCTGAACTAAATTGGATTTGCTATCTTTTATATGAACTTGGTATTAAGTTTCCATGATGTTTAGTAATTTATTGTGATAACATTGGAGCCAACCAACTCTGTTCAAATCCAATTTTGAGTTGTTTAGTAATTTTGAGTTGGCTCTGATACCACTGAAAGAATACCAAGAGGGAACGCAGCGGAATATAAACAATAAAAATTTTCCCATGGTATTCATCCCAAGGATGAACTCAAACGAGAATAAGAATCATACACAATTAATTTACAATAAATTAAAGCTTACTTGTTGTTCCTTTGCGAAGCAAATCCTCCAATCCCACGAGCTCCAAAGCATATGGAAGCCTTCTATAAAAGTCCACACGAACACAAGACTCCACAATTTCATTGAACCTCCACAACCCTTGAGGAGAAGCAAGTTTAGAGAAGGAGAAGGAGGAAAACGGCTAGGGAGAAAAGAGAACACTCTAAGGCCGGCCCTTGTGTTGTCTCTCTAGGGTTTTTGCCTCCTTTTGATTTAATGATGAATGACTTAAGTGCTGGCTATGACCCATTATTATCCTTTTATACAAAATACTCCTTTAATTATATATTGATCCATCTCTTATTAACTATTAATAAATAGGGTCAAAGCTTATAATTAATTGGAATATTTCATTCTCTTTAAATTGTGAAACTCACATATGCCCTTCCGTGTGTGACCCATTGGGTTCATCCAACCTAGTAGTGGTCGGGGATATCTCATGTCACCCAAAAAAGAAACTTTCTATTTTTAGTTCGATTGGAACAATTCCAATTTTAGCACTTACCATTGGGCCTTCACTAGTCATGAGTGACCTCTAGCAACATATCACAACGTACCCTAGGTATGGGTGAATATAACAATATATAAATGAACCCTTCGTGATATAGATAATCCTTCACCATACAATTTCATGATTAAGTTAATCAGGTATAGAAACATGTCAAACCCTAACTTAATCCTATGTTACAAATTTATCAAAGTATAATCTCAATCAGGTAAACCCTTGAAAACTCTTTTATTGGTTTCCTACTGCTTTGTCCAAAGACTTTATTGAGATTGTATATTTGTGAATTAACTTTGGCATTCTCCCTTTTATATCAAGGGTGGTGATTCCCTATTGCACACTCACTTATCTTCATATATAACTCACTAGAGCCAATGAGTACCGATTACATTCTGATGGTTAAGAACGTACGAGATACTATCAAACTCTAGTAACCTATGTATAAGATAACTAGTGGTGTCTTAAGTCTAAGGATTACAATTTTGACTCTACACATGAGCAGCTTTTGACATAGAAAAAAAACTCCATTAGCAATACTCATATTGGTCACGTTCAGTGTATTTGTTCTTAACAAGCACCCATAGGTTTACTATAGTGTCACTACACAAATGGCATGAAACTTACCATCCTTCCATTGGAGCTAGTATAACATGTGCTAATCTTAACGGTTTACAATTGCCCAAATATATAAACCTATGATTATGAGCAAGTCTGGGATAGATGTACTTGAAAGTTATAAGTCTCTTCATCTCAACACTTGAGATATAACTCTCTATTAATCTATCCAAGGACTTTATCATGAACAGTAATTAAACGCAAGTTTACATGATAAAATACACCAATTCATAAATGAATAAAGTTTCATACATGAATATAATGAAATATAATGTTCCCTAAATACAACCTAACAATTGGTTTTAGGGCTTACATCTAACAATCTCCCACTTGCACAAAATCCAATTAGTCATGTATCTTATACCCATCTTCTCAAGATGTCGATCCAAGATCTTCAGCGTAAGAGCCTTGGTCAGTGGGTCTGCGGTGTTATCCTCTGATGTTACTATTTGCATACTGATATCTCCTCTTTTAATGATTTCTCGAATCTTGTGGAAGTGCCTTTCAAGATGTTTAGACTTCTGATGAGACCTTGGTTCCTTAGGCTGAGCAATGGCCCCATTATTGTCACAATACAAAGGTATAGGTGACTTAATAACTGGAACCACTCCGAGTTCTGTAATGAACTTCTTGATCCAAACAGCTTCCTTGGCAGCTTCTAAGGCGGCTACATACTCAGTCTCTATAGTGGAATCCGCTGTAATAGTCTGCTTACAGCTCTTCTAACTAAACACTCCACCATTTAAGGTGAAAAAATTATCCAGATGTAGACTTTCTATCATCAATGTCTGATTAAAAGTCTGAATCAGTGTATCCATCAACTTTGAGCTCATCTCCTCCATAGACAAGAAACAAATCCTTAGTCCTTCTCAAGTACTTAAGGATGTTCTACTGACAAGGCTTATAGCATGGCTGATATCAAGTCTAGTACATAGCATAGCATACATGAGACTCCCTACAGCCGATGCATAAGGGATCCTACTCATTTGCTCTCTCTCCTAATCTGTCTTGGGAGACATATCTTTGGAAAGATGAATTCCATGTCTAAAAGGAAGTAAACCCCTTTGGAATTCTCCATACTGAACCTCTTCAGTACTTTATCTATGTACATGGATTGAGAGAGAGCAAGCAACCTCTTAGATCTATCTCTATAGATCTTTATACACAGTATATATGTTGCTTCTTTCAAATCCTTCATGGAGAAATTACTAGAAAGCCAAAGTTTTACAGATGAAATCATTCCTACATCATTCCCAATGATAAGGATATCATCCACATATAGGACCAGAAATGTGACTGCACTCCCACTAACCTTCTTGTACATACATGGTTCATCCATATTCTGAATAAAGCCAAACGATTTGACTGATTCATTGAATCAGATGTTCCAACTTCGAGAAGCTTGTTTTAGTCCATAAATAGACCTCTGTAGCTTGTACACTTTGTGGTCCTCATCACTGGATGTAAAGCCCTTAAGCTGTTCCATATAAAGATCTTCCTCAATGTTTCCATTAAGAAAGGCAGTCTTTACATCCATTTGACATATCTCATAGTCATAGTGTGCGGCTATAGCCAACAAGATCCTAATGGATTTCAGCATAGATACTGGCGAAAAGGTTTCTTCATAATCAACACTTTGCTTCTGATTGTAACCTTTGGCCACTAACCTCGCTTTGTAGGTCTCTACCTTTCCATCCGAGCCTATCTTTCTTTTGTAAATCCATTTGCAGCCTATAGGTACAATACCTTCAGGTGGATTTACCAAAGTCTAGACTTGGTTGGAGTACATTGAATCCATTTCAAATTTCATGGTCTCTTGCCATTTTCTCAAGTCGATGTCCAACATCGCTCTTTCTTATGTAGTAGGATCATCTGGATGTTTATTATCTCCAAGAAACAGCTCTTCTCTCATCACACGAAGATAACCATATCTATCTGGAAAAGCATATATCCTACTAGATCTACGAAGTGGTGGTGTAACAGTAGGTTCTGCCTCAACAAAGGCAGGAGTGGTATCAACGTTGATCTATGTACTCTCGGATAATTCCTCGAGATTTATCACTTGAGACTTTCTCTTCACTAGTGTAATAGAAATAGTATCCCAAAGACTCTTTTGGGTAACCCACAAATCTACATTTGTTTCACCTAGCTTCCAACTTGGTTGTATTTTGGTTCTTAACATATGTAATAGAACCCCAAACCCTTAGATGCTTAAGGCTTGTTTTTTTCCCATACCATATCTCATACGGTGTCTTAGGAATAGATTTGGAAGGAACCCTATTCAATAAGTAAGCAGCTATTTCCAATGCATATCCCCAAAAGGATATTGACATATTAGTGTAACTCATCATCGATCATACTATGTCCATCAAAATATGATTTCTCTTTTCAGATATACCATTAAGCTGAGGTGTACCAGGAAGAGTCCACTGTGATAAAATGTCAGCCTCTGTTAGATGATCTAAAAACTCAGTGGTCAAGTATTCTCCTCTTCGATCTGGTCGAAGATCTTTAATATTTTTGCCAGTTTGTTTCTCTACTTCAGCTCCGAATTCTTTGAACTTTTCAAAAGATTCAGACTTGTGTTTCATAAGATACACAGTTCCTAACCGTGAGTGATCATCGATGAAGGTAATGAAGTAGGTGAAACCAACCCTGGCAACCTTATTCAAAGGTCCACATACATCTCAATGTATTAGTCCTAGTATGTCTCATGCCCTCTCACTGTGACTAGTAAAGGGCGATTTGATCATTTTACCTATGAGACAAAGTTCACAAGTAGGTAAGGGTACGAGTATATATGAGCCCAGTTGCCCATCCTTTCCTAACTTGTTGATCATTTCCTCACTAATATGTCATAATCTCAAATGCCATACATAGGTTGAGTCTTTCTCATCTCGAGGTCTTTTATGCTTTTCAGCATTATGCCTATACTCTAAACAATTCACACTACCATCCATGTTCAAGAAATATAAACCGTTTAGATATATGCTAGAACCGATGGACCTATTCCCAATAGAAATAGTACAACCATTCCTATCGAAAACAAATCCATAGCCAAAACGTGTTAAAGATGATACCGAAATAATGTTTCTAACTATCCCTGGCATAAACAAACAGTCTTCCAATTTCATAACATGTCTAGATGGCAAAAGTAAGTCACAAGTCCTAATAGCTAATGCAGCAACTGTTGGGAGCTGAAATCCCATGAACTCGTGATAGTGTTTATAAATTATGCCACAAAAAAATAAATCTGAATCCTATAACATGAATAGAAGAATCCGTACCTTGAGATCTGTCTGGATTGATCTCAAAAATCACGAACGGTTGATCACTGCTCGATCCCTTCAAGCCTTCTACCGTATTCCCCAATGCCAGAACGTGAAGAGAGAGTGGCTCTCTAAGTACTCTCTTTGATGGATGGCTGCCTCTAGGTTAGAGAAAATATTTCGTCTTAACCTTGTGGCTGCCCATCATGGCATATATATAGGCTACGGTAGGGATCTAAAGGCAAATAAGTTTCGGGCTCCCAATGTAAATATTAAAACCTATTTACATTAATTATAATTCAGTAAAGAATTATAATTGCACTCCCTAGCTTATTCGAAATAAAATTTCGAGCTCTTTGTTACTAAATACTTATTAATCTCCCCACGTTAAGATTACAGATACCCGTTGATTAAATTAAATTACTGACAATTTTATTTAATCAACATCTGTTAATCTCCTTAAGACCTTCCACTTAACTTATTTGATATGTTGGATACAAAATCCACCTGTAGGGTTTGACATAATCAAAACTTATAAGTATCCTCAAGGGGTATCATCAATCCCTATATCAGGACGTGGATTCTGTCAATAATTAATATTCACCATACAATTAATGCATTTATCCAACTCATCAAGATTATTGACCTATAAAGATCTCACTCTTTATGAATCAAAATAACTAACAATAAATGCATCTGTCCATTAATTATTTCGGGATTAAGAGTATAAGTATTCATAATAACCATGAGGTATTAATTATTTTATGTGTCAGTATAAAATAATTACCCCAATACGGTCCCATTCAATACACACAAGTGTACTAGCACAAGAAGTTGGAACTAAACCATTCCCCGTAGTCAAGACAGACCTACTGAAATTGTGTGCTACAATCTTACCGATGGTGTGTCCAACTCCATCTCAGATTGTGAACAATAAGCTTATATTCTACAAGAATTGATGATCTGATCTTCTGTGTGTAAGTCGAACTCTACACACCAGATCATCTACTATGTAGAATAAAAGACACACATGCATAACATTAGAAGATAATATAATGCAAACATAGCTCATACAGATTCTCATTTAAAATGCAATATTAGAATTCATTAATAAATAAATATTAAGGTCTATTACATAAAAGCATGGCTTTTAGTATATAACCCCAACAGCAACATTTGCTCCATTTCCTACTCGGAGGGAGACTTGATCTCGACTCAATTGTCTGCTTTCTCTAAGTTCCCTAATATTGTTACATATATGAGAACTAGCTCTGGTATCCAATACCCAAGAGGAAGCAGTGCTAATTGATAAGTTAGTCTCTGTGATTAGAGGATAACATCCTGAACTATGAACGCTTCCTAATTCTGTAGGCCACTTATTAATACAAGGTTGTGTCAAACAATAGTCAATTTTATTTTTGGATATTTGGTTAAGTAAAGCCATTGTGATATCTACAAAAATAAATAACAGATTAAAATATATTTCATTAACCATAATAACTTGGTCTTAATTTAGTTTTATGGTGTCTCCCACTATTTTAACAAATCTCATACACTCTCTATAGGATTTGAGAATTCAACATTGAATTCTTAATGGTGATTGGGGTCTCATTTGAACTAGTGGAGATCTTCATCAAGTCTTCTCTTTGTCCTCCCACTGCTCCATGCATCCTTGGGTCCACCACGTGCTCATCGATCTTTGTACATTACAATAAATGAAGAAATGGTATAAACGATAAAAAGGGGATACATTTAGAAGTAAGGGGAGAAGGCATGCAAGCCTTAATTAAAATTACGTCACCAATAATTTAAACAACTTTAAATTACAACCCATAAAAGAAACACATCACATGCAGCCAATCACATCTCATTTAATTGGTCTTTAAGTCCATAACCTTCCATAATTAATTATACAATCTAATTGCATAAATATAAAGCATTAAAGGAACAAGTAATAAATGGCAATGACATATATTTAAGATATGTTTTATTCTATTTATCATCTCATGAAAATAGAAAACAATTTTAATCGCATTAAAATCAAGTAACACTTTACTTTAGTGTTTTCTCAAAACACCAAGAATCAGCCCCTGTTTTGCAATAATAATTTGTCATATTTAAAACAACTTTTAAAATTCAAGAACTCTTCATTTTACTAGAATTTTCGGTGTTCTTTCCAATGGTACGGGTCTCTTTAAGTGATACCAACGTTTGATATCACTTTAAAGTGTTTTGCAACTGTAACTCAAAACTTGGACTGATTTGAGTATCAATCGCAAAATGCTTAGTACGGCTATCAAAGGTCAAAATAAAACATGGGAACGCTTCCTACATTTAGTTAAGACCTTATATTAGTGAAGTAGATAAGTGGCTTGTTGTAAAAATCATTAAATACACTTTTTAAAGAATTTACAAGTTGGTACAAGTTGCTGTCCAGAAAAATAGCATACTGTTTTTTACTTTAAAAATTTAAAAATCAAATCAAATCAATATATTTTCATGTACTAACACTTAGGACACTTCAATATATCAATGTAGATGACCCCCATGCATTTTAATTGAATTAAAAGGCTAAAACAACATTTGTTTAACTAAACCTAAACTCTCAATATGGCAATTAGGGTTTCATAAAACCTAATTTCACTATTTACTTTATTTTTTCAGTTTTGAATTTCAAAATGCTTTCAAAATAATTTATTATCATTTAAAACATTTAATAAACAATATGTGAAGCAAATAAAATAAACCCAAATCCAAGAGGTGGCAAGGACACACTACGGTTGGGAAAACCTAGTGTGGCCGAAATTTAGGAGAGAGAGAGAGTAGGGTTGGGACTTTCCAATTTTGATAATTTCCAATATCCAATATCCAATTTCAAAAAAAATATCAAAATAGTAATAGGATTTCTCAAAACCTATTTAGATTCATCAAATGATAAGTTTCCTAATTTTTAGGTGTTTTTAGTTCACACAATTTTGACAATCAAGAGATTGTCACAAAATAGTAACTTTCAAAATAGGAATCTTACCTTATCATCATAGAGTTTCTAAAACTCTAAATTGCAGCCACTTAATTAATTAATTAATCATATTAATTAATACTAAATCAACTATAATTATCCTAATTAGTATCACATATCAATTAGGAAAGAGACAATCAAATAGGAAACTAGTTGGATTATCAACTCCCAGTCAAACTAGGTTTCCTACAATGGTTTCTAAAATGATGGAGACTCATCATCTATCCATCATGGCCATTCATTCTAGGGTTTCTAAACCCTAGAGGCCTAAACTAACAAGGGTTGTGAACTTTAGTTGTAACCCCCATGTGCAGCCGCCACTTTCAAGGGTGAGAAACCCCTCAATGGCCAAACCATGCAAGGGATTCTCCCCTACCATTGCCGAAAATCACTAGGGTGATTTAAACCCTAATGCAGCCCCCAACATTGTCGTCCGTCACTAGGGTTTTACTAAAACCTAGTTGCAAATCATCAAAAAAAAATCAAAGGGTTAAAACACTCATGGCCGAATTCATCAATGGTGGATTTCTTAAATCCCCAAATTAATTAAAACACAATTTTAATACATGCCAAGCTATGCCATTCATAATTCGAATCATGGTTTGAGTTGGCTCAGATAACACTGAAACAATACCAAGAAAGAACACATCTGAATATAAACAATAAAAATTTTCCCATGGTATTCATCCCAATAATGAACTCAAACGATAATAAGAATCATCTACAATGAATTTACAATAAATTAAAGCTTAGTTGTTGTTCCTTTGCGAAGCGAATCCTCCAATCCCACGAGCTCCAAAGCGTATGGAAGCCTCCAATGAAAGTCCACACGAACAAAAGACTCCACATTTGCCTTGAACCTCCACAACCCTTGAGGAGAAGCAAGCTTAGAGAAGGAGAAGGGGGAAAACGGCTAGGGAGAAGGGAGAGCACTCTAGGGCCGTCCCTTGTGTTGTCTCTCTAAGGTTTTTGCCTCCTTTTGATTTAATGATGAATGACTTAAGTGCTGGCTATGACCCATCATTATCCTTTTATACAAAATACTTCCTTTAATTATATATTCAATTAATAAATAGGGTCAAAGCTTATAATTAATTGGAATATTTCATTCTCTTTAAATTGTGAAACTCACTTATGTCCTTATGTGTGTGACCCATTGGGTTCATCCAACCTAGTAGTGGTTGGGGATATCTCATGTCACCTAAAATAGAAACTTTGTATTTTTAGTTCGATTGGAACAATTCCAATTTTACCCTCAATGATAACACTTACCATTAGGCCTTCACTAGTCATGAGTGACCTTTAGCAACATATCACGACGTACCCTAGGTATGGGTGAATATAATGATATATGAATGAACCATTCGTGATATAGATAATCCTTCACCATACAATGTTATGATTAAGTTAATCGGGTATAGAAAAATGTCAAACCCTAACTTAA
>JAESVK010000714.1:422745-445703 GCA_017140935.1 Hamamelis virginiana | reverse complement strand
TATATATATATATATATATATATATATATGTATTCGTTTCATCATATCTTTTTCACACGGACTCCATTTTGGGCGTATTTTATATGCACGGAAAGCTTGGGGAGTCTAGTTTCTGATTTTGAGGTTCATTTGCTTAGATAAAGATTCATTCATATCTTTATTCGTTATTCTTTCAGATCCGGATAGCTTGATAAACTATCCTTTTGCGTGCTAGTGTTGCATTGTGGAAGAGATTGAGTCTAGTGAAATACTTTGACTAAGGTGGGAATATAACTATCCTCTTTAACACTAATAATATGAATTTATTAAAATGATTCTTGTGAAATCTTCTTTGAAATATATTTGGATAAATATGATGCATGAAATTATAACTGTTTTAAAATATTATGTGTGGTATGGTTTATATGGATTTGGTGATGGCATATGAAATGATTTCTTGTACTCATATTTGCAGAAAGATCATATTATGAAATGATGCTTTGATATATTGTATTTATATGCCTTTCACAATGATTTATGCCTTGTTGGCAAATGTGATATTATTATGCAATGAAACGCATGGAAAATATATGTTGGCTTAGTTAATATTCTGGGATAGGGCCTGTGGTCCTGGGTAGAGCCTTTGAGTGGACCCGAAGTTAAAATAAGGGCCTTGTGTCCTGGGTGGAGCCTATGAACGGACCCGAAGTTGATAGCCCATGCAAGTGGCTTACCCTCGAGGAAGAACCTAATATGGTTGGATTATAGTGTTGCACGCTGGGAGCTTGTTAGCATGGGAGAAAGCTTCTGTTATACTCTCTAGAGCCAATGGGGTTTTTGAAATGGTATTCTGATTTGGATGGAAATAGTTTATGAAATATGAAAATCCACACTAGAGTTATAAATGGTTTATAAGTGCTGTATATTATTATCTCTGAAATAATTCTATCATCGGTATTATTATTGTTAATTAAGGATAATATTTCTACTGAGCAATCATCGGCCCACTCCCGCTTTTTATACAGCAGATAAGCAAGTTTTCTGGTAGAGGCTCAACTGTAAGAGAACTCTACGCAGTGTTATGGAAACTTAGCAGCAATCGGGACCAGTCAGAAGTTTATTTACTTTAATGCATTTGAGTTAAATTACTCTTGAACTATTATATTATTATCCTATATGCCTGGTTCGTTGGCATTAATATTATGGTTTATTTGACTTTATTGGTATTTTCTCGTATTTGGGTTTCTGTATGTGCAAAACATATCATTTCATATTGTTATATTATATTTCTTCTATTCTAATTGTGGAAATATGAATGAGCAGTACATGTTGTACCTCCAGTTTGACACGTGTCAACCAAATCATAAGGGTTGATATAATTGTTAAATTGGGGCATTACAGAAAACTCTACGCAGTGTTATGGAAATTTAGCAGTGATCGGGACCAGTCAGAAGTTTATTTACTTTTATGCATTTGAGTTAAATCACTCTTGAACTATTATATTATTATCCTATATGCCTGGGTCGTTGGCATTAATATTATGATTTATTTGGCTTTGTTGGTATATTCTCGTATTTGGGCATCTGTATGTACAAAACATATCATTTCATATTGTTATAATATATTTCTTCTATTCTAATTGTGGAAATATGAATGAGCAGTACATGTTGTACCTCCTGTTTGACACGTGTCAACCAAATCATAACGGTTGATATTGTTAGCCCTAAGGTCAATATCATTGACCACATTTTCATGATCAACAAATATTACTTTAGTTACTAACAAATGGTTAAGTGTTTTTATCTCCATAGAATCAAAGCCATATCTTGTTGGAGCTCATCAACAAATCTCAAGCTTTTCAATTGTGCATTTAATCAAATTCATTGGATCATAAAGCTTATGGAAGTCATCTTGAAGCCACTCCTTGAAGACCTTGAAGTCAAGATGTCTTAGGAACTTTATCTAAGGCAACTCAAATTGGTTAAACTTACATAGCTCAAAGACAAAAAGTTTTTCTCATATTGCATTGGCATTCATTCACTTTGAAAACTTGTAAAAAGCCTTATAACTTAGTTAAAAATGCTTTTGGATGTTTAGTTAACTACTTGATATGTTAGAAGTTGATTTGGACTTAAGAATTTCAAGTTATTAGCTTGAGAACATGCCTAGTTGACTAATCCTTTAGTTCTAGTAGACTAAACATGGTCCAGTAGCTAAAACTTTGGAAAATCTTAGTCTAGTCGACTAATTAAGTTGAGTAGTCGACTAACAAGCTCTCTAGTCGACTAATCCTTTTGTCTAGTGGACTAAAGGCAGTCCAGTAGCCATTGTTGTAAATTGCAGAAAAGCTAGTCGACTAATCCCTTAGTCTAGTCGACTAACCATGCCAAGAAAATTTCTCAAACTATTTTTTAACTTAGCTAGTCGACTAATCCTCTTTGTCTAGTCGACTAACCGAGCCTGGGAAATCAAATGCTTTGAAATTTTAACTAGCTAGTCGACTAATCACCCTTGTCTAATCGACTAAGGCTTCTGGAAATACAAAACGGCTCTTTCCTCTTTGGGAAAATGAAGCATTAAATGTGGCCTGCTCTTCTCCTCTCCTCCAATGAGGTTTAAGCTTATTTTAAACGGCCATTTCAAACCTAAATGGATATAAATAGAGGTATGTTTCCCATTTATTGCAATTAATCCAACACTAGTTGATTGCATCATATATTTGTATATTTCTCAAGCATTATTCCCACCATTTTGTGGATACTTGAGCCATTTATACTTGTAAATAGTTGCTTTTTATGTTTTGCCTTGCTTTTGTGCCTTGCAGGTTGAATGCGCTAAAATGGATGCCTTTTGCATGCAAAGTGAGAGTTTCGAGTCAAGCCTTGGAAGTCTTCAAAGGTCATGGAACTTATAGAACATACTTCTAAGTGTGTCTAGATGCCACATATCAAATTTCAAAGCTAAATGCCAAGTGGTTTGAGAGATATGGGCAAATGAAGTGCAAAAAAGCGACCAATCTGGACATTTTGGAAAAATTGTTTCTCTCCAGATTGAATTAGACAATGAGACCACGAAAGAAGACTTCTCAAGCTTCGCGTGCATATAAAGAACGTCCAAATCCGACTCCGGACAAGAAAGTTACAAGCATTTGAAGTTGAAGCATTTTTTTTAGGCTATCTGGCAAAAGGAGGACCGGTCCTGGTTATTTAGGACCGGTCCTGGGCTTAAAATTTTGCATTTTTGAAGGTCAGGGAGTGCTAGGACCGATCCTGGCATAAGTGGGACCGGTCCCAAAGCTCGAAAGTGCAGCAGTTTGGTTTGTAATTTGTGTTTTTAAGCTAGGGCACCTTGGTCTTTCACCCTCATTTGATTATAACCCTAAAGGGGGGTATAAAGGCATGTTTTGTAGTTGGAGAGGCACTCTCTCACCTTGTTCTTAGCCGTTATCTTAGGTTAGCTTAGTTTTCTCTCTTAGTTTTAGGAGTTGATTAGTTTTCCTTCAAGTTTATGTAATGTAATTTAGTTTTTAGCTTGTTAAACTTTATTTTCCCATCTTCAATCAATAGTTTGGCATTTATTGTTCTTCATTGTGCATTTGTTATCATTCATGGCTAGCTAAACAACCTCAAGGTGGGTTTTATGGTGGATTTCCTCTCCAAACCCTAGGTAAATGGTGCTTTCTTATCTCAAAAGCTTTCAATGTCAATGGAATGTTGTTTAAATTCTCTCTCATCCTTTGAACCCTTGTAGTTTCATAGTCATGATCATTGTATGATTTGTTATGTTTGGTTATTGAGCACATATGCATACTACATGTTTATGAAAATGCTACATCTTATGAACCCTTGTAGTATCATATTCATGACCATTACATGACTTGTTATAATTGGTTATTGAGCACATATGCACACCACATGTTTGTGAAAATGTCAAAAAGAGTGTTGAGCTTCATTCTATCATTTGTGTCTTATATTTGAGCTTCTATTTCTAAAATCCCCAATCAAGACCATAGAATAAAAGATTTTTGATTGAGTATATGTTTGAGAAATCATATATCAAAGGTTTGGAAGGAATGAACCCATAGGACTCATCTTACTTAACCTTATTAGTTTTACTTTGTAATTTGTCATCATTTAGCATAAACAAATCTCTCAACAATCAAAACCCCTATAATTTTACACTTTCTTTTGCATTATTTAATTTGCAACACATAAGGATCATTTGGACCTGTTCCACTCCCTATAGATATGACCTAGGTACTCCCTAGAATTATTGATTGACGATCATTGGATTCCTACGCTTGGGATTCTATTGCGCTCCTCATTTTTCAGTTCAAGCAATTGGCGTCGTTGCCGGGGAGTGGTGAGCGTTCTAAGTGATCCAAGAAGAGCTAGTGGTAACTTGTAATTGCATTACAAGTCCCGTGAGTTCTTCTTATTCTTTGTGTAAATAGTAGTTGTAGTTCTTTATATTTAAAAAAAATATATATATATATCCAAGACCCAACCTCAATGCAAGGAGGTTATGATCAATACTCATATTTTGGAGAAATAGATGACATGAATGCACATTTCTATAGTGCACAAGCGAACCCCTACAATTCTCCATATTCCAACACATATAATCATGGGTGGCAAGATCACCCTATTTTTGATTGGAGCAATGGTTATGAGGTTAATCCTCAAGAGCCACAGGGTTACTATTCCTCTCTTGACCAACCAAATTATGAATATGATGGTCATTCTTCCTATTTTGACAGTCAAGGATACCAAGGGTTTGACTTAAACCCAAACCAATGTTATGCCCCACCACCCTATCCAATGGGTCAACCATTTTTCCAACTACCTCAAGAACCACCTCAAGTAAGCTTGGATGATGTTTTGCAACAATTATTTAAAAATGAAAAGGCTAATGCCCAAGCTATTGATGAAATTAGAAATGAACTTACTGAGTTGACCAATTTATTGGTTGTGTTTCAATAAGAGGATAAATTTCCTTCACAACCCGAAACAATTTTTCAAGGTCAACAAAGTGAGGAAGTTTTTAATGACATTAATGATAATCCAGAGCAAGTTAAGGCAATCCCCACACTTAGGAGTGCAAATTTTGAAAATTTTGCTTTAAAAGACTCTCCTAACGAGTCAAATGTGAATCCTAGTGATGGTAATGTGCCTCAAAGTCCAAAGATTAATTCCGCTATCTTGGAGGTGAGTTTTGTATTGGAAGAGAATGAGTAGGTACCACCTAGGTTTGAGAAGTTATCCCCTTATTCTCTTGAAGAAGAGTCTTTGTCCCTAACATCCAAACCACCTGAGCTTGAATTGCTCCCAATGCCCTATATTTTAAAATTTGCTTCATCAAGCAAAAATGAAGTTTTTCAAAGAAATAACAAGGGCATTCATAAAGATGTGGTGGAAGGAGTTGCTCCCAACTTTTTGAATGAGTTCTCTACTCTTGGGAACTCAATTGAGTAGTGTTTGGAAAAGAGGGAACATATCCGAACCGTTTTTGATCCCGGTGGACAGGATATGTTTATAGTAGGTTGTACATAGTAGATTTTATCTTTCTTTTTTTTATTCATTTTTCATTTCTTTTCTTTCTTAATTTTTTTTACTTGTTATTGTGAGCATACTAACCTTTTCACAGGTTATTGAGGAAATCTTGATAAATACATACATGTGCTTTCATTCTTTCTCCTTTTTATTATGTCTTTAATGTTTCTCTTTGCATGCATTGAGGACAATGCACATTTCAAGTTGGAGGGAGAGGTTACATTTGTGTTGATATTTTTCACATGTAAAGAGTAGTTTTGTTCACATTTAGGTAGTTTTTTTTTTTTTTTAGTCATTCCCTTAATCACTTTGTGTTTTTGAACATGTTTCAATATGTGTATGTCTATATGAATCTATAAATCTTCAAGTCATGCTTTGTTTTGAGCATATACTTTTGTGTAGGTGATTATCACTTCAATGCACATGCACGAATTATTCATTATACATGTTGAACCAAAAGAATGACTTGTTTAAGCTTTGTAATCCTTGTTTATATTTGTTGTTCTATTTTCCAAGTATTTTTGCGTTTTTGTCTCTCTTTTTCGCTCCACCACTATTGTTCCCTATGTTCGTTTAACATATGCATGATTAATGGTTTTGTTGCCCATTGTATACACATTTGCAATTCATGGAAAATGATCATCAGCCTTCATTAAGTATTTGAGCCTAAATTCTTTCATTAATGTTGCCGCTAGCACCTAATTTTGAGCCTTTAAGTTTCCTTTTCTTGGCCAGCTTAGGAAGCCTAATGGTAGAGGTTAGGTTGTATAGGTTTTGGATGATTTGTTTTGATTGTGTAGTTGTGTACATTTGTGTTTCAGTGTCTTAGGAGAGCCTGAGCATTTTGGTTCGCCACAATGCGCTCCGCCTCTAACTCCACATGATGAGAGATATCTTTGAAATTCTTGATATTCTCGTTGTGAGAGAGGATCTGCTTCATGTGCAGCCAAGAATCTGGAAGTGACCTGATTACAGCATGGACCTGCTGCTCATCAGTAAGAACATTCCCCGCAGCACTTAGGTCTCGAATTATACTGGACATCCCCCTAAGATGCTCAATCATCGATACCTTGGGATCCTTACGATGAGTCTCAAATTTCAGTACAAAGCTCCTAATCCTGGTGACTGACGAGCTGCCGAAAGTGAACCTCAGTTGTTCCCACATGGCCATGGCAGTAGAGAAGTTCTCATACTCCCCTATTAGGTCATCGTGCATGCTATTCAACATAATGTAGCGACAACGACGATCCTTTTTTGTCCAGGCTTCAAAAGCCTCAAGGTCACGAAGGTATTGGGCCTGAGTGCCCCCACCCTCAACAGGTGCCACCATCGTAGTGGTCAAATAATTGGTAAGTCATGTTCAGTCAGGAGGAAATCCATATTTCTACGCCATATATCGTAGTTTGTGCCATCTAACTTATCAGATTGGTTTAATTTGGCTGACATGATTCTGGTTGTCATAGCTACATTGATAATACGCAAGGTTGACATTAATATTAATCGCATAATATTTTATCTTGTTCGGAATTCAATTTAAAATTATTATCCCTTCCTACTCATCAAGATCGAAAAATTGCATAGCTCCTAATCATCTCCCAATTGAGTAAGTTGGGAATATAATTATAAATTAACATTCTGAACAAAATTTCTCATAAAATTAATCACATCCACATCCACAAGACATAGAAATAAAATACAGGGACCCACTAAGGGTACCAAATGGACATCTCATTGAGCCTATGCTAAAATAAGTTTACAAACATAGTAGGCAGCGCGCAAAAACATCCTTTTACATGGCTTCCCAAAAATAAAATTACATATCCATAAAATTACATCCCATGAGAAACCCTATTACAAATGATCTACAAATATCATAAATAAATAAGGATGCCGCGCCACGAACTATGTAAGGGAACTTATTTTATCAATCACAATCAAACAAACATAAGCTCATCAAAAGAGTTATCCATTTCAAGATTCTATCCATCTCCTAAACTAATATGCTAGCACATAAACATATAAGATGGCCTTTGATGGATAGAATATTCACTCAACTCATATAGGAGTGTATATAAGACTCTCACAAAACATGGCGGGATTAATTAAATATTGGTGGCAACATAATTGCCCAATATTTCCATATAAATTAAGCCAAATATTTAATTAAGTTGATTTTAGAGACAATGTCTAAAGAAATTACATTGCACAAGCCTCCCAATGGTCACAAATACTCCCAAGAATGTATAAAAAAGCTACAATAAGGTTCTGGAATTTTTCAGAATTAAAATAAATAAAAAGCAGAATTTTTATTTAATTTTTAAACTCATATTAAAAGGTATTAATTATGAAAAATATCCAGAGACTCATATTTTTGACACCTTCAGCCTAGAACAGTCCCAAAATATCCCAAAACAATTCACAAAAAATTTCAGAATTTTTGGGTACACCAATGGGCCCCACTTGCTCAAAATATCATTTCATAAAGGCCATTTTTAATCAAAAAAATTAAAATAAATATTTCTGTAAATCCAAAAAATTTTAAAAAATGCCCACAAAATAGGAAATTCAATTTTGAGCACACTGGAAAAAACGGGGACAAAAACGGAGTCTAGATGAGCCCTCGAGTAGGCGTGGCTGCGGAGGATATCAGCCCAGTCAAATGCTCAGTCAACGCCACGTCGCCAACACACACGTCAGCACTCAAGTCCTGGTTACGCCTCTTCATCTGCCACGTCATCCGATACGTCAGATGCCATGCCAGCAGCCACACAAGACACCACATCATCGATCAACCCGTTGACCGTTGACTTTTGACCCGACCCGATTTTGACCCGGTCCATTGACCCGACCCGACCCGGTTTGACCCGACCCGACCTGGTCAGCTTGCCACGTCAGCATGACGTCAGCCGCCCCGTCAACAATGACGTCATTGCCACGTGGCCCTACCACGCGAATAGAACGCGCCACGTGTCAGTGTTTTTTAAATTTTGAAAATTTTAGAGGTCCACGCGCCCGCGGTGGAGAGTGGGCTCCACACGCCGCCTTCCCGGCCTTCGTCGGCCACCGGACAACCCATTTTCGAATCGTCTCGGCCTCCTGAGCACGATGGTGGGTCCGTTTGTCCAACCGAGGTCGCGAAGTGGGGCGTTGCACCGCCACAACCCCTTTCCGAGAGTGGGATTGGTCCTAGAGTTACTGTTCATCGTTCCCATTAATCTCTAGTTTGCCTCCGCGCACCCTTGCGCGAGGCAAACTTCCCGAGGCTATTTCGGGAGCTACAGACACCCGTTTGATGCCCATGAGGTACCGTTGCGCAGCTTGTACGACGTAGTTTCTTAATATATTCATTAGAAAATTTAATACTAAGATTTAAACGTCCAAAAAATTTCATAAAGTAGACGAAAAATGCCTTGGAACGCAATTATGGTTTGCGTTTTCTCTTAATCCGATCGTCCAAATTTGTTCAAACTTGACATGGATGATCCTCATACACGTACGAACACATCCATGTCATTATTTTTGAAAAAACAAACAATTTTTTTGGACCCCAAAAAATGGACCCTAGAGAGAGAAAACGTGAACCATCATATTGGCGAATCAACAGGCCTCACACGACTCTGATACCACTGTTGGGTGTATGTGCAAGTGTTCATGCATCACATATAACACATATAAAATTAATATATATCGGGTTATGAAGGTCACTAACCTTAATGCGGAATAAACCCGATGCGGATGCCAACGTCCTGTTGTTACGAGCCTCTGCGCACGTTCCTCTAATCCTCTCAGTCTATAGTATAACCACATCGAGCTATACTCAATCCGTTCACGAACCCACGTCCAAGGAGAGCTCCAATGGTGATTCTCAAGAGAGAGTTCTAGTGAGAGAGTGAGAGAGAGTATGCTAGGGAGGGAGTGATTCACGTAGGTACACTCTTTCTATTGCTGCACCCTTATAATAATAAGGGAGTTATACTTCAAATATGGGACTTATCCATTTATCCCTATCTTCAATAGAATTAGAGCCTGATTTGAATAAGGGACTTATCCCTATCCCATCCAAATGGGAATTCAAATCAGGTTGGACCTCCTGCCCACAATGGGCGGATATGGATTGGGCCAAAGCCCACCCCAAAAGTCTAACATGGTTGTTGACAGGGATGGATGGACAAAATCTTGGTCATTTTATGGGAGTGGTTGCTTCAGACAAAAATATGTTTTCTCCCAGGTTTACAGACGTAACGGGACAATCACCGCCTCTTGGTATGATTGTTTTCCTTTAATTTTTTTTTGGGTCAATATCTAAAGGTGTGTGTGCAGGCACATGCCTTTGTGAAGCCGTCTATTCTCTTTATATGACTGAGCTCTATTTTAATATGAGGAATTGTTTGATAAAGCTTTTCACTTTTGATGTTCCATAGTTTATCTGCTCTTTCTCTGATAGGTGGACCACATCAGTGGGCCTGTCCAATCGATGAACCATTAAATGGATATGATAGTCTAAATCTCATAGTAAGCATAGAATTGTACCCATTTACTAAATAACTTTCCTCAAAAAAAAGATTTGACAGCAGATATGAAGGATAGAAAGCCTGAATTTAGTGTAAGTCACTAGAATTCCTTTTAAAAGGATTGTGCATGATATGATTGCCGCAACTAAGCCCTGATGCCGCAGTTCCTCAGATTATTCACTTTAGGTGCAGATTTTTTAGCGGTGGTATTATAAGTATCCAAGGTATGGCCCTTTAAGTTAGTGATTTTGTCTACAGGAAAAAATAAATAATTTCGACCTAGTGAATTTGATTTTGTGGCATAGAAGATAATGTTTATTCTCTAAAATATAAATCACTTATTGAAAAGTAATCCAGCCAGTATCTGCTCTTGCTACTAGCTGACCTCTTGTGTGGCACTTTACCTGTTATTTTTCTGTTCTACCCATATAGCCGCCCATGATATGGCCCTTCAGTTTATGTTTTGAGCCCTTCATATGGCTTCTTTTCACCATTCACTATTTGATTCTTTGGGAATTATTTGTAGTTAGATAATTAGCGAGCCATTATTAAATATTTGAGTTTAGAAATCCATTGTATACTCTTGGTTTTCTATGCAGACTATACAAGAGATGCCTCTTTTTTTTCAATGGGTTGTACTTAGAGAAGGAAAATAGTTGCCCTCCCCCAAGTGCACTATAAACTCATATACTTGTCCTCTTATGATACATTTATTAAAAACTAAGGTTTAGTAAGTCTTATGTGTGTAAAGTTGGAATTGGTTCTCTGTGGTAGTGACCTCTATCATAAATTTAGCTGACCTCTATCATAAATTTAGCTTAAAGGGTGTCACATACCTGTCTTTGAAGGCCTCTGAGTGGTAACTGGTTAAGCTCCTTGCACTTTCCTTTCATTTCATCTCTCTACTTCGCTAAATCAATTTATAGCCTTTCATGAGGTTCAAAGTTCAAACCCTCTTTCATTTCCCTGTTTTTGATTCTTTTATGTTGAAAAATCAAATGTAATTTTATAAGGTAATAATAAGTAGTATATATTAATTTTCTTGAAAGTACATTTTTGGATTAGCTATCGGGAATTATTTTTTTGTACTAAAACTGTGAAATGACTTTTTGATTCAGTGGGAGTTTATTTTCTAACATTTTTATTGAATTCAAATGAGGGGTACTTTTTTATTTACATTGTAAACCTAAGTTAAATGAATACATACTTAAATGTTTACATTGGAAATAAGGATGTTGGACACTATTTTGTGCTGCTTTACGAGGGCTTGACCGATCCAGTTTTATCTCGAACGGTCCAACATTGTTTTTGCATATCTCAACCAGTCCAACTTTGGTTCGATTGTTCGAACACAAGTTAATTTTCTGACTGAGTTATGCGAAAGCACCTCAATCTATCCAAGTCGATCCCGACCGCTCCAACTCCATAAAAATAGTTTACTATCTTCTTTAAGTTGTTCTTGCCTTCTCGGACTGCAACATTGTTTCATATTGGGATTAGGGTTTCTAAAACCTCTGTAAATACAGCTCATAGGCAGATAGGCTAGGTTTTCTGCATCTCTCACGTGCCTTCTTGCTTGCTTTAGTCTTTGAGAGAAAATCCTAGCCTCCCTTGAAGCAAACTATTTTGTTATATTCTTAGAGTTTGCTAGCTTCGTTCGTAGGAGTATTATACTTGAGAGAATATTTAAATCACAGCTCTTTGTAAGAGATAGTGATACGCTGATTCGGATCTCAAGCTTTTGGTGTATTCCAAAGGTTTCTGAGGAGGTGCTTGTAGCGTATTGAGGATTCGGTATGTGGCTTAGCATATTTCGGATTCGGTGTGTGGTTGATAACTATGGTGGATTCCAAAGCTGTGTCGTGGGTTCAGTAATCATTTGGATATCGGGCTGTGGATTCGGTTCGTGGAGAAAGGTGGTGTACTCGTTCTTGGATTCATTCGTGCGAGTTCAAAGCGAGTGAATGTCTACAGTTACTTGAGGATTTGGGTCAAGGTGCAGTTAAAGTCGAGTTGTGTAACTTCAGCTCATAGTTCTTTTAGTTCCCATGGTTTTTTATCTGCAAGGGTTTTCCACATCAAAATCCTGTGTGCATGTTTTGGGTGGATGCTTTATTTTCTCACTTAGGTTACCTTAGCATAACTGAATTTAATATTATCTGGTCATTGTGCTTTGTTGTGAAATCCATACCCTTCAAGATTCAAAAATATTTTCAGAAAGAATGGAATAGTAGGATTTTGGAAGGCAATGTGTTCGATAGAGTTCCTGAAGAATAGAATAGCAAGTTCACTTTTTTTCTTTTTTCTTTTTGGGAAAAGTCTGGATGTTTTTGAGAGCCTGATTACTTTTCATCACTACCTTGATTCTTTAGCTCTTTTGTGTGTTCTGTTTTGTATACCTTACATGTATAGGGGTGTTTTATCCTTTTGATTGGTTTTAATGAAATATACTTTTACTTGATGAGAGAGAGAGAGAGAGAGCATCATAACATGAAGTCAGTTGTGATGTATACAGATATGAATTTGGCTCCAGATTTGGTTACAAAGTTGCAAGAAATTCCTGTCAAATCATGTTTCTCTCTCATGCTGGCATTTGCAGAACCTTTGTCTTTGGTGAGTTGTCAAATCATTTTTTTCTGAGCAAAGCAACTCATAAGTTACATGGTTGGACATTTTGAAATGCTCAATCCTCTTGCAAACTTTCTTGTTTCATTAGTTACAGGGTTCGATGTTTTGAACTTCTCATTTTACATTATTTTTTCATATTTTGACCATCCAATAAAATTTGATGGATTTATACTCCTTTTTGTTTCATAGTTTGAACACCTTACCTTTGTGAAGTTTATATGAAGGGGGCTTTGGTGGCAAATGGAGGTCTGTTTTCTTGATTCAGATACCCATAAAAGGCTTATCATTTAAAAATTCTGAAGTTTTAGGCTGGGCTTATTGTGACAGCAGCAAGCCAGGGCATTCTTCTACTGGGTATGCATTTGTGTGCACTTTAGTGGCAAGCAGACTAATGGCCTAATGGGTAAGGAAGATCAAGTTTAAGCTCTATTTCTGCTCATTGTCTTATTTTTACTATTTTCTTCTTTGTTGCACAGTGAATGTTGGGTGTTGCATTCCAAAATGAAGTATGCAAAGGATGTAATTGCTTAAACTGGACTTCAGAAGCCTTCAAAAACAACATTAACAAAGGTGGCTGAAGAACTATTCCAAGAATTTCAAAGCATGGGACTAAATATCTCTCAGCCATTTTTTAAGAAAGCACATAGATGGTCAGTATTTAAATTAAAACGCCCTCATTTGAGTTGCCAATCGTCAAATTATTTACAGACACACATCTCAATATTAAACAAAAGACTTTTAGTTTATGCTTGGTCCATCCAGTTTGATATTGGGCTTTGGATTTGGCTAGAAGCCTGGATAGGATGATTGACCTATAACGTGTTCGCTTTGCTATGATGAAATTAACAGGCAACGCCAAATGCTATTGGCAAGGTGTGTTGCGTAAATTAGAGCGATTAGGAGAAGGTTCTATAGTCACCTGGGCTGAGATGAGACGACGGTTAAAGGAAAAGTATCTCCCTTCTTCCCATAGAAAAACTTTGTTAGAGCAGTGGCATAATCTAAGACAGTGCACCGCCAGTGTTGAGGATTACACTTCGCGTTTTGAGGGTCTTATGGGAAGGTGTGAGATAGATGAGGATCCTTTGGTGACTCTCTCTATTGGCATAATCTGCCAATAGTTTGATTAATAGGATGATTGACCTACAATGTGTTCGCTTTGCTAGGATGAAATTGACAGGCAACGCCAAATGCTATTGGCAGGGTGTGTTGCGTAAATTAGAGCGATTAGGAGAAGGTCCTATAGTCACCTGGGCTGAGATGAGACGACGGTTAAAGGAGAAGTATCTCCTTTCTTCCCATAGAAAAACTTTGTTAGAGTAGTGGCATAATCTAAGACAGGGCACCGCCAGTGTTGAGGATTACACATCGCGTTTTGAGGGTCTTATGGGAAGGTGTGAGATAGAGGAGTATCCTTTGGTGACTCTCTCTAAATATGTCAATGGGCTAAGATTGGATGTCAAAAGAGAAGTTACCTTACACTCTCCTGATAGCTTAGAGAAGGCCTATAACAAGGCCCGGGACATAGAGAAATTCCTTAGTGTTCCTAACCCAAGGCGTTTAGCTTCCCAAGTTGATGAGTCTCGTCAGTTTCAGTCCCCACTTCAGTTTGTTTCTTCAAGGGGGGTACCCAACCTAATCTAGGACCTAGCACTTCTAGGGAAAAAGAGGTCGTCGGTACTTACAGTCGCCCAAGTGGCTCTGCTATTGAGTGTTTTCACTGCCACAACAAGGGTCACATTGCTGCCCGTTGTCCCCATCGCACTCTCGTTTTTTATCAGGAATCCAATGACCCTTCTACTTTCGCGGATTATACCCCTCCTGAGGATACTTCCGATGCTGAGAGGGATCTCGAGCTCGATGATGAGCCGAAGCAGTCCCATCTCGCTGTCATGCGGTGCATCCTATCTACTCCTTTAGGGGAGGATGATTGGAAGCGCACGAGCATCTTTCACACATTCGTCACATGTGTGGATAAAGTTTGTAAGGTTGTGATTGATGGCGGAAGTACTATGAATATGGTCTCCACAGTCGGTGTAGCTAGAATGAAGTTAAAGCCCGAACCCCACCCTCAACCTTATAGGGTAGCTTGGGTCGATAAGACCTCTTTACCGGTTTCAGAGAGGTGTCTGGTTCCTCTTCAATTGGGAGTCTATTCTGATAGGATTTGGTGCGATGTCCTTCCTATGAATGTCGCTCATATTTTGCTTGGTCGTCCTTGGCTTTTTGACTTGGACGTGACCAACAACGGAAGGGATAATTCATACATTTTTAAGTATAACGGGAAATCTATTCGCTTGCTTCCTGCCAAACCGTCTCCCACGAGTAGAAATCCCAAGGTTAAGAATTCCTCCCAACCTCCTGTCAAGAACCATATCCATGTCCTTTCTCGAAAGGAGTTTGTATGAGAAGGACAAGAGTCTAGCATAGCTTTCGTGCCTGTAGTCCAACAGTTACTTCCGGTTTCTTTAGAAAAGGTTGTTGCACCTCCTCTTGAGGTCACTACCTTATTAAATGACTTTAGAGATGTTATACCGGATGAGTTGCCACCTATGAGGGCCAGCGTGCCATAGATTTTGTCCCTAGGTTTCAGTTATCTAATAGGGTTATGGGAAATTTCTTTAGGCACCTTGTAAGTGAAAGGAATCGATCGAAATCATGGAATCGCAGCGGAAGAGAAAACAAAACTTTTTAATAATGTAATTCCATCATCGAAAGATTCAAAACAAGAATCGAACAAGCATTGGGATATGAGATATACAAACAAGCATATAAATTTACTGAAACATAAATTAATCTTACTTGATTCGCCTTTCGATTTGCAATCCTCGTCCTCGAACTTCAACGCAATGAAGCCTCCAACGGTATCCACACAAGGGTAAGATTCCCTAAACCCTTCTAGTCTTCCACAACACTTGAGAAAGCTAGAATGGAGAGGGAGAGGAGAGAGAGAATTTCGGCCAAGGGGTTAGCTTAACCCTAGAATGAGTGAAGCACTCATATTTATAAACATTCTCCTCTTTAAGGGACGTTTGGTTACTAGTGCTAGCATGACCAAATATCCTTGAATAGAATAATCCTATTCTTGGTTAATTTTGACCTTTAATTAATTAACTTTTAATTAATCAAAATCAAACTTAACTTAAAGATAGGATACCCCTCTCTCAAGTTTAAGGAACTCTCTTACCCTCTATTGTGTGTGACCCATTGGGTTCACCCCAACCTAGCAGTGACTAGGGACATCTCCATGTCGCCTAAAATAGAAACTTTCTATTTAAAGGTTTAATTGAAACTATTCCAATTATGCCCTCATTGATAACACTTATCAATAGGCTTTCACTGGTCATGAGTGACGTCTAGCAATGTGTCATGACATGCCCTAGGTTTGGGTGAATAGCAGAACTATATGAACCCTTCTTGTTACTTAATCCTTCATCCCCTAATGTCACAGTTAAGATATTTAGGGTATGGATACAAGTCAAAACCCTATCTTAACTTTCTTGTCATATGTTCTTCAAATTATAATCTCAATAAGATGAACCCTATGAAACTCTTTCATATTTCATCTATCACTCTGGCCAGAGATTCACATTGAGAGTTATACTTAAGAACTGACCCTGACATTCTCTCTCATAACATTGAGAGTGATGATTCCTTATTGACCACTCATATGCCTTCATGCAAGACCTATTAGAGCCAATGAGTGCTGACTACAACCTTAAGATCAAGGCTGTATAAAACACTATCAAACCCTAATAACTCAGGCACAAGACATCCATGGTGTCTCAGGTCTTAGGATTACCAAATGGACGTAACATAAGAATATTCCTTTAACTTAATATCCATAGGAATATTCTAGTAGATCAAGTTCAGTGTACATATTCTCTAATATGCACCCACAGATTAACCTAAGTGTCTCTACACTGATAGGAAAGACTACCTATCCTCCCATTGGAGTTAGTTTAAATCTGTGCCACTCTTGCCGGTTTAATAAATGTCCTCTTTAATAAACCTATGAGCAGGAACACTTTAAGAATAAATGTATATGAGAAATATGAGTCTTCATATCTCAACAAACTTGAGATACACATTTCTCTTATCATTTATTCATGGACATTATCGTATATATATATGAACATACAAACGATAAGCAGTACCTTCTTATCCTAATATGAAATAGATATGCACTTTAGGATTGGTTTTAGGGCATACCTCTAACAATCTCCCACTTGCACTAAAGCCAATCACCATAGTATCTTATACTAGTCTTCGAAAGACAAGGCTTTATAACTCCTATAGATGTTATGGCAATGGAGATCCTATGCAAACAAACTTTGCATCTTTATTATTTTCAATAATAGTAATTAAACTATAATTCTGCTGCCAACTCTGATGTCTAGTAAATGAGACCTATGTTCTTGGTAGAGAACAGTATATACTAGGCATTCTTTTAGGCAACTTGTAAATGGCATCCTTTTAGATTCCTTTGTTCATGTAAGTATTACAATCTTAACTTACTTAAGAATATACTTACTTTTATTCAGGATCACTATTCTGAATAATTCCAATATCTGCCAACAACTTTTGTAGCATTAATGATATTAAGTACATAATCTTTTATGAGATTCCATATTTCTCAAATATTGAACTCATATTTAATCCCTCATAAAATCAACATTTTTGAGAGATTAGAATTCCTATAACTTTTATGGAATTCATGATACTACACTTAGTATTTAAATTATGTACTTATATAAAGAAAGCTAATAATGAATGATGACTTTATTGCTCCCACTAGTCCTTTATGAAACAATGTATTTATTTATTAAACTCTTTAATAATATAAATTCCCTTATTGTGTTTCATGAAGGAATGATTCTTAACCATTTATGGAAACATTGCTTTCTAATAACTCTTTATTAAAGAAAGCATAACTTTCAAGGTTTATTTGAAATATCTCATATTTAAAATAAATCTTTAAACTATAACGTTTAACATATTTAAGGTCCTCTTTATATAAATGATTCATTTAAAATATTCTCAATATTTTCCTTTTAGCTTTACTTCAAATGAATAATTTGAACTCTTCAAATATTCATAGTTTTGAATCCTTTGAACACTTTCAAATATTCAAAATAGATATGAAGTATTTTAAACTAAATGTTAGGTTTATACATCTCATGTATTATCCTTTTAATCTCCTTATAAATAAGATGATTAGATTATATTAATTAATGAATTCAAAGTGTCTCGATTCATTTATTAATATAACCCTATATGGTTGAATCATATATATATATATTAATGGCATTCATGAAGAATTTAGAACTTTAAAATTAATTGCCAGAAATTATCTAAATAATCAATATTATAAATAAACTGTTTCAAATAATCGAAATATTCAAAACTGAATATAAAACTTCTAAAGAAGTATTTATTACAAACTGGCAATAATTAAAAGTTCATAAAATTCTAAATAAACTAGTCAAGAATTGAGCTATAGTGTTGAAGGCAGCAACTCTTGATCCTTTATTAAACACTGAGAGCTGAATGTCTACTCGACCTTTTGCTTCCCCTTGTCTCCTACATACAATCGCATTGTACAAGAAAAAACATAGTTAGGTATCTCATACCATAAAGCAAAATAATACTAATTCTCAATTAGTAAATCAAATACAAGACGTACCATCAGAAGAACCATTCTTCAACGAAGCCAGGTATTCCTTGCAATTTCTTTTCCAGTGACCTGTCTTGCCGCAGTGGAAACACTTTCCTTTAGAATTCTTCTTCTTCACTCCTCCTTTTGGCTTAAAATTGGACTTCTTCTTCTTACCCTTGCCCTTGGGCTTGGTTTTAGAAGTCGATGCCCCATCTATAGCCAAAACATTACCTTTGGAATCCTTTTTCAAGGTTTCCTCAGCAGTAGTCAACATATTCATCAAGTCGGTTAAAGAAACTTTATCATTCACATCAGTCATGTGAAAATTCATGATGAATTGTTTGAAGGTTGAAGGAAGTGAATGAAGTAGAATGTCTGTACTCATCTCTGAATTGATCTTGACACCTAGATCATGAAGAGCGTGGATGTTCCGGATCATCTTGAGACAATGCTCATTCACCGATGTCCCTTCCACCATCTTAGCAGAGAAAAGATCACCCACAGCATTGTACCTTACAATTCTGTTTTGTGATTCATACAACTCTTTAAGATTCTTGAGGATCGCATATGCACTGTCAATGACCTCATGTTGCCTTTGGAGCTCATTGGTCATCGATGCCATCATGTAGCACGTGACTTGCACATCATCCTCAAGCCACTTATTATAAGTGTCTCGCTCTTCTTCAGATGCCCCCTCAGGTAAAGCATTGGGGCGTGGAGATTTGATAACATATTCAATTTTATCAGCAGCCAAGATTATTTTCAGGTTCCTAACCCAGTCATTGAAATTGGGACCAGTCAAACGGTTGTCATCAAGGATTCTAGATAAGGGGTTTAGTGGAGCCATCTACAACAGAAAATAATAACAGTAAATTTCATATTATTCAAAACATAAATACCTATTGGTTTCTAAGTCTTATGTTACCTCCCACTATTTTATTCAAATCTCATACTCCCTTAGATGAGACTCGGGAATTTCATCATCTGAATTTTCCATAGTAGGGATTGGGGTCCCATCAAAAATTAGTAGCCTCACATAATAGGTTCTTGGATACTAACCCTTAATGAGTGGATAACTCTTATCCTAATGCTTCTAAAGCAAATTCCAATCATCCTTTAGCCTCTAAATTGTAGTATCCTCACATAATAGGTTCTTGGATAGTACTCTTTAGTTAAGTCACACCCATCATTCGCATAAGTATGGTCAATTGAATGTTGTACCCCTCACATAGCAGGTTCTTGGGATACACCATTATCGCACCTTATGATATCCAATATTAAAACAAGACAGTATGAACCCTCAGGATGAACATGTTCCCGCATATCTGCAGCCAAACACATCCACCTTAAGAATCCACCTATCATGTAATGATGGGAGGCTAGGATAAAGCCCAAGGCTTCTTCCTTACAACTTAATTTTGAATTAAAAGGGGTTTTGGTAAAAAGGAGGTCTCATTTAAAATAAACATACATCACATGCATCACATATATATTAAACATACATATAATGTTTAGACCAAGCTTTATTATTAGTTCTTGATTATCCTCCCACTGTCCTCCTAGAGGCTATGGTGGATTCATCTTGAACATATAATAAATTAGGTCAAGGCCCCCTACCAAGCATACATCTCATATATTAATGGGCCTTGGAATAATTATGGACTTTAGGGTGGGTTCATTCTTTGAGCCAAAAAGATGAACCCTAGGTCTATAATGAGGGTTAAGTGATCGTAATTAAAACTATGTAACTATTACATCAAG
This sequence comes from Hamamelis virginiana, assembly GCA_017140935.1. NCBI lineage: Eukaryota > Viridiplantae > Streptophyta > Magnoliopsida > Saxifragales > Hamamelidaceae > Hamamelis > Hamamelis virginiana. Next base: position 425,613 of record JAESVK010000714.1, on the reverse strand, counting down.
ACTAAAAGATTTATGAAAAGTCTTGAAGTCCTTGCCAAGTCCTTCTTAAGTCCTTGCCTTTTCCTCTCGTACAAAACTCCACCATGCACCTCAAGTCCACCATGCTCCACCAAGTATCCAATATTACATTTAAAATAAAAGAAAGAAGGGGATTAAGGAGATAGGGGATACATAGGAATTGAGAGGGAAAGAGGCATGCAAACCCCAAATTAATTACATCACTTAAATTTAAACAACTTTAAATACAACCCTTATAATAATCCATACACATCTAATGCGGCCAATCACATCTCATTTAATTGGTCTTAAGTCCATAATTATCCATTTATATTTATACAAACACATTGCATAAATAAAAACAACAATAAAAGAAAGGCAATGATGGCAATGACATTTAATTAATTAAATTCAATATTATTATTATTATTATCTCATAACAATAATAACAATCTTTTAAATCTCATTTAAAATAAAACCATCATATCTCATATGAAAGTAAAAAGTACCTTTTCTTAATTAAAACTCCTAATTAACTTAATTAGGGTTTTAAATAAATAGAATTTAATTTGAGAAATTAATTTCATAATTCCTATCATGCATTTAACACTTTAATATGCATTATAGATTAATCATCATTAACCTATAGTGAAGGAATTAATTAAAAAACTCAAAATCATAAATTCTTGGAAAAATACAAAACCCAGTTTTTCACAAAACAATGAATTCAGCTACTGTTTTGGGACTAATTTTTCCTACATTAAAACACACTTTTAAAATGTGAGAATACTCTATTTCACAAGGATTTTCAGTCCTTTTTCAAATGGCATAGGTCTCGTTTAGTGATTCCAACGTTTGGTATCACTTTAAGGCATTTTGTGACACTAACTCTAAACTATGGCAGAATCTGGAATTTGTGCACAAATGCATTTATTGGGCATAACCTAAAGTGAACTAAGTCATGGAAACACTTCAATTCACTAGGTTTTTCAGTCCTCTAAACAATGGCAGGGGTCTCGAGACTTGATTCCAACGTTTGGTATCAATTAGAGACATTTTGTGACAGAGAGTCAAATTTTCCAGAATTGACTCTTATTCACAAAAAATCTAGTGTGGCTATTCTAGGTCATTAAAAATCATGGGAACCCTTCCTAGACTTTGTTAAGACCTTATATTAATGAATTCAATAGGTGGCAAGCTTCAAAAATCCCAGAAACTATTTTCTTTGGATTTTATAAAAGCTTCTTGATTGCTGCCCAGAAAAACAGCAACACTATTTTAATTTCAAAACGATTTCAAAATTAAAACTATCAATATACAAGCATGTTAAAACGTTTTTAACATGTTTATATATCATCTAGCAACATCCCTAGTTGTTTTTAAGCAATTAAAAACAATAATTCATCACATGAATTTCACAATCTCTCATGAACACAAAAACGTTTTATAAAAACACTTTTCATCAAATCTTCATGTTCTTCATTTTTAATTTTCAAAAACGATAAAATTTATTTTGAAAATATTATAAACACTTTATAAAACATATGAAGAACACAAGATCATGAAAATGTAAAATTAATTAAGGCACACTAGGGTTCCAAACCCATGTGGCCGAAATTCATAGTGAGAGAGAGAGAGAGTGTGCTAGGGTTAGGGTTAGGGTTAGGGTTAGGAATCCTTACCATAACCTAACCTTTTTAGGGTTTCCATAAACTCCATATATGCTGCAATAATTTCTATATTGTGATTAATTAAAATAAGAAAGAATCAAATCAAATATAAGAAACTTTCCTAAATTAAACAATACACATAATAGAAACTAGGAATATTTAAGTTTGACATTTAGGGATTCCTAAAACAAACTAGGAAATATTCCTATATTAGTTTAGGGTTTCTAAAACCTAAAACTAGCCACCATTGATGATGAATACAAGGATTCAAAGAACCCTAATCCACCATTGTTGAACTCTTTAACAATATTCATCAATATGCAAGTTTAAATAAAATTAAACAAGGTTATTTGCAATAATCAAGAATCAATTTTTAACATATTTAAAATAATCAAGATACATGCAAATATCTTCCAGGGTTATTAAACCCTAGTAGCCGAAAATCAAGAGGGTGTAAAACCCATGGCCGAAAAACCCTATTAGGGTATCTTAATATCCTAATCACCATTGAAAACCCAATTTTCTTAAAATCAAGTCATGTTCATAATTTTCTCAAAATCAAGAACCTCATCTATTTGAATCAAGGGTTTCACAAACTCAAGATTCAAACATATTTTATGATTATAGAGTTACCTTAACCCAAATCATAAATAAAACCATTAAAGAAACACATTAGGGTTTACTAACCCTAAGTGGCCGAATGGTGATAGAGAGAGGAGAGAGAGCCGTACCTTAAAGTATGGGGTTTTGATTATGTTCAAAGCTTCAATCCACCATGGAGAAGAAACCCCAATAATCAAAACATACACATAAAAACCCTAGAGAGATCCGAAATTATAGAGAGAGAGAGAGAGAGAGAGAAAAACCAAAAACTATTTTTGTTTTTCCACAAACCCTTGCATTTATAATACCAAAGGGGTTAAAGCCCCATATGGCCGTGACTCTCTAGTGCAGCCCACCTTGGCCGTGACCTAGCTAGGGTTTCTAAAACCCTAGTTGCCAAATAAAACCTAAAACAATAATAAAGGAGGCAGCCCCCTCATTGCCGAATTCAAGTATGGTTATTAAACCATCAAAAACATGATTTTAATTAATTAAACCATTGCCAAACATCTTAAATCTCATATCCATGCTTGATTTGGCTCTGATACCACTGAAAGGAATCGATCGAAATCATGGAATCGCAGCGGAAGAGAAAACA
>JAESVK010000714.1:297347-422345 GCA_017140935.1 Hamamelis virginiana | reverse complement strand
TTATTTCTTCCATTTAAATATCGCATTTTTTGTTGACCAGTGAAACAACTCTATGTTGTGTCAATTCTATATGATTAGAGCCATCTAACTTAACAACTGCAATCTTTAGCCACCAGTTTTCAACTGGGTTACCAGTGGAGCTAGCACCTTCCCTACCACCAGAATCAACAAGATATCAGGGGCTCGAGGTGGATGTAACAACAGAAGATGCTAAACAAAAGGGCAGCTAGTAAAACATAAGAATGTTTCCGCGAAGCACCGACACTGACAAAAAGAAGTCCTTCATCCTAATCAGTTTGTAAACAACAAAGTAAAGAATACCTTCACCCTGTGTAGCTTTAAATGGGAATCTTATACCTGATCCTTAACTATTCACTGGTTGCCACAACACAAACTTAGAAAGCTTTCAAATGGGGAAAAAGAATTGAAGTTATTTTGGTGGCGGGTGGGTGGAATGGAAGAAAGGAATAGGCCCAGAGAGAGAGGAATACAATGGAATATGTAAAGAGGAAAAGTAGTTTTGTTCCTTCTGTATTTACTTTTTGTTTTGGCTATGATGGAATATGCCACAAATCTTTTTATTTCTTCTTTGTCCTCTTTTTGGGGTATGATAAAGCACGTCTTCACATTCTTTGGAAATAAAATCAGTCAATTGGGTTCGGTATACTTTGTTTCTTATATAAGATCATGCATGAAAAGTGTTGTTTTGATCTTCTATAATCATCTCTCTCTGGGTGTCAGATTCGTAGGGATATCTTCACTTTCTGTGACTGCTCGATTCTGGGATGACTTTTTTTTTTTGGTTTTTTGTGTCTTCCCTGCAAATGGTTTGAAAACAAAAAGAAATGATTTGTTGCATGGGCCACAGGTTAATCACCAAGCCCCACTCCCAGACCTCCATGCACATCTGAAGAATTAAATTGAATCATCAAACTTTTTCTATCATACGATCTCTCTCCTTGCTTGCAATCCTTTGAAGATACGCGGGGAATTATTGGATGATCATTGGATAAATGCATTAGTTATGTATCTATTTTATAATCTGAGTCATCTTTCAAAGAGAACGTGTCTATCTTTGTAATCTAGAAGGTGAGAATTAATTACGTCTTCAATTCTCTGTCATCTCTTAAATTGTCTTTATAAAATATATTCATTCTGAGAATTTTTTGTGCTATTACTATATCTTAATTTTAACCAGGTGTTTTGCAGGGGGAGTGCTTTTCCTACTGCAAGCATAGCCAGAGAGGAGAAATGCCTTTGGGATAGGAAGAAGAGACTAGCCATTTGTGGGGATTTTTACGTTAGTGCGGATGTTATAGATGCAATACTTAGTGGCATGGCTACAGCCTCAAAGCTTACGGAGAACTTTTGTTGCTTATAGTGATGATATTATTAGTTGAAGTAAAATTTGCTTCCTCACTATGCATAGGTGCATAGATCTCTGCAAGAGGGTGTCTATGCAATTTGGTTTTGTTGTAGAAAGATTAAAACCATATCCAATTGCAGAGATAGAGATAATTGTGTGATGAATTGGTTTGTGAGTTCTTTCATTAGTATTACCTTCAACAAGAGCAAAAGCATGTCTATGATTGCAGTAAAACTGATTTTGTGGCCTTTCATTGGTTTATATTTTTGGCATGTTTCTCGAGGCTTTGGAATTTTGGATCTGTGATTCCTGTAGCACCAAGACACATGCTAAACGTACTTTTGGTGAAAAGGATTGGTGCATGGTGTGAATTGTGAAACAAAGTGGAGACACACTTGCACTGAAATCCTTCCACAATGAAAAATGCTAGTCCTGCTGGTGTCTATTCTATCACAGACTCATGAGACTGGCGTGGTAACTGTTATGAGCTTCCGGCATTATAATATCAGCATAATATCCATCATAGCTGATATGCCATTGTTATTTCAGCACATAATTTTAGAGTTCTGAATGAAAAATGTTGATCACCACCACTTTTATAATCTCATCAATGCTTGATATGATGATGCCATTATAATTGTATTGATTTGGTATTATTAACTCAAGCAATCGATAAAAAATGGTAGTAGTAGTGGAAAAATTAAATAAACTTGTTTGAAATTTGTACAATTATTTATTTATTTATATGATTAGTGGTAATATGGGTTGTCTCCTGTGAATATAGGCTCCCATCACAAGAGGTGAATCTCTTATATTTTCATGTGAGAGTAGTTTTATACTATCGGGTTACTAATTTTTTCTGATTTGTATTGATTGGCACTGCCACATGTCTTGCACATTAGGTACTAAGAGAATTTGGTACAACAGGCAATATACATATATACAGAACCGATCCTGTAAAGACTAAAGACATTCTTATGCTCCTTATCGTTAGTCCACTTTTACTTAGACATATATTTTGAAAAATTTACTGTTGGATTATATAATCTTCATAGTTATGTGTCTGCCAAAAATCACAATAATCCAACGGTTGGTTTTTAAAATACAGATATTTAAACAGCTTTGACAACATCCAATGGTAAATAATGTCATAAAGTGTTTCACGGACTGTAATTTGAAAACCGATTATAGGATCACTGTGATTTTTGACGGACATGACATTCATTTTTAAATATCATTCCTATGGCTTTGAGAAGGGGTGGGCTAACGATAAGGAGCGTGAGGACATGCTGATAGGATTGTGCGCGCGTATATATATTTATACAATCCCGATTTAGTCGGCATATGTTCACATAAATTATGTAAGCATGGAGTCCATAGATAATTATGGGATATATATTTCAAAAACTTTAAATCTAAGGAGACACAACACTCAACCACTTGTTAGATGAAAGGTATGGTTTAGTTATCATCAAAATAAGGTCAAGGACCTTAGGGCTAACAATGATTAACATTATTGCCGCTCACTTGTCTACAACTATTACTACACTATACTTGTCAAAGTAAGGAGAGTATTTGCAAATTTAATCAAACCATTATCAAGAAACTATCAAAATTTCCGAATTTTGGGAATCTTCAATTAGATTTATCAATAGGTAACTATAAACATGTATTGAACACGTATTATACATAGCATGCATTACAATACAACACATAGCATGTAGTTTCAAGTTCGAAATGTACCCTCGTTGCGGAAGAACCCGGATCTGATATGCTAACTTGTTACTAGCCCTTTGTCACGACCTCCAAATCCTCGTTTAGTCTTCGCTTATGAGATATTGGGTTAGCTACAAGAGTTACCCACAAAATCCACGACCCAAATCCAAAAAGCTAGGAATAGCTCTAAAGGAGTGAACCTTTTAGAGAGAGAAAATATCACACAATGACAGTGAATTTTCTATCTGTTATGTTATCTATCTAATGATACGAGATAGACTCTTAAAATAACCACCAATAAGATTAGGAGATAATATATCCTAATTTAAATTAAAACCAATATTTAAATTTAAACTTATCAGCTAATCCTATCCCTTTTGTGGGCAGATCCAAATACCGGTTGGAGCGACCCGACCCATTATTTGTTAACATCTCCCGCTCGCCCACACAGGGTAAGATAATTAGTCTACTCTCCCGCACAAGGTGTAGCAGTTTCATTAATCATTCTCCATCTCTCATATTCATCTCCTCGATCATACATCATACAAGAAATGGGATGTGCGACCTCACGAGAAAAAACATACAGCCCCAGGAGCACAATTATCAAGCCATCATTTGACCAATAAAAGCGCATCACCCAAGGGTTTCTCGATTATAACCCAGATTTCTTTGACTACACCTGATTAAGCACTCTTAAACCCCCCCTTTTTTTTTGAATAAGCAATGTTATATCACAAAAATATGTGTTGTACTCATGTTTTATGTCATAAATACATTACGATATATATGCTGGCCAGCTATGAGTCACATTACATGGTGTATCATCAATTAGTCTTCCGAAAGTTCACATGTCAATCCAACTAGACTCAACTGCTTTCCTAGTCATGCCCCATTAGACCGAATCTCTCTGTTTGCATGCTAAAGTAGCAACACTAAACATCCTCTTCATGACATAGTCTCGGTCAACAAAGGGTACAGATGGAATTACAAATCCTTGTGGCTCACACAGTAATTAAACAAGCAGAATGTTAATTGTTGTCCCAAATAATATGAGCCTAGAGGGGGGCGAATAGGGTCTATAGCAAACTATTAACAATTATCACTAAATAAAAACTAAATGCATAAATAAATAATGCTAGGCAATTTATATAAATTTAAGAACAATTAACCAAATATAAATTGCAAGAGTCGAGGGATAAAGAAAATCAAACACAACGATTTTAACATGGTTCAGACTCCGCCTATATCCACGCCTCAAGAGCTCTACTCGAGGATTCAATCCACTAACACAATCTTACTTTCGGTGGAGATCAAACCTTTACAACACTATCCTTCTTCTGGGTCAAGATAGAAAAACCCAATATCACTACCGGTGGAGATAAAACCATTACAGGTCAAGAGACTGGCGCTCTTCTTCCCAAGCTTGAATTTGACCAATAAACTTCATGCTTCGCAAGGGTTATAGCCCTACCCTTCTACAAGAAAGATATACAGTAGAGTTTTGTATACAATGAAGAACTCCTCTAGAGTAGATGAAGTACAAATGAAGCTCTCACTAATATCTCTCAAAAATTAAACTATTTAGCTCAAAAGAGAATGATGTTTCTTTGGCTAATTCGCACAAAATTGATATAAACTAAGTTGACTTGAGTTTGTGTGTGTTCATTAGACGATCCAAGACTCATACAAAGAGTATTTATAAGTTTAGGAATAAATATAGTCGTTGGGAGTCAAATTAGAGTCGTTTGGATCTTTTCAAAACTAGCCTTTAAAAGCTGTAGAGCATGATTACTCGACTGATCACTCTTATTTGTCCACTAATTTTGCAGAAAACTCACCATTTCACAATCTGAGCTTGATTAGTCAACTAGTCCATAGAATTAGTCGACTAGTTTAGGTTTTCTCATAAGCATGCTCTCTGCCACTTGATTAGTCGACTAACCTAAAGGGCCTAGTCGACTAGGCAAGGTCAAGAAATTTTTTTGCTAAAACCTTAGCGAGACTTCAAGTCCAAATTAACCCACTATTTTTTAAAACAAATTTGACCAAAATTAAATTCCAAAACAATTCATACTAAGGTCTAAGGTCAAGGTCTTTTAAGCCAAGAGAGTTCAATCCATATTAAGTGATTTATACAAATAAATCTTAAGCACTACAATGACAAGATCTTCACAATTGATTCTTCTACTCTTGTGTTTGGCTTCATCCTTGAACTTCAACAATGCTATAGTGCTTTGCTTCATGCTCCTCAGTGAATATGCAACTAATTCACTTGAGCTTAACTTTAATGATCTTCCAAATAGTGTTTGAGCCTAACTTTCCTTGATTTGCCTCATCGAAGACTTGGTTCCTATTTTACAAATTTACACTCAAATACAAACCATTAGGAACACAAGATAATGTTTGTTATCGTCAAAGTCTTAATGTCGAGTGTCAGAAAACATAGGAGGAAGACTTCTCAAAATGAAAACATTGAGAAGATGATGAGAAAATAGCTAAGCAAATAGGAGAGGTAGCTGCTGCAATAAGGGATTTCCACAAGGATCCTATAATTGATCGTCTGTACGAAGAAATAATAAAAATATAAGGATTTGATGAGACATTTCTTGCCTTAGCTTTGAGTACTTGGTGTGCAATCTAGTGATTGCAAAGTCATTTATTGTGAATAATGAAAATCTTCGTAAGTAATGGCTACTGAAATTTCAGTTCAAAATGCAAGGTTTTAGCAATTAAATGGTTTTCCTAATATAACGGTGGATGATTTAGTTAATAATATTTTAATAACTCATGAGCTTTCTGGTTGTTTTCATTATTTATTTTGGAATTTTTCGTTAATAAATTAGTTGCAAACAATTATCTTTTATTTGCAATAATAAATACGTTATACATAATTTTATTCATCTTTTATAGTAGTTATTGGTTTTATAATAGCACTGGTTTATGGTCATTGAAATTGATATTTTAGTAATTCATTTTCAATTATTTTTCTACTAAGTTTTATGGTCATCTAAACATAAGAATATAAGATATTAATATTTTCAGGGCTTTTTCACCGTTTTACCCAAACACCATAAAATCTTGTAAAATTGTTATTTTACAGTTAACAGGTTTTGCATTGTAAATGACTTTACACTCTAAAGTATTTTATGTTAAAAAAAAAACACAACTTTAATTGTAATATATGTATTTCGATAAATTAATTGACAATATTATATACTCAACACAGCCTTAATTGTAATATATGTATTTCGATAAACTAATCGGTAAAGTTATATACACTTCTTGTACATGTTATGCATGTAAAAAATTACAATAATCCAATGTTCGATTTCTACAAATTTAAATGTTTGCTATATTTTACCTTTGTGTAGTTTTGCCTTGTGTATCATTATTAATAATTATATAATGATTAAATATTGGATCGAGCTGACATTCTTGAATTTCTAGGCATGCTACATGGACTCGCACATGCCAAGTCACGCCCCTAACTTTCCACGAGTGACAAGACTGAGTTGTCCTCACTGTGCACGTATCAATCTGAGTTGGGGTGCTCATCGTCGGTTATTACTTATTTTCATACGAAAACAAAACCCACCAATCAGATCCTCCTCCCCGTTCTCTCTCTTTCTAAACTCGCAACCCTCTCGGCAATCCGGCTGGCGTTGCCGGAATCCGATCGCCGGGGATCGCTTTAGAAATATGAAGCCCTGAGTCTTATAGGGTTTCTACAGAACTAGAGAGAGAGCGCCATGTCTCGCCAAATGCCGACGTCGCACTTCCACAAATCGAAGACCCTCGACAACAAATACGTAAGATAAAGTTGCACTTATTCTGGAATTTCGATTTGTTTCTTTCTAGCGTTCTAATGTGTTTGGCTCCTAAGAAAATGTATTAAAAGAAAAGACTTTAATTTGTCAAATTTTATATTTTTACAAGGAAAAACTTATATTTTTCATTGTTACACACTATAAAATGCATTTCTGTCTCAGTCGAGGTGAGTTGTTTGAAGACATTAACAACACATGACATGAGTCAAAATTTGGTTTTCTTTTGTTTTCCTTTGCCTTCTCAGCTACCAAATGGAGGTTTAGGGTTTCGCTTTTGTAGTTGGTTGTTTGAATGTGATTATTCGTTCTGTCTGTTTTGGCTTCTCTTTCCTATTACACTCTGTTTGTTTGGTTCCGTCTGTTTGGTTTCCGAAGATATGAATACTCAATTTCCTCGGCCAAATATTGTATTATGCTCTCAGTTTAGTGGAGGATTTTGTTTTTCGCAAGTCTTAAATATTGCAATACTGCGTATCAGTATTTTAATTCTTTTTTCTTCTCTTTCATTTTCTTACGACCAAACAGAGGGTTAGAGTTTAATCTGTTCTGCACTGGGGTTTCTTCGTGTGGTTTGAAATTGTTGTATTTTTGAACGAGGGTTTAATGAGATGTTTGTGAAAATTTGGCATAGATGCTCGGATATGGGATTGGGAAAGGCGCGTATGGTCGAGTTTACAAGGGTTTAGACTTGGAAAATGGAGATTTCTTTGCGATTGAATAGTGTGCGCATTGAATTGTTTGATGAATGTTGATCGGCTCCAACAAGATATGACTTTAAATATAAGGAGACGCAACACTTAACCACTTGTTAGATGAAAGGTATGGTTTAGTTTTCATCAAAATAAGGCCAAGGACCTTAGGGCTAACAATGATTAACATTATTGCCGCTCACTTGTCTACAACTATTACTACACTATACTTGTCAAAGTAAGGAGAGTATTTGCAAATTTAATCAAACCATTATCAAGAAACTATCAAAATTTTCAAATTTTGGGAATCTTCAATTAGATTTATCAATAGGAAACTATAAACATGTATTGAACACGTATTATACTTAGCATGCAATAAAATACAACACATAGCATGTAGTTTCAAGTTCGAAATGTACCCTCGTTGCGGAAGAACCCGGATCTGATATGCTGACTTGTTACTAGCCCTCTGTCACAACCTCCAAATCCTCGTTTAGTCTTCGCTTATGAGATATTGGGTAGGCTACAAGAGTTACCCACAAAATCCACGACCCAAATCCAAAAAGCTAGGAATAGCTTTAAAGGAGAGAACCTTTTAGAGAGAGAAAATATCACACAATGATAGTGTATTTTCTATCTGTTATGTTATCTATCTAATGATACGAGAGAGACTCTTAAAATAACCACCGATGAGACATTTCTTGCCTTAGCTTTGAGTACTTGGTGTGCAATCTAATGATTGCAAAGTCATTTATTGTGAATAATGAAAATCTTCGTAAGTAATGGCTAATGAAATTTCAGTTCAAAATGCAAGGTTTTAGCAATTAAATGGTTTTCCTAATATAACGGTGGATGATCTAGTTAATAATATTTTAATAACTCATGAGCTTTCTGGTTGTTTTCATTATTTATTTTGGAATTTTTCGTTAATAAATTAGTTGCAAACAATTATCTTTTAATTGCAATAATAAATATGTTATACATAATTTTATTCATCTTTTATAGTAGTTATTGGTTTTATAATAGCACTGGTTTATGGTCATTGAAATTGATATTTTAGTAATTCATTTTCAATTATTTTTCTACTACGTTTTATGGTCATCTAAACATAAGAATATAAGATATTAATATTTTATGCGTTGTTTTCACCGTTTTACCCAAACACCATAAAATCATGTAAAATTGTTATTTTACATGTAACAGGTTTTGCATTGTAATTGACTTTACACTCTAAATTATTTTATGTTAAAAAAAACAGAACTTTAATTGTAATATATGTATTTCGATAAATTAATTGACAATATTATATACTTAACACAGCCTTAATTGTAATATATGTATTTCGATAAACTAATCGGTAAAGTTATATACACTTCTTGTACATGTTATGCATGTAAAAAATTACAATAATCCAATGTTCGATATCTACAAATTTTAATGTTTGCTATATTTTACCTTTGTGTAGTTTTGCTAGGGGTAGAAAAATTAGCCCAAACCCATTAACCCGCCCAAACCCATTTGGTTAAATGGGTATGGGTTGGTACATTTTAATAAATGGGTCGTAATTGGGCCACCCAATTAAACCCATTTATAATTGGGTTGGATATGGGTAACCAATGGGTTCCCAACTAATTAAACTCATTTATATGATTTTAGTTTTTAGGTTTGTGACACATACCCATTAAACTAGTACCATGTCTTGACCCATATCCATATATCATGGGTCGACAACAAAAAAACTTAAAATAAAATAAAATTACCGCATTTAACAATAAAATTTAACATGTCATATTTAACTTCTATCTAAAAAAAAACTAGTACCATGTCTTGACTCATTTAGACCCATACCCATATATCATGAGTCGACCCGACCCACCAACCCATATATAATGGGTCGATCCTTCTTTTTTTTTTAAATGCATATACATGCTAACAAAATAAAATAAATTTAACAACAAAATTTAACATGTCATATTTAAATTTTCAAAAAAAACTGCGTTCTTACAGTTGTTCTAAATTTCACAATTTTGCAGTTAGTTTTTTCAAAAACCAACCGTTGGATCATCCGAATTTTTAGTAGGCATGACATTCATAAAATGAGTATTTTATCCAACGATCGATTCTTTAAGATATATTCTGCAACTGACCCTACAGAAGCGCAGAATGCCAAAATATATAAAACTAAAGGTTTTTTTACATAAGGGCACATGACTCTCTTTTTGTTGTTAAATGCGGCAATTTTATTTTATTTTATTGGCGTGTATATGCCAACAACAACAACAACAACAACAACAACAAAAACAAAAACAAAAACATAAAAAACGGGTCGACCCATTATATATGGGTTGGTGGGCCAGGTCGATGAAAGGTTGTGATCGAAAAATGGATTCGCAGCGGAAGACATACGATAAAAATTTTTCATACAAAATATTGAATCCATTAATCACAAACTTATCAGGATTCGATTACAAGCAGGGGGTCATGTGTTTATTACATACAAGCATAAAAATATTTAAACACTTTAAATATACTTACTCGATTTCCTTGCGTAGCTTTCCTTCTCGAGTTTCAAACGTATGAAACCTCCAACGGTATCCACACGAACGTAAGACCTCTTGAATCCTTGAAGCTCCTCAACTATGGAATCAAGCTTAGAGAAGGGAGATAGACTCTTTCTCTAATTTGATGAATGGGAAGCTTAGTGCTAGCATATCTAATCATCTAGTATTTATAGTAAACCTCTAGGGTTTCTATTTAATACTTATTTCCAAAAGTAACTTAATTATTTATATATTAACAATTTAATATATAACTTAATTCCCTATATATATTAACAAATAATATATAAAGTTATTAATTGAATTAGTTTTAGGATATACCCTTCTCTCTATAATTCAAGAGACTCACTTATGCTCTTTGTCTGTGTGTGACCCATTGGGTTCACCCCAACCTAGTAGTGGCTCGGGACATCTCATGTTCCCTAAAATAGAAACTTTCTATTTTTGGTTCAATTGGAACGATTCCAATTTTGCCCTCAATGATAACACTTATCATTAGGCCTACACTAGTCGTGAGTGACATCTAGCAACATATCATGACGTACCCTAGGTTTAGGTGAATGGTAGAACTATATGAACCCTTCATGTTACTTAATCCTTCATCCCCTAATGTCACTGTTAAGATAATAGGTATGGTGATCTATCAAACCCTAACTTAACATCTTAATATATGTTCCACAAAATATAATCTCAATGAGGTAAATGCAGTGAAACTCTTTTCACTGTTTACCTTTCACTCTGGCTAGAGATTCACCTTGAGAATTATCTTTGTGAACTGATCCTGACATTCTCTCCCATCTAGTGAGAGTGATGATTCCTTATTGCACACTCATCTATCTTCATACATAACTTATTAGAGCCAATAAGTACCGATTACATCCTTATGGTGGAGGCTGTACGAGATACTATCAAACCCTAGTAACCTATGCATAAGATAGCTATGGTGTCTCAGGTCTTAGGATTACCAATTAAATGGACGAAACAAAAGAATATTCCTTTTGACATGATCTCCATAGGAACATTCTAGTAGATCATGTTCAGTGTACATATTCTCTAATATGCACCCACAGATTAACTTAAGTGTCACTACACGGATAGGAAAGACTACATATCCTCCCATTGTGGAGGCAGGAAGTGAAGGAGGTGAGAGTGAGGAAACAAAAGTGGGGTAGGGTATTTTGGTTTTTTGTTTGCCACACTCTATATAACCTAACACCCTATTTTGACACCCTAAATAACACCCCTCATCAACCGTCGGATCAAATTCAATCCCAGGGCTATAATATGGGCTAACTTCACTACAATTAATTCTAATTAATTACAATTAAAGCAACCCCTTTTCTCTCCCTCTCTCTACCCAGCATCTTTATCACGATTCACATTTAGACTTTCTGCCTTCCTCTTCCTCAATCCTCCCCGGCCGGCGTCGATAGTCACTCCGCCGGCGGCCAATCACCGGCGGCCAACCACCGACGGCAACAAGCACCTCTTCTCACTCACTCTCTCTCTACCCGCGCATTGTACCCATCCTTCTCTTCCATCTACTGCATCTCACCGTCGCCGGTAAAGACGACCATACTCTCCGGCGAGCAAAGTAAAAACTCACCTGCAACGATTTCGAGCCCTCTCCTCCATATTCATGGAGCCAGAACCATCCTCACCGGTTAATATATGCTGACTGATCATTTTGACACAAATGTAAATATATGTTGACTGATCATTTAGACATATATGTATCCTACAGTTAAAATATGTTGGGTCGATTATTTAGAAAAACTTACATAAAATATGTTGGGTCAATTTTCTACAGTTAACTGAAGTTTAAATATATTGGGTCAATTTTCTACATAAAATGGTTTAATTAAACCAACTTATTAAAATGTTTAAATAAGTGACTGATCATTTAAAAGATGGAGACTGAAACCTTTGGCTTGCTCAGTGATAAGATGAAGACTGAAACGTTGGCTTCTAGTTTCACATTCAACAGTATGTTTGTTAACTGAACAGTGAACATCCCACCATAGAATATCATGAGTAACTTAGAGAAAAAATTATTAGTGCCTTAACAGCCTCTCAATTAAAATTGATTCTACCTTTATTTCTCCATGAACCATCTTGTCCAAGGGATCATAGTGAAGAAACCACAAACCTCGTGCAATGCTTTGTTTGAATGGAAAAAAAGAGGTGCTTGTTGCCCTCATTATTTAGCATTCCAAAGCTACGTGGCCCATTTGTACAATTATCTATTATGAGAACTTACTTTCATTTTTCTGAATTGAGGTTCCCTAAAAAGTTATAGAAGAAGCTAAAGAAGGCCAATAAGGGGTTTAGTGGCACCTTGACCCACCATTTGAGCTAATAGTGAACTTCAGTGATCAAGCAGGTGGGAAATAGTTGGCCATAGTTTCGAAAAACCCTTTTGCCGAGCTAAAGTGATTGGCTTATTCAATTTGATGCACCAGGTGATTGGCCGTCGGTGGTTGGCCGCCGATGATTGGGCGCCGGCGGAGTGACTGTTGACGCCGGCAGGGAGAGGATTGAGGAAGAGGAAGGCAGAAAGTCTAAACGTGAATCGTGATGAAGATGCTGGGTAGAGAGAGGGAGAGAAAAGGAGGTTGCTTTAATTGTAATTAATTAGAATTAATTGTAGTGAAGTCAGCCCAAATTATAGCCCTTGGATTGAATTTGATCCAACGGTTGATGAGAGGTGTTATTTAGGGTGTCAAAATAGGGTGTTAGGTGAACCCATCCCTATATATATATATATTATAAGGGAGTTGGGAGGAGAAAGGGAGATAGGAAGGGAAGATAGAGAGGGAATGGTAGGTTGTAAAAAGAAAGATAAAGGAGAGAGAGATCAAAAGAGGGGGGGAGGCGGGAAAGAAGAGAAGAAGAGAGAGAAGAAAATAAAAGAAAGAGAATTCAAGGAGAGAAAAATGAGAAGCTGAGGGAATGAGGGAGCTGCACAAACACATAGCAATTAGTAAATTTATTTCATAATTCAGAGCTTAGGAAGGTAAGATACTATTTCTATTTTAATTATATTTCAACTTTTAGATTGAATATGGTATGATTTAATGATGAAATAATGACTTACATATATATAATATATATATACCAATGGGGATTTCAAATCTTGGATTTTTATTTTATATGAAAATGAAAAACTGAAACTTTGGGACTATTTTTCCCATCAACTATATCAACTCAGGATCATGTGTACCAAATTTGGGAATTTTTCGATGAGTAGATTAATTTCTATAATTTTCTGAAGTTTAGTTAAACTGAAACATTTAAAATTTGTAGTATATTGTGTATATGTCCGAAAATTCTGAAATTTGAGTATATTGTAAAGCTTGAATTTATGGATTTTTAGAGACAAGAATCATGGAAAAAGATATATGGGTGAATGAGAATTTCTAGAGAGAGAAAGCTTCCATGAAGCTTTAATAGTAGGCACAGAGGGTATTTTCACAATATATCGAAAAATTATGATTTTTACATATATGGTATAGATTGATTTTATATGAATTTAGAACTTTGAATCTCTTCAATTGGATGTGAATTGTGAGAGAAATTGAGAAACGAAGTTGTCGAAAAATCTGAAATTTTATTAACTAGCCTACTTTGGCATCATTTTTAAATATGTTCGGATGAGAGGTGTTATACACCACCATTATATTTTGAAAGCTTGTATCACACAGATTCTATAACTTCTTGAATCATCCAAATCGGATAAGAAATAAAGGAGATATAAGTGTGCAAAGTTAGCCAAAAAGATAGAAAATATTGATGCACCATGTACGTGAGTGTGCATGTATGTTCCTGTGTGGTGAAAATGCATGGTAAATCATTTGCAAATTAGTGCTTGTGGATATCATTTTGACTTGGAATAATTTTTAAAAATCCTATTAAATTAAGTTGATATTAATGAGTACAAAAGTTGTTGTTTGGGATGCATGAAAAAGCCTAGAAAATTATGGAGCTAAGTGAAGGTGCACCATAAGGCTTACCATGTAACCTTATGGTATTTTGACTATTCTAGTATGATTTTTCAATCTAACAAAATTTGATAAATTCTACATAAATCAAACAAGTGTCCTAGAATGGATTATTGTATAGAAAATTCATGTGGATAGAAAATTAACTATCTTCCAAATTGTGAATCTTTGGAAAATAGTTAAAAATCATGAATAATTGATTTTTATAAAATCATGATGATTAGTGAAAGATTTTGGAAATACAAGTTATGGAAATCATATTGGCATATATATAAACTGTTAATATATGCATGTGATATTTGTAAAGTTTATAACATGCTGTTATTATTATGAATAAAATGATAAAGCATGTTAATTGTTATGTATAAAATACATACATGTGATCATTTCCATAATTATTGCACATAAAATTGGCATATGGCATGTGGTGATGATGTTATGAGAAAGTGACTGGGCTTATCAGTAAATTCCATACATCTCATAGTAACAATGTGTTTTGAGAAAATAAAAATGTGCACTTGTCATGTGAATATGTGTGTGTGGGCGCGCATGATACGCGTGCAGGCAAAGCGGACAATATTGATACTTGGAGAAGTACGGGGTGTTACAGTGGCATAGTTACATGTGGTGGCTCTAGTTAAGTGAGCAGAATGATTTATTTGTATATCACTGATATAACTGTTGATATGAGATATATGTTGAGTTGATATACTATGAAATGTATGCATGAATTGTCATACATGAATTGTTGATATGAGATATATGCCATATGTATTGCATAGAATAATTGCATCTGGCATGAGACACGATTACATGTGAGATATATTGCATAGAAAATCATATGCGTTTGTGATTATTTATGTAACTGTAGAAACGAGGAGTTGAGATACCACCGATGGACAAAAGATCCTGGAAATAGTTAGTGCACTAATATATCACCATTGCTAAAAATAGCAAGTAAATCCTCCTGTCAATGAGTGACAGTCGCAGTAGGTCCTAAAAAGGCGGGGATTGGGTGATATACATCCTAAAAAGGCGGGGATGCTGTTGTGGTAGATGATTGAGAATGGTTGAGATGGTTGAGTACCTTAAAATGAGGTAGCCATCTATTGTGGTGAGATGGTGAATCCTAAAATAAGGTTATCATCAGTGTGAATGTTTGATGTTTTGCACGAAAGGCAGAACAGAGGAAATGGCAGGTATGACTGCATGAGCATTGCATCGTATATCTGTCATCTGCATAAAGTATGCATGTAGTATAAAAATTATTTATTGTGAAAAAGTGATGGATATATTCTGTAATATATATAAATGAATTACAAAGATGATGATTTATTTATGTGATATTTGGCTGATGATAAAATTTGTTGACAGATATGAGAATGTGGAAGGATGTGAATATTTCTGAATGTGTTGAGAAAAGAAGATATTGTATTCTTGTAAGATGATTCTCAATAATAAAAATGACTCACCGTGGACGTAGGCAATTTTGCCGAACCATGTAAATCCTGGTGTTTGTTTATTTTTTTGCTATGTGTTTTCTTTAAGATGATGACACGTTATCAGCATGAGACTCTATCCAACTCAGTAAACTAAATGGATGTTTCTGGAATTCGGGTACATTACAGGACTGTACTCATGATACAAACTAGTACTCAGCGCTATCTTTAATTTTTGAGATGTTGAAAAGTTATTTAAAGTCTTCCGCACGCGTATTTTGAAAAACTGTTCTAAATTGTGTTAATTTTAAAAAAAAATTACTCAAAAGATAAGCGCTTGGTGTTTTATGTCACTGTGGCATTTCCGCATAGGGGTTACCTTGTGTGGGGTGTTACACTCAGGTCTTAGGATTACCAATTAAATGGATGTAACAAAATAATATTCATTTTGACATTATCTCCATAGGAACATTCTAGTAGATCATGTTCAGTGTATATATTCTCTAATATGCACCCACAGATTAACTTAAGTATCACTACACTGATAGGAAAGACTATATATCCTCCCATTGGAGTCAGTTTAAATCTTGTGCTACTCTTAGCGGTTTATAAAAGGTCCTCTTTAATAAACCTATGAGCAGGAACAGTTTAGAATAAATGTTTATGAGAAATATCAGTCTCTCTATCTCAACAACTTGAGATGTATATTTCTCTTATCATTCATTTATGGACTTTGTCATATATATAATTAAATAGATATATATATAAAACAATTTATACCTTCTAATTAATTATAATATGAAATAGATATGTTATTTAGGATTTATTTTAGGGCATATCTATAACAGTCGACCCATGAAGAGAGATCTTGAACGAGATTGGTATATATATGTGTGGACACCCCATTTTTACCAATTATTTCTATCATATATTTGTGCAAATGATCAACTTGAATAGTAGGTCATTTGGAGGAGAATTGGCATCGTAAAGACCAAATTACCCAAACTACCCTTTTCGGGGAAAATGAATAATTCATCATTTCATATGTACATTTGAATTGGAATCAGTTCATTTGTATTGCTTTTGAATTTTGAGATGTTTTAGAACATCTTTGTAAATTTTCATGACATTCTAATGAGAGCTTGATAGGTAATTAGGGTTTTTGCGACTTGAGAGGCATTTTCGTCCTTTTTCACGTATAATTTCCGAATGACCTCCGAATTCGAAACGGATTGTTTCATGAGGTTTATATGGATGTATGGAGTGTATTTGGAGGGTCAATTGAACTTTCGGATGGTTGGAATGGATTCATCCAAAATCAATTCTACAGGCGAGAATAAGTCAAAGTGGGGTTTTATTCAAATTGACCGTGAATTGGTCGTTTTCACCAAAATCAAAGATTTTCAAAATATGTTTTCAAGTACCAATTTCATAATAAAACCATGTTTTTAGAAGTGGTTCAAGCCTAATTGATTAATTTTATAAAACAATGAATGGTCACATGACCAATTTTGGCACAATCAAGTCAATTGGCTAACTTTTTATCAAAATCCTTGACCATGGTCAAGTATTTTTGACTCAGAAAACCTTCTAAAATTGTGGAAAATCAAAACACGATCGTTTTGATACCTGGATCATCGAATTTGGAGTCAAATTGAGCAAAATATGGCAAAAATAAAAAAAATCCCATGAAATTAGGGGAAAGTTGGGGAAGTCACCATGGTGACCATCCTAGCTAGGACGGCCATCAGGATGCTCGTGTTCATTTTGTGAGTTTCGAAAGTTTAAGACTTTTCCACTTATTTTGGCCGACTTTGCTCCATTTTTTTATAATAAATTCGAACTTGTTTCAGTATGTAAACCCTAGGATGAATCATTCTAAACCCTAGGATGGGTTTTAGTGCATCAAATCCCAACCATTCAAGGTTTTAAACCCTAACTCTATAAATATACCATGATAGAGTTAAGAAAGAGAGGACTGAGAGGCTAGGGTTTAGAATTTCATTTTTGACTCATCATTTGGGAGAAAACCAGAGTCTAAGAAGGGAGAGGGAGGAGGAACTCAAAGAAAAAGAGCTTGAAGGAAGGTAGCCAAGAAGGAAATAGAAGAGTAAGTGCTCAATCATAACCTTATTTTTTGTTTTCATGTAAATCTTCTTCTCCATTCTCATGTGTTTAATATGTATGATATGTATGGATTTTTAGTTATTTGCAATGATAGAGTGTATTAGTTTATGTATATTTGTTTAATGTAGTTTGCATGTTAGGATAGAATATGGTTTATTTTTAGGATAGTAGAATATTTGTATGTAGGTTTGATTTTATGATTAGTTTCATTATGATTTTATATAAGTAGATGTGATTAGGGTTAATTTCATTATGATTTTATGTGAGTAGGTTAGTTTTGTTATGATTTTATATGAGTAGGTTTGTTTAGTATGTCTTTTGGTATGATTTTATATGATTAACATTTTTAGGATGTGATCTAGTATGATTTTATGTGATTAACATGTTTAGGACGATTTTTGTTGTGTTTTTATGTAATTAAAATATGTTTAGGATGATGTTTCAATATATTTGCATATTGTTGAAATCTTGCGATGGTAATGATCATGTGGATATATTGATTCTTTTTTTTTTTAGATATGTGATGAGTCTTGAGTCTTTATTTTTCATGTTTTTATGATTATTTAAACACTTGCTATGGATTTGATGGTTTGGATATATGAATTGTGTACGAGGGAGCGTGAGAAGGTAAGATCCTCCTCTTGTATTTAAATTAATTATTCAAGCACTTTTTTGTTAATTTTAATGTTGTTTTATGTGATAATCTAGTCAAGCATATATGTTAGTTAAATTTGTATATTATATTAGTATGCATATTAGGATGTTTATTCATTGTTAGTGTGGACACCCCATTTTTACCAATTATTTCTATCATATACTTATGCAAATGATCAGCTCGAAGAGTGGATTATTTGGTGAGGAATTGGCCTTGTAAAGACCAAATTACCCAAATTGTCTTTTTCTGAGGAAAATGACAATTCATTATTTCATGTGTACATTTGGATTGGAATCAATCCATTTGTATTGCATTTGATTTTTGAGGTGTTTTAGAACATCCCTGTAAATTTTCATAACATTCTGATGAGAGCTCGATAGGTAATTAGGTTGCGTTTGGTACGCGGGTTAGGAATCTCAAGCCTGGGAATGTCTAATCGGGGGGTTTGGGTTTGGGTTTGTAAACTTTGTTTGGAATGTTGGGGTTCAGGATTAAGATGACTGGGCTTCAAGCCTAACCTGTGTTTGTTTGGACCATAGGATTACAGCAATTATTTTTGAAATTACAAAATTACGCTTCATTCTTTTATATATATTATATATAATCTGATATATATATTATATATATAAAAATCTGATAATAATTGATTTATATATAATCTTATATATATATTTATAAAAATCTGGTGTGTGTATATATATATATATATATATTCATTTGAAACAGAGAACGAGTCGACCTCCAACCAAGCGCGACTGGTCCGCAGCAGACGACGACCGACGACCGGCGACTCACGGCTTCACGGCGACTCACGGCGACGACCGGCTACTCACGGCTTCACGGCGACGACGACTACTCACGGCTTCCTCTCTCTTCTCCCACCGGCTACTGCGGCTTTCTTCTCCGGCTACTGCGGCGACAGCGGCGACGATTTGGCTTTCTTCTCCGGCGACTGCGGCTTTCTTCTCCGGCTACTGCGGCGACTCCTCTCTTCTTCTTCTTCTTCTTCTTCTTCTTCTTCTTCCATGGATCTACTGCCACATAGAACAGGGGCGTGTGAGGGGCGTGTGACATAAGTGGAATTAAAATTTGGTAAATGGTTAAAGGGAGGACACGCTCGTCAATACAAAAAATTGTAAAACTCAAACCGGGGTGAAGAGCTGCAAACCCACGAGCTGAAGAGGTCTCAGTAACCTCCCTCTGACCGGCTTCCTCAGCCCTCAGTCTTGTAAACTTGCCCCATGCTCGTCCATCCAAACAATGGCTTGGGGTGAGAAACCCCAAACCCACCGGACAAGCCGGCCATCCAAACACAACCTTAGGGTTTTTGCGACTTGAGGGGCATTTTCGTCCTTTTTCTCGTATAATTTCTGATTGACCTCCGAATTCGAAACGGATTATTTTATGAGGTTTATATGGATGTGGGGAGTGTATTTGAATTGTCAATTGAGCCTTTGAATGGTTGGAATAGATTCGCCCAAAATCGATTCCACGGGCGAGAATAAGTCAAACTAGGGTTTCAGTCAAATTGACAGTGAATTGGTCGTTTTCACCAAAATTAAATATTTTCAAAATATGTTTTCAAGTACCAATTTCATATTAAAACCAGGTTTTTAGAAGTGATGTAAGTCAAATTGATCAATTTTATAAAACAATGAATGGTCATATGACTAATTTTGGCACAACCGGGTCGATTGGCTAGCTTTTTTCTAAAACCCTTGACCATGGTCAAGTATTTTTGCCCCAAAAACCTTCTAAAAATTTGGAGGATCAAAACACTGTCGTTTTGATACCTAGATCATCAAATTTGGATGAGAATTGACCAAAATATGGCCAAAATATGAAATCCCTTTGAAAATAGGAGAAATTGGGGAAAGTTCACAAGGTGACCGTTCTAGCTAGGATGGCCAACTGTCCAGCTCAGGACGGCTAGCCGTCCAGCCTTGGATGTTCACCAGGATGCTCGAGCAAATTTTACAATTTTGGAAGGTTTGAGGCTCTCCCACCCATTTTGGCCGATTAGATTGGATTTTTTTGAATAAATTCGAGGGGGATTCAGCTTGTAAACCCTAGGAGGAATTTTTCTAAGCCCTAGGATGAGTTTTAGTGCATTTAATCCCAACCATTCAAGGTTTAAAACCCTAACTCTATAAATATGCCATGATAGAGTTAGAGGGAGAGGTTCGCAAGTTTTAGAAAGGATTTTAGGATTAAGAGAGGAGGCTACAGATCTGATTTTCTAACACCATTGGAGGAGAGGACCAAGGTGGAGGAGAAGGAGAAGAGAGAGGTTCACAAGGTTCAAAGGATTCTAGGGTTAGAAAAAAGAGTATACAGATCTGATTTTTCATTCTGACACCATTGGAGGAGAGAACTAGCTTGAAGGAGATCAATCAAGAAAGAAGAAAGGTGAGTATTCTATCTTGGTTTTTTTTATTCCTATGTAAATTTTCATCTCTTGTTTATATATATATATATATATATATATATATATATATATATATATATATGTATATATGTATATATGATTTTGTTAGTCTTAGTATGAGTTTGATTATCCATGATGCTTGTATAATATATATGTATGTTTAGAATAGGGTGTTATTTGTTATAATTTTATGTGAAGTTAGTATGTTTAGAATAGGGTGTTGTTTATTATGATTTCATGTGATTAAGTATGATTAGAATTAGCTTTATCATTATTTTATGTTAGTATGCATGTCTAGGGTTAATGTAGTTTTGTTATGATTTTATGTTTGCATGTGTGTCTAGGATTAGTTAACTTTATTGAGATTTTATGTTAGCATGTATGTCTAGGGTTAGTTAACTTTATTGAGATTTTATGTTAGAATGCATGTTTAGGGTTAATGTAGTTTTATTGTGATTCTATGTTAGTATGCATGTCTAGGGTTAATGTACTTTTTGTTATGATATTATGTTAGTATGTATGTCTAGGGTTAGTTAACTTTATTGAGATTTTATGTTAGAATGCATGTTTAGGGTTAATGTAGTTTTATTGTGATTTTATGTGGGTATGCATGTTAGGGTTAGCTTTGTCATGGTTTTATGTATATATGCATGATTAGGATTAGTTTTATTGTTATTTTATGTGAATAAGCATGATTAGGGTTAGCTTGGTTGTTATTTTATGTGTAAGCATATTTAGAATAGATATTGATATGTTCATATTGTTATTTGAATCTCTTAATGTTTGATTGATGGTATTAATGATGATATGAACGTGTTAATATGTTATTTTGACATGTGATGAGTCTTGAGTCTTTTTGTTTATGCTTTTTATGATTATTTAAACACTTGCCATGAATTTGATTGTTTGAATATATAAATTGTGTACGAGGGAGCGTGCGAAGGTAAGACCCCCCCTTGTGTTTAAATTAATTATTTAAGCATATTTTTGTATAGTTTTTGATATGTTTTGCATGGTAATTTAGTCAAGCATGATAGATTGTATGCTAGGGTGTTTATTTGATATTTTTATGGATTAAAAATGATTTTTTAGGCTACTTTAAACATGTATTCAAATCTGTCAAGATTTAAATACATGTTTTAAAGTGGTTTAATTAACATTTTTAAGTCATATTTTGCATGATTCTTGTAGTAATTTCATAGTATATTCATGTAGAAAACATGCTAGGTCATCTTCACATTTTTATTCTTTGTTTTCATGGTTTTTAGAGTAGTTTAAGGTTCATATTCAAATCTGCCCGGATTTGTTTATGTCCTTAAATCACTTCTAAAAATTATTTTAGGACCAAATCCAACTTAGAAATATGCCTAGGTTCACATAGTATAATTAGTATGCATTTAGGAGCATTTTCATGCATTGTAGAATTGATTTGGATGTATATTTGTTTAATTTATTTAAAATTCCAGCATGCATTGGCATTAGGATTTTAGGGTTTTAGACAAACTTTAGGGCTAGTTAGAGACCCTAGGCTTAGGAAGGTCACTTGACCTTCTCTAGGACTGTCATTTGTTGTAAAGATCATGATCTGAATTAGGTGTTTTAATTGATTTGAGAGTCAATCTTCGAGATATTTTATAAAAAGATTTTTGATGTAATATTTATAAAATAAACATGATTTTATGAAAGATTTGATTATTAAATGATTTTCAAAAGAATTTAAAATGTTTTAAGATTTTTGCCTTGGAATGAAATTCCTCTCAATATGATTTGTTTTCTTGAAATATCTTTGAAAAAGATTTTCAATTGGAATTTAATTCTAAAGATAAGAATTGTTTAGAATATTTGGATTTTATGAAAGTCTTTTAGTTTGAAATGATTTCGAATAAATGATTTTAAATAAATAAAAAACTCTCGAAGTTAGAGTCTTGAATTAGGTTGAATACCTTTGATGATGTGATCGATTACAATAGGAGAGTCCTAGGGTAATCGAACTACGTGGACTTTGATACTTGCTAGGTAACACTAATAAGTTACGTAGGCGCTAATAGGGCTCAAGTCCGCCCTAGGATGCCCGTAGGGTATTCTAGGTTCTTAGGGTTTGTTTGTATTTTTTTTTATTATTAATATAACTAACATAGAATAATGCATTTATATCACTACTTTATTGGTTGATTTAGATTATTTAGGATTGTTTGTAATGAGAAATTTAAATAGCTCAAATAAATTAGAAGTCCTTTAATTAGGGCGAGGTGGGTGCCTACAAGTGAAAGCTTGGAACCTTCTCACGTCGTAACCTAGCCCCCGGATCCAACTCTGGTTTGTAGACTGTCTTTTCATTGGAATGGAGTTGGTTTTGTTTTTTATTTTAAAATAAAACATTTTTATGGTTTCCTTATTCCTTAAAAATAAGGTGGCGACTCCTTTGTTTTGTTGTTTTACTAAAAATCCCTAATCATCGCCCGGTGATGATGTGGACACCTAAGCCCCGTCAAAAAGGCTGGTCCACTGTTAGCCATGGATTAAGAATGATTTTTAGGCCATTAAAAGTGTGTATTCAAATCTGTCCAGATTTGAATACATACTTTAAAATGGTTTAATTATCATTTTTAAGCCATGTTTTGCATGATTTTAGTAGTTTTTCTTGTTATATATTCATATAGAAAGCATGCTAGGTCATTGTCACAATTTTTATTTTTTGTTTTCAAGGTTTTTAGAATGGTTTAAGGTTCATGTTCAAATCTTTCCGGGTTTGTTTATGTCCTTAAATTATTCTAAAAATTGTTTTTAGGGCAAAACCAACTTAGAAATATGCTTAGGTTCACATAGTTTAATTAATATGCATTTAGGAGCATTTTCATGTATCGTTAGAATTAATTTCGTGAATGTTTGATTAGTTTATTTAAATTTCAGCATGCATTTGCATTAGTATATTAGGTTTTTAGATTAACTTTAGGGTTAGTTAGAGACCCTAGGTTTAGGAAAGTCACTTGACCTTCCCTAGGACTGTCCTTTGTTGTAAAAATCGATATCTGAATTAAGTATATATATTTTTTTTGATTTAAGAGTCTATCTTCGAGGGATCTTTTAAAAAGATTTTTATGGAATGAATATGATTTTTATGAAAGATTTGATTGTTAAGTGATTTTTGAAAGAATTTGAAATGTTTTAAGATTTTTATCTTGGGATTAGATTCCCCCAATATGATTTGTTTTATTGAAATATCTTTGAAAAAGATTTTCAATTGGAATTGAATTCTAAATATAAGAATTGTATAGAATATTTGGATTTTGAAAAAAATCTTTTAATTTGAAATGATTTCAAATAAATAATTTTAAACGGATAAAAACTCTCGAAGCTAGAGTCTTGAATTAAGTTGAAATACTTTAGATGATATGATCGATTACAATAGGAGAGTCCTAGGGTAGTCGAACTACGTGGACTTTGATACTTGCTAGGTGACACTAGTAAGTTACGTAGGCACTAATAGGGCTCAAGTCCGCCCTAGGATGCCTGTAGGGTGTCCTATGTTTCTTAGGGTTTGTTTGTATATTATTTTCTATTATTATTATCATTATAGTTTATTGCATTTATATCACTATTTTGTTGGTTGATTAGATTATTTAGGATTATTTGCATTAAGAATTTAAATAGCCCAAATAAATTAGAAGTCCTTTAATTAGGGCGAGGTGGGTGCCTACAAGTGAAAGCATAGAACCTTCCCACGTCGTAACCTAGCCCCCGGATCCATCTCTGGTTCACAGACTGTCTTTTCATTGAAATGGAGTTTGTTTTGTTTTTAAAATAAAACATTTTTATGGTTTCCTTATTCCTCAAAAATAAGGCGGCGACTCCTTGTTTGTTTTCTAAAAATTCCTAATCATCGCCCGGTGATGATGTGGACAAGCGGCCCCCCACAAAAGGAGCTGGTTCACAATATGACATGTTAAATTTTGTTATTAAATGCGGCAATTTTATTTCATTTTAAGTTTTTTTTGTTGGCATGTATACGCGTTTTATAAATTTATAAAAAAGAAAATATTAATTTTTTTTAATAAATTTTTTTTTTTTAAAAAAAAGGTCGACCCATGATATATGGGTTCGCGGGTCGGGCAGGTCGGGTCATGATATATGGGTATGGGTCATAAATGGGTCAAAACATGGTACCTTAAATGGGTCATGTACATTTTGTGGTCCAACCCATTTAAACCCAACCCAAACCCTCCCATTTGCCACCCCTAAGTTTTGCCTTGTGTATTATTATTAATAATTATATAATTATTAAATATTGGATCGGGCTGACATTCTGGAATTTCTAGGCATGCTACATGGACTCGCATATACCAGGTCACGCCCCTAACATTCCACGAGTGACAAGACTGAGATGTCCTCACTGTGCGCGTATCAATCTGAGCTGGGGTGTTGATCCTCGGTTATTACTTATTTTCATACGAAAACAAAACCCACCAATCAGAGCCTCCTCCCCGTTCTCTCTCTTTCACCACCTCCAATCATAAACTCAAACTCAAACTTAAATTGAGTCAGGATTTGAGTAAAAAGCCCCTTTTAAATGAGAGCTCTCCAATCATTTACTCAAATTTTTACTCAAATCTTTTTAATAATTATATTTTACTCCCCGCAACTTTATTTTTTTACGCTTTCCCCCCCAAGATTACTTTCCCACCAAAACCACTCATCATTTTTCCTGCCAAAATTTATTTTCCCGCCAAATTTTTTTCCCTCCATTTTAGCTACAATTTCCCTCCAAATTGCAATTCCCGCCCAAAAAAAATTCCCACACTTTTCCTTATAAATTGCTCATCTTATATAACATTTATCACTACACTATTCTCCAATTGTTTCAATCCATAATGGATCCTTTCAAAGTTTATTTAATTACTAATTTTTCATCTTCCTCTTTATCTTCTGATGATGATGATGGTGAAGAAATGGCGGCACTTGTGTCTCTTTTTGAGGCGAATCAATCAGCAATGATGAAAATGGTTCAATAAGATATGGAACACCCAAACAAACACGGCGGCTCCGTTCTAGGACGCAAATTTATCCAGCGCAAAAGGAAAATTGGTCATGATCGTTTGTTTGCTGACTATTTCACCCAAGAACCAGTTTGTAATGCTACAATATTTCGGATACGCTTTCGAATGGAACGTCATTTATTTGTACGTATTCTCAATGCTATTGATTCTCACAATTCCTTTTTTGTTCAAAAAAAAGATGCATGCGATGTTATTGGGTTGTCTTCTCTTCAAAAGATGACAGCTGCAATTAGAATGCTTGCGCATGGTATGCCGGCAGATGCAATTGATGAGTATGTACGAATTGGGGAAAACACTGCAATATGAGTTTGAAACATTTTTGTCAATCAGTAATTGACATTTTCGAAGCTGAGTATCTAAGAGCTCCAAGGCCAGATGATGTAGCAAGGTTACTTACTGTGGGTGAGGCTCGAGGTTTTCCCGGTATGTTGGGAAGCTTGGACTGCATGCCTTGGAAGTGGAAGAACTGTCCTACAGCATGGCAAGGTCAGTACAACGGCCATATTAAAAAACCCACTATAATTCTTGAAGCTGTAGCTTCATATGATTTGTGGATTTGGCATGCATTTTTTGGAAAGCTAGGATCTCATAATGATCTAAATGTCTTGGATCGATCTCCTTTATTTTATGATCTTGCCCAAGGGGTTCCTCCAGCTATATACTCAATAAATGGGCACACTTACAATATGGGATATTATCTTGCTGATGGTATATATCCGCCATGGGCTACATTAGTTTAAACCATTTCTTCTCGAGATGGACTAGCAAAACAACATTTTGCAGATATGCAGGAAGTTACGAGAAAAGATGTGGAATGGGCGTTTGGGGTTCTACAAGCTCAATTTGCAATTGTACGTAGACCAACAAGATCATGGGATTTTGAGACTCTTGGGAAGATAATGACGACATGCAATATCTTACATAATATGATCGTGGAAGATGAACGGAAAGGCTATCCTGATTTTGAATATGAAACAGCAAATCATAACCCATCAATTGAGGTTTCACGAGATTTTAATGATGACTTTGACTCCTTTGTATCTCGTCATATAAGAATTAAAGATGCGGCTACCCACTATGCCATTCGCAATGACTTAATTGAGCATCTTTGGCAACATTATGGAAATAGAGCATTTTAAGTGACTTTATTTATTGTCTTTTATTTTAGTTAAGTATTGTATCTTTTTTTTTTATTTAAGTATTGTGTCTTTTATTTTATTTAAGTATTGTGTATCTTGTTTTATTTAAGCATTGTATCTTTTTTTTATGAGATAATTGGCCTAAAGTCCTATTTTAAAATTATTTATTGATTAAAGTCCACCCAAACAATTTTTCTTTGGAAAAGTCCCAATTTGATAAATTTAAATGCCTAAGGTCCTATTTCTTAAAATTTAATTAATTTAGTGACACGATTGCCCTTCATCTTCTTCTTTTTCTTCATGCATGAACCATTTGATTTTTGTTTTTCTTTTTCTCTCTCCTCTCTATCCTTGTGATGGGAGCTTCAGCACCGTGGTTCTGATCAATACCGATCTAATCTGAAATGATGATGAGCAATGACCTTTTTCGTGTATAGCAGAGAAAGAGGTAATGCTCTGGTACTCTCGATCTTCTTCGCGTTGGAACAGTGCTCCTGCATCAACCTCAGACAGCAATGAGAAAAATAGATGCAACAGCTAAATGATGATGAGCAATGACGTGCAATATCAGATAGCAAAATATTCTTTCATTCACATTCCAAATGTTATTAAGAGTTGAGCTTCAGCTCAAACTTCAGTCACTCAATAAGAGGAATTAATATGTAGAATATTATGGAAGCTTCTAAACCTTCGAAACTCAAAAACAGGTCTCTATATACAGAGATTTTAACTTTAATTTCAATTGAACTGGACAGCTAGTAAGTTCGTTGCTTGAGAATCCAAGAAGATAAAATGATTTAACAAGTGCATGTGCTTTAACTTTTTAACCATCTAAACTCAAATTCAAATTTATTAGTTACAGATACAAAATGCAGAATTCGTTGCTTGAGATACAAAATTTAACTAGACAGCTAGTAAATCTGTTGCTTAAGAATCAAAATCCGTTGCTTAAGAGAGAGCCACGGCGAGAATAAGAAATTTGGTAGGCAGAGTCTGACACTCATATTTTGGCAGAGCAGCTAAGGGAGATGAAGTACAGAGTCCGTGGTGTGTGAGGTTGTCAGATTCCGAGCGCTGGCGACTACGGTGCCGCACATTGCTAGAGAAGAATATTGGTCATAATGGTGAGCTCGTGTTTGATTTTGGCAGCTAAGGACAATGTAAAAAAAAAATTTTTTTTTAAATAATTTTTTGTTTGTTTGATTGGAAAATATAAGAAAAAGATTTTTTTTTTTTGCGTAGTGACCTGCGTTTTCCGGAGTAGTGACATGTATTTTCCGATGCAGTGACCTGCATTGGCGTAGTGACTTGTGTTTCTGGCGAAGAGAACTAACACAGGTCACTACGGAATGTGACGTAGTGAACTTGGGGGTGAGGTGTAGGTGGCATTGAAGGTTATTAAAAAGGAGGGGTATTTTTGTCCAATTCATGCCAAAAGGACTTTTGGAAAGAAAATCTATTGAGAGGACTTTTGGCATGAAAATCTTCTAAATGAGGACTTTTAGCCAAATTCTCCTTTTTATATTTATGTATTGTGTCTTTTATTTTATGAAAGTATTGAATTTATTTATTTAAATATTGTATCTAATTTTTTTTTTTTTAAGTAATTAAACATTACATTGAAAGAGCCAAACACAGCCTATGCTAGCATCCCGACACAAAAGCATACGAGACCTAGAAAAAGCCCTCTTCGCAGATCGGAGGGAGAGAGGGAGAGAGAAGGAGAGAGGGACGTCTGCAGGATCTCAACGGTCCTCTTTATAGCTTCTGCCTCTTCGCAGATCTGCAGGGAGGGAGGGAAAGAGAGAGAGAGAGAGACGTCTGCCCAACCTCAACGGTCTTCTCTGTAGCTTCTGCAGGAGGGAGAGAGAGAGGGGGGAGAGGGGGCTTCACCGGGAAGGACTGGTTCGCCGGAGAAGAAAGCCAAGGGGGAAGACGGCAGGGAAGAAGGAGGCCTTCCAACGGTCATATTTCTTTGACTCAAAAATTTAAGTTAGAACTCAGTTTGAGTCAGGGTTGGAGAAGGCTTTTTGGCCAATTTTACTCAAATTTGAATTTGAGTTTGAGTTTGAGTCAGGGTTGGAGATGCTCTAAACCCGCAACCCTCTCGGCGTTCTGGCTGGCGTTGCCGGAATCCGATCGCCGGCGATCTCTTTCGAAATATGAAGCCCTGAGACCCTCTCTCACAGCCCTACATTGTATCAATTCTTCTAGGTTTCTACAGAGCTAGAGAGAGAGAGCCATGTCTCGCCAAATGCCGACGTCGCACTTCCACAAATCGAAGACCCTCGACAACAAATACGTAAGATAAAGTTGCACATATTCTGGAATTTCGATTTGTTTCTTTCTAGCGTTCTAATGTGTTTGGCTCCTGAGAAAATGTATTAAAAGAAAAGACTTTAATTTGTCAAATTTTATATTTTTACAAGGAAAAACTTATATTTTTCATTGTTACACACTATAAAATGCATTTCTGTCTCAGTCGAGGTGAGTTATTCGCTGTTTGAAGACATTAACAACACATGGCATGAGTCAAAATTTGGTTTTCTTTTGTTTTCCTTTGCCTTCTCAGCTACCGAATGGAGGTTTAGGGTTTCGCTTTTGTAGTTGGTTGTTTGAATGGGATTATCGTTTGTTCGTTCAGTCTGTTTTGGCTTCTCTTTTCCTATTACACTCTGTTTGTTTGGTTTCCGAAGATATGAATACTCAATTTCCACGGCCAAATATTGTATTATTCTCTCAGTTTAGTGGAGGATTTTGTTTTCGCAGGTCTTAAATATTGCATTACTGCGTATCAGTATTTTAATTCTTTTTTCTTCTCTTTCATTTTCTTACGACCAAACAGAGGGTTAGAGTTTAATCTGTTCTACACTAGGGTTTCTTCGTGTGGTTTGAAATTGTTGCATTTTTGAACGAGGGTTTAATGAGCTGTATGTGAAATTTGGCATAGATGCTCGGAGATGAGATTGGGAAAGGCGCGTATGGTCGAGTTTACAAGGGTTTGGACTTGGAAAATGGAGATTTTGTTGCGATTAAGCAAGTTTCTTTGGAAAATATTGCTCAGGAGGATCTCAACATTATCATGGTTTGATTCTTTTCTCTGTTTAACTTACTTCAACATTTTTTTTTTTGCTTATTGGGATAGTAACTGGGCTATAGTAGCATTGTTGATTTTTATGCTTCTAATATTTAATTTAATTCTGACCAGAAATATAAATTTTTATTTATTTGAAACTTGCAACTGAATTGCTTGATTTTTATCAATATCTTTAATTAGGTCTATTTAATTTTAATCTGTTTTTGGGTGTAATTAGTAACACAAGGGTACTACTGATGCAAACCATTGAGATAAAGCAAATTTCATGCATGGAACATGCATATTTGAAAGTTGGCATCTTGTTTTGCTCTTGGAAAGAAAAGAAAGTGCTTAAAGTGGCATCCTTTCTTACCCCCCTCCCTTTTTATTTTCCCTTTCCCTTTTGAGAACCAAATGGAGGATTGAGGTGTTGGGAATGCCGACCGTTGAAATCTGCACACTTTAATGAAGTGGATAAATAGTTTTATATCTTTTTAAACTACCTTGTCTCCATGTTTGTCCCAATCTTTATTTAATTTTCTAAGTTGATATACCAAATTAGTGCATATCCGTGCTTAAAGTTTTCATGACAAAGGCTTTACGTAAATGTAATTCATATGCTTTGTTTAGCTTCTGAGCACAATTAAGTTAAATGATGGAGTCAAGGTCTTTATATAATTTTTTCATTTCATAGATAATCTTTGCATTATACATGGTTTTCAGACTCCATTCAATTTTTACTCACTAGTTGCTGCTTTTCTCTTGAATTACTCTATCGTTGGTGGGATGCATTAATGTCTCAGCAAGAGATTGATTTACTCAAGGTAAGTTATTTCTTTGCATTTTCTCTTTCTCTGGAAATTCTTGATTTTGAAATCATTTCTTGGGATACAAGTATACAATATATTCTTGGGCAGACCACTGTGTTTGTTCCATCAAATGTGTACCGTTTTGTGATATGCTGAAAATTTTCAATTAGTAAGCTGTGGGCTGTGGCTTTAGCCTTTGGTCCATTTTACTACTTCCCCCTTCCATTTTTCCTCCACAAAAAAATATAAAAAATGGTTTCTGATCGTGAAATCTATGGAATGACAGCTAATTGGCATCGTTATTGATTAAAATTTTGGCAAACAAGATATTGGTCTGTCCGACTTCATTGCGTTGCATGTGTACTCCTGTGGATTGTACAGATATACTGTTGTGCTGCCATTGGACTGCCCTTTGAGTTCACCCAATGGTTTACAATTCTTAATAATCACACAATTTGATCGCATTTGAAAGAATGTAGCTTTTCAATATGTTATCTGTTTTATTTAAATCTTGGTGGTTCTCCTACAGAATTTGAACCACAAGAACATTGTCAAATATCTTGGATCCTCAAAGACGAAGACGCACCTGCACATAATTCTTGAGTAAGTATGTCTAGATTTTCTCTGCTTCTCAACGATCCACCCATGCTGTTCTATACTAAATCTACATTAAAACTCAACTGGTAGTCGCTGAATGTTGTTCGTGTAGGTATGTGGAGAATGGCTCACTCGCTAATATAATCAAGCCGAACAAATTTGGTCCTTTTCCAGAATCATTAGTAGCTGTTTATATTGCTCAGGTTGGCTTTTGTCCTTGTAGTTTATTGCTGTTCTTCAGGGTTTACTTATTTTTTTTCCTAATGCTTTGTTCTTATTTTTAATGATCTGTTTTTGGAAGGCTTTATACTTGTATCCTTTGCAGTTTATTCCTGTTTTCAAGGATTAATTTTTTATATTTATTTGTCGTGACTAGGTTTTGGAAGGCTTGGTTTATCTACACGAACAGGGTGTAATCCATCGGGACATAAAAGGTGCAAATATATTGACGACCAAAGAGGTAAGTATATTTGTAGTCTTTCCTTTTAATCGAGGGCATCTGATTGCCATGTGACTATTTCTTTTCTTCCCCTGCGTGTGCACGCTCGCGCGTGCGCGTGTGAGAGAGAGAGAGATGTATATTTATGTGCCATCTGGTTTGTGTATTAATTTTTTTGGCTGTATTTTTATTTATGTATTGCAAATATATGGTTTGAGAGGCAGACGTGTGTCATGCATTCTCTACAAAAATAAGGTGAGGAAAGAAGTTGCGTATTCCCTAACTTGGATTGCTAAGGGCTTGAAGACTGCCATGGGCTTGAAATGGCTTTGGAGAAGTGATTGGAGTGGGTGGGGATGGGTTGATGCCTGATGGAGGTGAGATAGTAGTTTAAAGAGGGTGAAGCACACTAGAGTGATGAGTGTGGAGTGGGGTATTTAAATAGGCCTGCACCTCCATTTCAAACCTTGGATTATGTACTGGCACTAGCAAAAAATACCCAGTTATCGTAGGATCTTCTATTAAATTTAGGACTAACTTGATGGCATGGTTTCAACAATCATATTTGTATAAGCATTATAGAACTAGTATGACTTGGCACTGGCAATGTGACTCCATGTGAGCCTAAATGCAATAATGTACAAAAAAATATGCATTAAAATCCAAAAATATTATGAAAAAAGTTTCGGTGAATTGAAAAGACCTATTGGACTGTTTACATAGATAGAATAAATATGTTTTTACATATATTTGTTCTAAAAGGGCCCTAGTTATGGTAATGAGATAATCCATCATATAGCTTAATACTTTTTTGAATTTTTATACTAAGAACTGGTATAAGGATCATATTTGCTCGAAGCCATAAACATGATGTAGATTCATATATCTTAAGAGGCAGGAAATGAGTAAAGAGGTGAGCAAGCATATAGTTAAGAGAGTTTTGCTATTTTCTTGATTCTAGATCTTAGAATAAGGTTAGATTGGGCATATAAATTAGTGCTGGTTTGGTTTTTAATGTATATCATTGACCAAGTTTCTTGCTCTAATAGATTTCCTAAGATTAAGATATTTGGCAGTTTATTGTTAACATATATTTCGATGAAAGAAAGCTTTGAAGATAGTGAACCTTGGCATTTTTTTTTCCAAGTTTATAGTTATTAGCTTTGCTTTCGTCAAATGCAGTGAGGGCCATTTTTCTGTTGCCAAGGTGGTGGTAGCACCTTGTTCAACACCTAGTCTGTTCATTTTTAATTAACAGAAAAGATAAGGGGTAAATGCTGAATACTAATTTATGCCTGTGGATTGTAAATCTAATTGTCTCGTCATATTGTTCTCATTTTAGTTACACTGTTATCAAATATCACGTCAATGTGTCTATTTGATATTCTGTTGTTTTCTAGAAGCCTCCAAATTAACCTTTTATGGACCATCATTTGCTTATTATTTTTGACAAGGACCATATTGAGGGCTTTGTTATTCTTGTTAAGATATTCCATCAGTTGTTGCTTGCCTAAGCAAGAAAAAGATTCCGATGGTCAACCTCCCCGATAAACAATCTAACTCTTTGATGCTCTAATTTTATATCTTAGTTTTGATCATTCTCTTTTTTTTTTTTTTTTTTTGGTTTCAAGTTAAATAATATTATGGTTCATAAGTTTTATTATTGATACCGTGATATGTGATGAAAATTTCCCAATACCTTGTCCCATGCCTTTTTGTTTTAATGCATTAGATTGAAAAAAATCTCTATTTTCCATCTATTATTTGTTCAGTATCATGCTTGAGCCCGTGCCTTTTTGCTTATTTGTGCAGTGCCATTCTGTCTTTTCATATGCTTTATTTCTGACCTCGTTTTCTTTTTTGATATTTTATTGATTTTGCTATTTTAGTATTTAGCATGGTGTAGAGCTGCTTGTGCTGGTGTTTGTGAAGTATTTAAATAAACTAATCTAACCTTTTAGGGACTTGTGAAACTTGCTGATTTTGGCGTTGCAACGAAACTAACTGAAGCAGATGTGAATACACATTCAGTTGTTGGAACACCATACTGGATGGCCCCTGAGGTACTTCCTTCATCATCCTTCTATCAGTAAATATGCCTAGTGTCGGCCCTTATTGATGATGGGAATCTGTTTTAATTGGAATTCTTATTTATTTATTTATTGATTTATTTTTTGTGGTAGTAACAATTGGTGATTTTTGGCAATCATTGTTTATGCTAGATTATTTGTACATACTGTATACAGACATAGAAAGACATGCAGTGAGGTAAATTTTTAGAGAGCTTGAATTTGCTCTCTCTATGGACTGCATGGCTGACCCAAACTAACATGATTAGGATTTAAGTTTTGGAATCTCCTTTACCTATTGTAATTAATTGTTTGCATTATGGATTATATATCTATGAATTGAAGAGCGTGATCTAATTAATTAGATGCTAAATTGCTAATTGCTTAGTAGTTTTGTTTATAAATTGTATTCTTGTGATTGAGCAATAAGATGTGATTCATGCATTCTTTTATATGAAAATGCATTATATTAAATTGTGCAATGTTTTCACAGATATCTATGTTAAATTCTTGGATATTTGACTTATTCAATTATGACCTGGTCAGGTTGACTTTATAATTTGTCAAGCAAACAAAACTGTATCAACTAAGCATTTGAGTATTCTGGCAACTGTTATGAAACTATTAGCTTTGGTTAGTCAATGTTTAACATTAAATTGCCCCTGGTTAAATGTAAATTAAGCATATTTTCTGAAATATTGCTAGATATGAAGAAGTTGCTCAATTTTTAGGTGGGAAAATTAAGTTTGTGACACTAACTCATTCTTGATGTATTGTGGGCATATATACTTCAAAAAAGAAGATGGGATAAGGTCCTTTCTTGTAATATGTGTGTGATGTATTGGGCTATTGTTGAAACAGTTGATTACTTGTTCTGTCATTGTCCATTAGCAACAAAGGTATGGCACAAGTTTTTTTACTATGGAGGAGTTCTGTGCTCCCCTTGTAGGCATGCTTATTCTCCTATGGAAACTCATTTTTCTGGTTTTAGTAGGAGGAGAGGTAATGTTGCTTGAATGTTTGATGATTGAAAAGATGATGTTATAATTTTGGTCTCTTATTGGTTAAGGAGTTCAATGACATCCCTATTCCTTTATTTTAAGGGATTGGGAGGCGGTTTGTCTATCCTGCTCCCTAACTTTGAGGAAGCTATGTGTTTGGTTTCCAATGCCCCTTTGTAAGTCGAAAGTTGAAACTAAATTTTGTTGTTTGTTCTTTGGGTAATCTTGGTTATATTGCTTTAGGTGAAGGTTTTGCTATTAAGGCAGAGATTCAAGCTCTCCTAATGGGTCTTTAGTATGCTAAGACCAATGCTTTAGGTGGTTAAGGCGGAGGAGGTGGTGGTAGGGGGTTTCATGGTGTCAGTTAGGCTTAGAAGTTTGGATGACAAAGTGTGGTGGTTGTCTGAGGTTTACATGGTTCAAAGTGGCTGTCGCGGACGTCGTGGTCGCGGATGTCTTGTCGCGTATTTGGCGAGATGCAACTTTAGGCATGAAATAATTTTCATAAAAATTAAAAAAGACAATAGAAAAATTGGAAAAAAAAATCAGATAATCAGATTGGAACCATTAGACAAGCAAAATAAATGTTTTAGAGTGCATGATATGGCAAAAAACATAAAAAAGGCGCTAGCGCATTACTGTAGTAATGAAATACACAATATTTAAATATTAGACATGCAAGTAAATATATTAGATGGATTCATGTTATTTTTTATTCATTTTTTTACTATAATTTTTTGTCCATAATTTTTCTTATCAATAAATGTTCTCAAAAAAATGTGCCCCTAATGATATGGTCAATGATCTAACTTATTCCTAACCATTCCCCCTTCTTTTAATACCAAAATCAACCTTTGAAAAATGTGGAAGGCTTGGATTGATTTATTTTATTTTATTTTATTTTTTGGGGTCAAGAAGCCTATTAGGCTTATGAGGTATGGGTATTTATTTAAAAGAAAGGGTAAAATGCATTGACCACCCCTACGGTTAGGCGTAATTACACGGACCTCCCCTGAGTTTCAAAATATTTCAAACGCCCCCCTCATGTTTGTTGCTTTGTGCAAATACCTCCCTTCCGTTACACTTTACGTCAAGTACTAGATAAAGTGCCGAAAATACCCTTATGTTTTTACAAAATATCGTTCCGCATTTGCACCTCGTTTCACGCGCTTAGCTGGATGAAAAGACTGCATGCAACCTTCATTGCAGTCGGCATATGACTTTCGCAACCAAGCCCATTCTTTCCATCTTCCACAATCAAACCCAAATGCCATGAAAAGATACAATGATCGGGAAACCGCTGGTGGTTTTCTGGCGGGCGAGGTGGAGAGGTTAGATCAGGGTGCGGTGGAGGTAGTGGAAGCATGGTTTTAAGTATCGGGTAACGGGTCCGTAACGGGTAACGGTAAAGGGTAACGGGTGTATCGGGTGATACGTAACGGGTAGCGGGCGTCGTGGCCGTGAATTTTTTTTTTTTCACACCAACCCCCAAAAGCAATTTATGCATGTATAAACCTTCTAGGACTGTATACTAATGTTTTCAAAGAGTTCTGGTGCATTTATTTCGAGTTATTAAGTCTTCAATAACATATTAATCAATTAAAATTATTCTATACTCACTTGTTCACTTGGTCCAATGGTTGGTTTTTGAAAAATTTAATTTTGAAAAATTGTGACTTTTTTATTCTTTAAAATGTTATCATTTTTTCACAGTGAGTTTTCACATAAACCAACCGTTGGATCACTTTGATTTTTGGCAGACAGGGCATACATAACAGGAGTATCTAATCCAACGGTCAATTTTTTTAAATTTTCACCGCAAATGGCTCTAGCATTAAGTGTACCTGATGATAGCAGTAATTTTATATATTTAATTATTTTTTTCAATTAGTTATTATTTATACAGAATTATATAAAATTAATGAACATTTTTTAAATTATTAAAAAATATCTTATGCTTTATTTAAAAGTTAAAGAGAAATAAGGTTTTATTAAAAACAAAAATATATTAATCTTTTTTTATTTTTGGTAAAAAAAAACATTTATTAATATTTTTATATTATTTTAGTAGCATTTTTTAATTTATTTGACCATTTGACCGAGTAATAGAGTAAAAGGCTCGACTTGCTTTGACTTAAAAAGTAAAAATACCCCAAAAAAAATATCTAACTTAAAAAGTGAAACTTGGACCCATTTTAGCTTACCTGCGTGTGAGCTTGCGAAGTTGCCAGTAGAGTCTTCTCGGTGATGATCTAGCTGAAGCTCACTAGCGGGGCTTCTCACCGGCGGGGTTCTTCTAGCGGCGACGGCGACACTGGTTTTTCTCCCTTCTCTATTCTTCTCTTCTTCTCTTATGATTTCTTCTTCAAATCTTCTCCAAACCAACGATAAATGATATGCTTTAGCTTTTTTATTTTTGAAAAAAGTCCGATTATTGTCCTGGATTGATGGATTGTTGGGAATCTTTGAGAAATTTGTGAGAAATTTGACTTTGGGGCCTCTCTGCGTGGTGTGTCGGAAAGGTGTAAAGGTCCAATACACCTCGATACGTATCGTATCGGGGCCAATACGATGTGAATTTCATTACACATACCGTATAGGACAGTATCGCGTACAGGCACTATGGGATTCCGATACGTATCACCCGATTTTTCAAACCCTGAGTGGAAGAAGAGGGGGGAGATGAGGAAGAGGGCTTTGGGGTTGGACAGGGCTTGATCTAGGTGGTTTGACAGTTGACACCATATCTGATCTTACTCTCACTCCACTCTCTCTCTCTCTTTAATATATATATATATATATATATATA
The DNA here is from genome assembly GCA_017140935.1 of Hamamelis virginiana. NCBI lineage: Eukaryota > Viridiplantae > Streptophyta > Magnoliopsida > Saxifragales > Hamamelidaceae > Hamamelis > Hamamelis virginiana. The sequence goes on along the minus strand of JAESVK010000714.1, from coordinate 384,546 downwards.
TATATATATATATATATATATATATATATTGTGTGTGTGTGTGTGTAAACTTCGGGTCGAGAGTATGGACTGCACTTGTAAAATGCCATTTGCTTTGGGCGGTTGAGGGTGCAAGAGATGATGATGTAGACTTGGTCTCATCTAATTACTGGGGTTGTGTTGCCATGACTTGGTGTTATAAAACTCAATTTTTAGTTCCTTGAATAAATTCCAAAATTTTCAATTTTTGCCTGAATTTGAAGCAAAAATAAGGGATCAAATGCCATGAAAAAATAGATTATGTATGTTAGTTTTTGGATGCAATTTTATTTTCTTGCCAGTCCATATATGGAATAGCATTATGTGAACATAGAATATGTGGAAATCTGATTCTGTTGTGAAAAAGGGATTAAATAGATTTTTCTATTGTACATATCATATATCACATGCTCTACTTGACTTATACTTTACAATTTTTTAAAGCATAACCAATTCCTCAAGTTGGGAGGGAGAGAGAGTGGCTTGTTAGAGAAAGAGTGGCCTATTGCAAGAGAAATGGATATATATATATATATATATATATATATAGTGAATTGAAGGGTGGGTGTAGCGGATATATTGGTGGTGAAAATGCTTCCTCCCAACTGATGGAAATAGGGGCATATGTGTCATTTTATTAAGTTAATGAGGGTAGTATGGACTTTTAATCCATTTATATGCTAGTGTAAATTTAACAAAAATTGAGGTCACTTTGGTCATTTTGCAAGTTCCAAACAACAATAAGGGCATAATAGGCATTTTGAAGAACTTAGTAGCTGATGTCAGCTCTTTTTGTTACTTTTTAGATGGAAAGTGTAACGGAAGGGAGGTATTTGCACAAAGCAGCAAACTTGAGGGGGGCGTTTGGAATTTTTTGAAACTCAGGGAGGTCCTTGTAATTACGCCCAACCTTAGGGGAGGTCAATGCATTTTACCCTAAAAGAAAATGTTAAATTAGTGTTGGGAAGGGATTTTTAATAGAAGACATAATTATTTTTAATATAAAAGTTATTAGTGTTGGGAAGGGATTTTTAATAATAAGTATGAAGAAGGGGTAAATTTTTAATAATAAGGGCCTATTTGGAAACTTTGAAAATTGGGTCTAGTCAGTTCTGATCTCTCTTTGCTATATGGTTTTTATGTAAACTAGCTTCCTGTTGGTTTGAAAAAAACTGTATTTATGCCTTATTTTTTGGACAGGATTGAACTAATTTGTAGATAAAAGGCAATTACCAAACAGTACTGAATGAAAACCAGACAGACTTATCCTGAGCTGACCAGGTTTTTAAGATTGCTTAAGAGCCCCTAAGGATAAAGAAAGGGGTAAATTGGTAAATGGTAAGTCATTTTAACTTTTGTTTATCCAGAGTCACGCTTCCCATTTCATCCCTGTTTAGACTTTAGCCTAATATCAGAGAGAGAGAGAGAGAGAGAGAGAGAGAGAGAGAATTAGTGGCATCAAGTAACTGCCGGCAGCACCTCGGAAGAAGCCACTCAATGCAAAAGGAAAAGAGAGTGAAAGGAGGAAAGTGAAGAAAAGGACCTCTGACAGTAGCTTTAGGCAGCAGCCAACAACTCTTGGAAGCAATTTACTGGTGCTTCTTCCCTTTTTTTCCCCCCAACTGCAGCTGTTTCATTTTCTCATTCCTTTATTTTTTTCCTTTCCTTTTATGGGTTGCTCCAGTCTTGCTGGCGGCACTGCTGGTTCTCTTTCCTTTTTTTTTTTTTTTTTGGTGGCATGGCATATCTTCCATCTCTGCCTAGACGAGACGAGATTCCGAGATATCGGCAACTTGTCTTGTCCTCGGCCGTGATGACCGAGTCTAGCCTAGTCGTCGAGTTTTTGGAATCGCCCCTAGATCTCGTCCAGGTACCCATCGAGATCTGGTTGAATCGTCTGAGTTATCTCGGAATCATCCGAGATTAAGAACCATGGAGGTTTTTGGTCCCATTGACTCCAAGGATAGGAATCAATGTTGGGATGAATTATTTAGTTTATTTGGTCTTTGTGGCTATCCAGTATGTGAGTGAGTCCGCCCTACTCTCTTACGAGGCTGGTCGTAGATCAGCGGTTGAGATGCCCGAGAGTGTTATTGACCAAGGACTGAACGAGTCTGCCTATCTATGAGTTATGAGTAAGTCCTTTGGACCCTAGGTAACCCAGTCAAATAAAGGGGTACTGAAAGCCAAGCCCGTTAAGTGGAGAATTAGCCCCTGAATTACTTAGGATTACCATTGGGTGGGAACCCTAGGGCTGTCTCTTTTTGGGACCCTGTGTTGGAAAAAGTTAGAAATGGTTGGAGTGTTGGAAGAAAGCATTATTGTCGAGGGGAGTAGATTCACTTTAGTTCAGGCAATTTTGTCAAGTATTCTTATTTATTATTTATCTTTGTTTAAAATTCCTGTTAAAGTGGCTAAGCATTTGGAGAAATTGATGAGAGATTTCTTGTGGAATGACTGGGGTAATAATAGAAAATTTCACTTGGTTAATTGGGAGGTGGTTCTCAATCCAAACCTAAAGGCAAGCTTGCTGTTGGTAATATTATTTTCAGAAATCTGGCTTTACTAGGGAAATGGCTTTGGAGATTTCCTCGAGAGAGTAGCTCTCTTTGGCATAAGGTTATCAAAAGTAAGTTTGGTTTGTAAGATAATGGTTGAAATTTTCTCTTATTACCCCAGTCATTCCACAAGAAATCTAGGTTTGTATCTTTACTCTTTCGTGGTTGGTAATGGGGAAAATATCAAATTTTGGGAGGACGTTTGGAAAGGGGACTCTTCTTTTGCTTATTTGTTTCCAAGGTTATATAATTTGTCTATTCTTGATAATGCTCCTATTTTTAGTTTTGTGGCTTCTTCATCTTTTACGATTAATTGGAATTTTCATTTTTTCAGAAATCTTAATGATAGGGAAGTTGGTGAACTTTCTTCACTCCTTTATATTATTGATGGGGTTTCTTTGAATAAAGTACGAAGAGGGTGGATGCTACATTCTTCGAATTCTTTTTCTTGTAAATCGTTCTTTCATGCCTTATGTGATGAGTCTTTGTTGCTTTCTTTTGGTCCTTCAAAGTTTATTTATTTATTTATTTTTTTGAAAGAGTCCTTCAAAGCTTATATGGAAGTCTAAACTGCCCCATAAAGTTCAGGTTTTTGCTTGGTCTTTGGCGCATAGAAGAATTAATACTAAAGACCTTCTTCAGAGGAGGATGCCTGGGATGAATTTTTCTCCTCATTGGTGTGTGTTGTGTACGAATGAGGGGGAAAGTATGGATCATTTATTTTTGCATCGTCTGGTGGCTACAGTGCCTTGGAATACTAGATTTCAGCTTGGAAATATGTCTTAGGCAGCTCCTCCATTTGCTTCGTTGATGATGGAAATTTATTTTGGGGTGTTTACCCATAGGTCCTATTTATAAGTTTTGTTTACTCAAAAATCCTGCCATCTTTTTACTCTACCCAAAAATCCTTTTTCGTAAGAAATGCATCAGTTTGTTCTTTGATTTTGCAGAAAATGATTATTTTGTAGAAAACTGATGCATATATAAGTTTTTTGGAAGTACTTGGAAAACTGATGCATAGATCAGTTTTTTGGACTTTTGGGTAAAATAAAACTTAAATTTAGACTTTTGGGTAAAGTGAAAAGATGGTGGGACTTTTGGATAAAAAAGAACTCAAAATGGGACTTTTGGATAATTTTCCCATTTATTTTATGGTGTTTGGAAGGACTAAAAGAGCTATTATTTAGTGGAGATGTGTGATGTTAGCTATTTTTTGGGTTATTTGGCTTGAAAGAAATGCTAGAATCTTTAAGGATAAGTGCTTTTGTACTCAGGATTTATGGGATAGAGTTTGCTTTTTGATTTCGTTGTGGGTGTCACTAAGGAGTTTAAGGGTGTTCCTTTGTTTGTTATTAGGGGTAATTGGATGGCTGTTTGTAATCCATGAGGGATGTACTTTGATGTTTTTTTTCGTTCTACTTGCTTGTTTTTTTTTTTCTCCCTGTAAGATGGACATCTTGTCCTCGTCTTTATTAATAAAATTTCTGTTGCCTATCAGAAAAAAAGAAAGAAAAGACTAATGCTTTTGAAGACTTGCTTGTTCAGGGAAATTCCTTTACACTTATTGCCTCGCTGAAGATGGTCCAGGAGGTAGTTGTAGATATTGTCATCTTATGAGAGAGATTTTGGATGTTGCGAGGTTTATTAAGGCTCATTGGTCTGCTAATGGTGGGGAGGTGGACTTTCTAGCTAAGCGGGGTGCTACTACTTTGAAAACTTTTTTCAACTATTTTTATACTCCTTGAAGATCCTTTGTTTTATTTTATATTGTGTAAAGCTCTATTTGGATGGATTTTGTTTGGGAAAATGATCCAAAAGTCCCTAATTAGAAGTTTTTATACCCAACAATCCTACCAAAAAATTGCATAACCAAAAGTACATTTTATTCCGATAGATCCCTAATTGGATATTTATGGCATTTTAAACTCAATCCTTCTTTTGTATATTGCCGAATTTGCCCTGCTAACTTATACAATAGAAACTTTTTAATTTTCCATATTTATTTCACATATTAAGTATTAATGGATTTTGAGATCTCTCTCTCTCTCTCTCTCTCTCTCTCTCTCTCTCTCTCTTCCTGTAAATTTTTTTTTTTTTTTTTTTTCTTTTGATTTTTTATGTCCTTTTTTTTTGTGATTTTGATGTACGTTTTTTTGGATAGAGAAGTGCAGATGATTGACAGGTGTGTATGTGCTAACCTAGTTGGGATGTACTCATTCCGTAGTGATGCAATCCCTCTTCATTTAGTTAGATTATGACTTAATTGATTGATATTTGTTTCAATAAATAAATCAATTTTTTACATTTTCCTTTATAAAATGAAAATATAAAACACATGCACTGCTAGTAGTCCAATTTAAAATATAAGTTAAAATTTGGCCCAAAATTGAGCCGAAACCCGGCCCTTAATTTTACCTGAAATTAGGCCTAGAAGCCCAGATTATATTAGGCCTGTGGACAGGGTCTGGGCCTTAAAAAACATAAATGGGCTGCCCTGCCTGTTGACCAGTCAAAGCCCGTTGGACTTAGGCTAGGGCTGGGCTTGGACATGATATTTTAACTTGGAGTGATCTGTTGAGTGCTTCAGGTTTGGTAACTGTTTTGTTGTGTAAGTTGCTGCACTTGTTATTCAAATAGCTCATAGAGGTCGTGCAAGAAGAGGTAGAGGTTGGGAATATCAAGATAACCTTGGGAAAGGTGTTGAAACTCAATCTTTGGTGGAAAGATATGATGGACAACATCATAATCAAATCCAAGAAGAAGAAATTGCTCAATTGAAGAGGCAATTGGCTGTTATTACTAAGAAGGTATAGCACTTCCACTATCTTGGGGAGATGTGTGAAGACTCCAAATCCAAATTTGGGAATAAAATTCATTTGTATTATGATTTTCAAGAAGAACTTTCTTATTTTTATGGAAGTGTTGATTCCGATGAATTGGACTCGGATGGATACTCTTGAAAGAGTATTCCATGACTATCAAATACCGAAAACAAGAAAGGTAAAATTGGCATCCAATCACCTTAAAAGAAGGGCTTTTGAATGGTGGAAGAAGCGCATTTAAGTTTCTCACCAACGGACTGGTAAAGAAAAGGTTCAGTTTGGGAGAAAATAAAGAAGTTAGAGAAGAAGTTTCTTAAAGACCACGAGTGTAATTTTGTTGAAAAAAAATAAAGAAGCTCTACATGGTCTGGACAGCAGCAATTGAGCTGTTTCAGAAGGTTTACAGGATCTGGACAGCAGTTAAAATGCTCTACCAGATCTGGACAGGTTTGTTTTAGCTCTCCTAAGGTTGGAAATTCATCTCTTTTTGGAAGAAGAAGTGCTTTTGGAGTGGGATAGCTGCTCCAACATGAAAATGCTTCAATCACAGCCCCTAAACAGCCTCAATCCACTTGTTTTGAGGTTATAAAACAGCCTTAAGATGGAGCATTTGAGTGCTTCAAGTGTGTTGACATGGAGGAGCAATATGATTTGGCAGTTTATGATGAAGAAGTGGGTAGTAATTTTGATAAGGAGCCAACCTATGATCAACCAATTTATGATTATGATGAAATAGAAGTAATGGAAGATCAACTTCCAAGTGAGGAAATTGGTAGAGATTTTATTGAAGAGTTTGAAGAAGACTTTGAAGATCCTTTTGAGGAAGTGCAACCTATGTAAATCTTTGAGCGATGATCTCGGTGAAGAACTTGAAGAAGATTGGTTGACAACATACATGATGCTGCCGATGAAGGAAAAAGGAAGTCTTAGTGCCTCAAATAATTTTTCAACTTACTTCTACAAGCTTTATGGAAGAAAGAAATGATAGTGGTGGCATTTGTGCTTCAATTCCACTAGAGAATGAGGCTGATTTTGAGATTCCTAGGGCTGATTTTGTGGATTCTAATCCTTCTATTACTTTTATACTTGCCTCCAAAAGCTTCATTCAAGAAAGCCAAGAAAATGACTTTATAGTTGCTTTAACTCCCTGGAAAACAGTGGGTCGAAATGACTTTTTTGGTGATGTTATAGACTTCTTACTGCTATATGTGGATGTTTCTCTAAAGATTTGCCTTCCTAGTTGCCTCTCGAGGGATATTCAACAAGGTATTGGTTTGCCGCCTCTAGAGAAGGAAGAACTACAATGGCAGCTTGGATACATTCAAGTTTATAAGACGATTTAGATCTTCAAGAGACAATAAGCTGCTTGAGTGGCTAATTTTGATTGTTACTATAACTTGAGGGCAAGTTTCTTTAAAGAAGGGGAGTATGATGTGACCATAAGTAATACTAAAGTTTGATTAATTTTTAGTATGTTTGTCATTTACTTTTTGTAACAGCCATGTGACTTTAGTATTTCTCATATTAGTTGTTAGAGAGTTAGTTACAAGTTGTTATGAGCTATTAAAATTTTAGAATCTCTATAAATACTTGTCTAGTGGTTAGAGAAATTAGTTTTTAGATGATATTTCTCGATTTTCAGATCTGTATCAGAGCTTTAAGCTCCTGTACTTGCTGTTTTTACAGCATTCTCTTTGTAATTCAACTTTGTTCTTCAAATTTAATGCAATTGTTCTTGAATTCTTGTTGATTTGAGTTTTGAGTTACATCAACAAGTACACCTCAGCACTGACAGTCCATATGATCACTGTCAGTAGCAATCACATGCAAGAACCCCCATCCACAATAGTACTTGTTTATTTTCATATAGTTTTGGATTGTCACATTTATATTTTCTTTCGCACAAAGTATTGAATTATGAAATTGAAGTTTGGCGGGTTGCAGCAACAAGATACTGTATGCCATGGTGCCATGCAAGCAATCAAAACGTATTCTGTTTTCTGAATGCTTAGAACACCATGGTGTGCAGAATGCACATTATTGATAAGTGAGACTAGCCACACTCAGCGAAAGATAATCTAAATGCCTCATATATATATATGATGCAGGTGGTAATGTGTACATGCTTGTCCTCATTCTTTTGGAATTGATTTTTGTTTCAGGTGATTGAAATGTCAGGGGTTTGTGCTGCATCTGACATTTGGAGTGTTGGCTGCACTGTGATAGAGCTTCTTACTTGTGTACCTCCTTATTATGATCTCCAACCTATGCCAGCTCTCTTCCGTATCGTTCAGGTTTTGTGCACAGTTTATTCTTTATTATTGTTGTTTCAGCTCTCTTTCGTATTGTTCCATTGCTATTGTTTTGTTTTGTTTTGTTTTATTTATTTATTTCTGTTGGTTAAACTACTCCGTCTTTATTTCTTTCATTTTGATTTTCATAGTGGATAGGCATCGTTTAGAATGCTCAGAATTGCATCTTTTTCTATTTGAAGTACTCTGTATATCTGGTGGGACTATAATGAAATTTTTGAGATTCTTTATTATGGTTAAATTGCTCTGACCTTTGGATTGCAACTGTCACAATGATTTTATTTCCTCCCTCTATTTTTCTCAGGATGACCATCCTCCAATACCGGATAGCCTGTCTCCTGACATTACTGATTTTCTGCGTCAGTGCTTTAAGAAGGTGAGGTGGGAGAAATATCAAGTTTATAATTTTATCATCACCTTTGTAATTTTTGCTTAAGTTTTGCTTTTAATCGTCTTAAATTGTTTGGTCGTAGAGTTTCCTATTTCCTATTTCCTGTAGAGTTAACAATTCCAAATATTTTATTTCAATAAAATGAGTATGAAAGCTTAGTTCTAAAAAACTGCAAGCAACATTTTTCTCTTTACAATATAAGTAGAAAGCTTATTCCTAAGGACCTAGAAGCATTGTAGATGTCATCTCAAACTTATCCTGTAGTCAAATATCTGTGTAGGCAATAGTTTTACTTAGTTGGGTCACCTATCACCTACAGCAGGCATTTTGCAGGTTGTTGTTGCTGGGTGACAATGAGGCAACAAGCAGATAGGCTTTCCTGCTAGATGTATTGTTAAGTTATTAGTTGGATGGATGACAGATTTATTGTGGCACCAATGGACAACTAGATGGTTGATTGAGGAGATTGTGCAGACCTAGAATCGATGTTATGGGATGAGTTTTAGATAACTTGATTTGTGGCATTTGCAAAGAACGGTCTTTGTAATGATTACATGCTAGGTACAGCTACATAAAATATATTTGGATTTGTTTGTATGCATTTCTTTGAACAATACTCTCTTCTCCTTTATGCATCAATATTTGCGTGATGGTGTAAAGCTCTTATGAATGTAATAAATTAAAGTTTATTTTCGTTTCCTTTTGTTTTCTTTTTTCTGCGTATTATAGGAGGCATTGTGTCAACCACACCTTGGCTGTGGTAGGCCCGATTGCTTAGGTGTGACTCTGAATATATTTGTGGGGCCTTAATAGTTTTCCCTCAGTCACGTTCACATGATTTCTTGACTGAAAGTGTATCTGAATGGAAGCTGAGCATTAACTATATTTTTCATTTTTTTGGGGGTTTTGGGGTGGGTTTGGGGCCAAAGTATGCAGAGACTTTCAACAAGAATATTATTATTAAAGTTGTTAATTTATCTCTATTATGTGAAGCATGAATATTGAAGTTTTATTTATTTATTTATAAGTTTGGATTTTTGGTCATCTACATTTTCTGGTATATGCCCAATGAAAACTAGGGAATAGAATGAAATGTCAATTGTTACTCCTGTTCCATAAAATGGCCCTCTTCCAAAAGTCACATTCTTTTAAGGAACCATATTAAATGCATTCACACCCATCTACTGTGTTTTAGTATTCTTATTTTCCCCTATATTAATGGAAGTTTTAATTTATTTTGTTTTTGTCTTTAAAATGTAATTTATACTATGACAAAGTTAATTATGGAAAATTTAACAAAACTTATCAATTGACCTTTGACAGTGTGTAAAAATTATGGGAAAGCCAAAAAATGAAATGTGCACTGTTTTTTTGGATGGTGGGAGTATGAGTATTTTTGTCACAAGTAACATGTCATGAATATCGGAATTTGATTGATGACCTTTGGAATGATTTGTAAATGATTATATTCATACATTAATGATCTAGAATCCATGTGGTGAACTTGGTCCTGGTTTTGACTTTGGTGGCCATTGCTTTATGGCTTGTAACCTAGCAGCAAGTTTTCATTAATTTATATGACCGTTATTAGCAAATTTCAGGACGCTAGGCAGAGGCCTGATGCAAAGACACTGCTTTCTCACACTTGGATTCAGAATTGCAGGCGTGCTTTGTCCTCTCTCCGTCATAGCGGAACATTGAGGTAGATATCATGCACCTTAGAGTATTTTATTAAGATATTTTTGTAGTGTTGATATTTTGCTTACACCACTCATGCATTTGTTGGCTATACTGTCCAGTGTGTGTTTTTTCTTGTTAAATTTAAAGATTTACATATTTGCAATCCACACAATAATCCGTAGTTGATCTAGAGATTTAGTTGTCGTTGAAGAATCTATATTATTGAAAGCTATCTGTGTGTGCCGCGCGCGCATATGCATATAAATTTTTTTACTGTACACTAGCTAGAATCATTTATTTCATTAATGATTGAGACTTGTAACTTCATTATTTGTTCTGTACATTTTCTTCCTGCTTGCTGACAGTTGTTCAAAACTTTCCGCCAATGGTATCCTCATTGTAACTATCATAGTTTCTTTGTTCACATGTCATTTTTTTATTTATTTCCATTTTGTTATCCTGCTTACTGAACTTGTGCAAATGATCACATTTTGTTATATTGCCTATAGTGCCACTCCCAAGATTTCTGTTATGTGTTTCAAATTTTCCCTTTGAATCTTCCTGTTCATTCACCTTAGCAACTTCATCTGAATAGTTCTTAATTTTTAAGTGTTTCTCGTTTGCCAGCTCTCGGCTTCATAAATTAAGGATGAATGTATAGTTGCCTTGTTGAAGAATATATGTTCCTTTAGGGTTAGATGCTTGACTCAAGTAGTGAGTAGCCTATAATTTTAAGATCCTTTTCTTTGAAGCAGTGTTGGGTTTAAAGGTAAATTTGGCAAAGGGTATGTTAATCGAGTTGGGTGATGGGGTGGACATGGATAGTTTGGCATCTGATCTTGGGTGTGGGTTTGGTTCTCTCTTTATGTACTTGGGTATGCCTTTGGGCATCTTTTAAGTCTGAAGTTGTGGGTTAAAAAAAAAAGTCTAAAGTTGTCTCGGATTATGGTGGAGTATTTTGAAAGAGCACTAAGTGGATGGAAATAAGGTTATCTGTCGAAGGGAGGCAAGCTTACCTTGATTCGCAGTACATTAGCAAGCCTCCTTATTGACCAACTACCACTTTTTGTTTTGTACTATTCTTCATTGACTAAGTACAGACAGATGAGGTGTCATATGATGTGACGAACCAAAATTGAATATTCAAGTATGTGAGGTAATACTTGAGGGGTCAGAACTACCCAAACTTGAATGGAAAGTGGAGAGGGCTGAAGCCTGTGACTGTGATGCTAACCAATTTTGAAACTGCTCAAACATAGAGGTAACCCAGGCCCATGAGTAAGAATTGGTGCAGTAGAAGTGTGCTGAGGAGCAAGTTTGGGACAAACATGTTTCTAATGACACTTTTGATGGCAGAAGCTACTTTCATTATAAGCAACCCAGGGTTTCGGCTTTCCTGTGAGTTTGATAACAGAACTAGGCGGAGTGGGAGGAGTAGAGAGGAATGGGGCCCGTGAGGAAGAAGCAACAAAAACTGATTCACAGGAGGTGCGGACTGCAGCACTCAGAGTGGGCAAGGGAACCCGATGCATAATAGCCCCATGAAGAGGCTCAAATTGCTCATGTAGAGTCATCATAAACTGGGTTAGACGCTGACAATCCCTCTTTTGAATATAGGCAGAAATCTGCAGTAACTCTTGGGAATCTATAAGGGCCAACATATCCTAGTAACCTGTCATCTTATTATAAAACTCCTGAATACCCTTGTCTCTTTTTTTGCTCCTTGAATGACTATCTCTATTTCAAATTCTTTTACGTAGCTAGATTAAAGATAAATCTCCTGGAGATATTCCCAAATCTGACTAGCAGTCTCAAACTCAGAGAGATTCTGACCAATATTTGGTTCCACAGAACTGTGGAGCCAAGTGAGAACCTGTGCATTCTCTTTTGCCTATGTTGCTAGGTAGTCTTATATCCTTTAGCCTTAGGGTCTGTCGGCTTCTGGATAGTACTAGTAACATACTCCCACCGTTCCCGACCTAATAGAGTTTTTCATCACAGTAGCCGAATAATTATAATTTTCTCTATTCAAGCGAATGCTAATAGTTTGAACTTTCTTATCAGCCATGTTCAAACAATTTTAGGAAGCTAAGAGACAATCAATTGAATATCCAAAGAAAATCAACCAGTCATGTCAAGTGAAATAGGTAACCACCAAAATTTTCTAATAAATGCTGAGGGGTAGGATACATGGTTCAAAGTCACGGTCGCGGACGTCGTCGCGTCGCGGTAGCGGACGACTTGTCGCGTCTCGGGCGAGATGCAACTTTTGGCATGAAATAATGTTAAAAAAAATTTAAAAAAATCATAGAAAAATCAGAAAAAATCAGGCAATCAAATTGGAACCATCAAACAAGCAAAATAAATGGCTTAGAGTGCATGATATGACTTAAAACATAAAAAAAGGCGCTAGCACACTATTGTAGCAATGAAATTTATACTGTAAGGTCCCTAAGATTTCAAAATTCATATGCTTATTTGTTATGTTAAAAAACTTTGGGATTAATGGTATAAAATAATTATATTATTTAAAAAAAAAAAAAGAAAGACTTTAGGCCTATTTATGTAAAGGGTTGTGTTCCCCTTATCATTTTTTTTTAACCATCATTCCTACCATCCGTTTTTAAAATACCAGTGTCAATTTAATATTTTGATAAACCAACCGTTGGATTATATACTTTTTTTTTTTTTTTTATGTATATCATGTATGCAAAAAATCACAGTGATCCAACGGTTGATTTCTGAATTATGTCACTGTGAAAAATTATTAAAATTAGAAACATTGCAGTTTTTTACAGTGAGATAATTTAAAATCTGACTGTTGGATCAATGTGATTTTTGGCATGTATGACTTGTATAAGTAGAGTATCAAATCCAATGGTCGATTTCTCAAAATAGCAAACCGACATTGGTGATTTGAAAATGGATGGTAGAAATAATGGTAAAAAAAATGGTAAAAAATTAAACAATAATATAATAATATATTTAATTGAAAAATAAAATTATTAATTATAAAATTAATTTTTATGGATTTTATAAAAATGAAAATGTTAAAACCAAGATATTTAATCTAAGGGTTTGAAAAGTCAAAACCAAATATTTAACCCAGATATTTAATAACATAATATCAGTATATTTAAAAGATTATTTAAACATACATGAAGACTGAAGACTGAGATATCGAAGACAGAAGACCTCCCTTTCTCGAGAGAAGCCGAGTCGCACCGCCTGCAAGGCTCGAGAGAAGCAGCATGACGGCGAGAGAGCAGAGAGCAGCCGATGGCGAGAAAGCAGAGAGCAGTCGACGGTGACTGTGAGAGGCGCAGAGAGCAAGGTCCAGTCGCAGGCTCGCAGAAGCAAGTCAGCAACCCTTTCTTGCCTACGTCGGCCACGAAAACAGAAAAGAAGAAGAATTGAAGGGTCTAGGGTCTCGACAGTCGCAGAGGAACTCTAAGAGGTAAGTGCGTGTACTTTGGTAAAGACTCGTTCATCTCGGCCGAGACTAGACGAGAAGTCGATATCTGAGCAACTCGTCTTGTCTCGGCCGAGATATCGTCCGAGATGAACGAGTCTTCCTCTTTTCGCTGTGAAATTCAACTCGGGATGAGTTCTCGTCCAGGTGAGCTCCGATACCTGGTTGACTTGTCCGAGTCATCTCGGTATCGTCCGATACTTGGAACTATGGTAGGATAAGGATCACCAAAATGTCGAGAATGAGAGAAAAGAGAGCTGTGGTGAGAGAGAGGGGCTGCTGGTAAGTGTCGTGAGAGAGGGAGAGAGAGAGAGAGCAAGTTTGTAGAGAGCTGGCATGAGAGAGAGCTGAGTGCCGTGAGGGAGAGGGAGGTTGTAGTTAGGTGCCCTGAGGGTGAGAGAGAATCTGAGTGCCGTGAGGGAGAGAACATATCTGAGTGCTATGAGCGAGAGAATCTGTGATTGCTGAGAGAGATTGAGAGAGATGCAGAACCAATAAGCCCTTAGGCTTTGATACCATGTTACACGTTCTTGGGTAAAACACAACCCCAAAAGCTAGCTCAAGAGGTGGGGGAGCCCTCACACTTATATGCAGCACACTTATATACAGCACATTACTTTCATACCTAGGCGATGTGGGACTTCACTTCAGACTTTACACATAACATACCAGTTAGGCATTTCGAAATTTCTTTCTAGTGAGGTGAACCATAGTCAAGTATTTATCACACAATCGTTAATGCAAAGAATGCCACTCTAGGAGGAACTATTTGTACCCAAATCGGAAAAGTAGAACTTTCCACACCAATTAAGCCTTTATAAAAGTACTTAATTTGAGAAACCACCACTTTTCAGACCGTCCCATATAATACAATCACCCTCCCGCCTATCCCCCTTTACAAAATAGAGTTTCTTAAAAGACAACTTGCTGCAGTCCCACATCGGCTGTGTATTGGGCCTTATAAGCATGAGGGCAACCTCACCTCTTGAGCTAGCTTTTGGGGTTTAGTTTTACCCACATCATTTGGTATTAGAGCCTCAGATCTGATCTGGTTTTCCCACTGATCTTGGCCATTGGAGCCTTAAACTCCCTATTTTCCTCCTCAACCGAGACTTGGGACTGAAATTTCCATGTATCGGCACCTCAAATTCACTCTTCTTTCTTCATTCTTGGAGTTGAAAATTGAAGATTGATCTAGCAGTGTTCGGCTTCTATTGGATTCACAAATTGCAGCTGTGTTCTTGCATCTCAGCCTCGATTTCTATCAGTTCCAACTGCTGTTGTTTACGATTCTCGCATCTCAGCCTTGATTCAGCCACTGTTATCACTGTTGTTACTCAGTTGTCACTGCTGTTGCGTGGAAAAAAACTGGAGATTGAATTGAGTTGGTCAGTTCTTCTTTAAAATTCCTATATTTTTCTTAGTTCTCTAAATCTAGTTTGAGAATTAAAGGAGTGGCTGCTGTATAGTATGCTACTATTGTGCTGGGAATTTGATTGAGACTGAAAATCCAGATTTGATACACTTTCAGATCTGTAGTGATTTGATTAGTGATTTGATCCGTGCTCCGTGGTGAATTAGTTGCTGAGATTGGGCTGTATTGTGGTTGCATGCACTGTTAGTGAAGTATTTTTGTACTGTTGGCTGTATTTTGTGAGTTCTTTGTTGCAATTGTTGGTGAAATGTCACAAAGAGGTAGAGGACAAAGGGGAAGAGGGAGAGGTAATGTTGGAAATCACGGAGAGGAAGAAGAGAATCAACTCCCATTGGCTAGGCCTGCTGGACAGCCCCCAAAAGAAGAGGGATTAGATGAAATTGCAGCCTTGAGAAGGCAAATTGAGATACTAAGAAGGTACAGCACTTCTGCCCTCTTTGTGAGGTGTGTGAAGACTCCAAATCCAAATTGGAGTATAATACCCATTTGGAGTATGGCTTTCATGGAATTCTTGATTCTGATGAATTGGTAGAGTGGATGGATACTCTTGAAAGAGTTTTCCATGACTATCAAATACCGGAAACCTCTTAGCTACCTTAGCTATCGGCACTGGTATTCTAAAAATGGACATGAACTAGGTCAAAAGGCTTGCCAAAGTGTTGTTCATGAGAGTAACCTTCCCCCCTTTTGAGTGGTGCCCTCGCTTTCAACCACTCAACCTTTACTCAAACCTTTCAACAACTAGACTCCAAGCCACTGTACTTTTAAATGAAGCCCTCGAAGGTGGCATCCAAACCATACCAAAGAGTCCAAAACTGTACCCTCAAATAATCCACAACCCAAAGAGTATAAGATTGTATAATGTCAAATTTCTGCCATCAACACACACACACACACACACACACACACACACACACACACAAGTGAAGTGTTCATCCTTTATCATAATACATATTACAATCTGGTTATTATAATATGTATCACAATTTATGAATTGGGATATATCAATATGACAGGAGAAAACACAGAGCATTTGGGGAAAAGTTTAGGAAATAATGTGGAAATTTTAATGGTAATGTTAGGAAGTGCATGAGTAGGGCTGCAAACGAGTTGAGTTGAGCCAAACTTTGGTCTGCTCAAGCTGGCTTAGTTAAAAGATTGATTACTCAATCTTGACTTGAGCTTGATTCGAGCCCAACCAAGTCGAGCTTTGGTTTGCTTGAGATTGGCTCGTTTATTACCGAGCTTATTCACGAGTTGTTCATGACTGGTTTGGTTCATTTGTAGCCCTATATATAATTAAGAAAAGTTGGAAACTAATATTGGAAAGCCCAAAAAAGAAAACGACTTCAATGTATTGAGCACGTATTAAAATTGAAATTGGAAAATCTAGACAAGATGGCCTATGTATACAGAGCCTATTCAAGCCTTAATCACAGGCTTATTTGTGAGCCTGAACGTTTGCTTGTTCAAGGGCTCTTAAAAAATATGCCAATGAACCCTTAACAAGCTTGATCACGAGTCAAACTGAGTCGAAATTTGGTTTGCTTGAGTTTGGCTTTCTTATTAAATGAGCCTAAACTTGAGGCTTGATATTGGCTCTTTTGTAATCCATCAATTTCAAACAGGTCTTCATCGATCTTCTTTGTGAGCCTATTCATGAATGACTTGGTTCGTTTGTAGCCCTAACACTATTAAAGCTTTTTTGAATATAACAAAAATATATATTCAAACTAGTGTGAGAATTTACATAGCGAAGGGATGTGCTATTTTAAGGGGAAATTTGAGAAGAAAAATGAAACAACGCGGAATACGTAGGACAGTTTTAGGGTCAATACTTGTGCGCTCCTTGCCTTGTGTTGCATTAACATTCAAACTTGCATCTATATATTGTTTATAAAACATACAAGCATGACAAGTACTCATGTAAAAATTTACATTGCAGTCGTAGCAGTGGCTTGGTTCAAAATAAAATTTTGAATTCTTTTTGACGACTAGATGATTTGTTTACATCTTGTAAAATTGAAGAAAAATTCTTAATTCACCATAAAAGGAAATTAAGTCCCTTTAAGAAGGCTTCTAGTCACGTGTCATTGCTATAAGAAGCGAGATTTGCATGTTTCTCTTATATACTGATCAATATTTGAAATGTCAGTATTTGTAAATGGACGGACATTACTTAGGTTATTGTATGAGTTGCCCCTATACCATAGAAATCATATTATATGTTTTTGATATGTCAGTTGCATGGATTATTGTATCACACTTTAAAAAAAATAAAGATAGATTGCAAGTTAGCTGGTGCTATATTGATATATTTTTAATTGCTATTATGACTCTAGTGGACCTAAGATTTCTGTTTTGATTTGTACCTCATATCTGGGTTCAAGTTTTCAAGGCTTGAGCTTGACTCCTTGCCTTTTAGAAAAAGGGTTGAGCTCTGTTTGTTGGGAATTGGAATAATATATTTGAATTTTTGTATATATAGCTTATAGATTGGCTCTTGCTCTTTTTTACTTTACTTTTTTTGATTTTTTGATTTTTTGTTTTTGTTTTTGTTTTTGTCTTTTTTTTTTTTTGTTTTTGTTTTGTTTTTGTGGAAAAATCATAGGATAATGTTAATCTTGAACACAATATTATTTAGTGGCAAACAAAGGCATTTCGTTTAAAGAAATTGATGAAGTTTGAATGGAACATGTTATGAGCCTATAATGTTGAGGATCCTTTTAAAAAGATTGAGTATCTAATAGGAAGTGTTTCTAAAATACTCAAGTGGCATCCTTTGTTGTCCCTTTGGTGATTTGTTTGTTGATGTGGTGTATAAAGTAGTCATATGGGTTAATAATCACGAATTTACATATGCTAGTTACACTTGATGGAATTCGACATATGTGTCTTAATATATGAGTTTAATATTATTTTCTATATAGATTGTAAATGGAATTTGACATGTGAGACTTAATATACGAGTTTAATACCATATGCTATATAAATTGTAAGCTAGACCGATTTGAATTGCCAAAAGGAAAAAAGTGTGAATTTATTTTCTTATTATGAGTATATACCATTGTAATTCATGAATTCTTTTGTGGTATGGGTAAAATACAGTTTGTGGAACACTCTAACAGTATCTATTGTTGGATGTTGTCACATATGTTTAACATTCTGTATTTTGAAAACTGACCGTTGGATTATTGGGATTTTTGGCAGACATGATATGCATAAGAATATTATCTAATCCAACGGTTAGTTTTCCAAAATACCCATCCCAGTGAAAGTGGGCGAACAATAAGATATATAAGGACGTTCTTACAAGATCAGGATTATATAGTCGTATATACATATATACTAGCTATAGCACATGTGCGTTGCACGTGGATTCTTTTAAACAATATTAGCTATATAAAATAATAGTAATAATATCTCATTTTTGTGTATATATATTTATTAAATTTTGCTTACCATATGTATATATTTCCATTACGCTAAAATTTCAAAATAAGATGGCATAATAAATTGATATAAAATTTGTTTTATTATAAGAGTGGAATTATATGGGATTTTGTCTATAAGAAATAAAAGAGTGCTAAGTATATGTTATATTAATCAACAATGTACATGTCAGTTATTGCATGTCTTGGCCTACATGGAACAAATTTAAGGGAAAAAAATTGCACCATGAAAGTTCAAGTACTCGGCCTGCAGTTGAATGTCAACATTTTGTCGTTAAAACTTGATTGGATAGAAGGCTAAAAACACCAAAAAGACTGAAGTAGTCTACAGAATATTACTGTTTTTCTTCTTTGCAGCATGATTATGAGTTTAAAGAATATCTATTTATTTAATCAAAACAATTAGTTAAAAAATAGTAAGAAATCGAAAAATAAAGCAGCAATACACGTTGATAAACAAATGCACATTTATAAAAGCTAAATGTAAAATTAAACATAATATAGAAGGGAAAAATAAAAATAAGAAAACAAAACATTATAAATTAAGAGTAAACAACGATAAAATAAAAAGCATTTTTCTTTATGGAATCACATGGATGATGTGATAAATTGTGCAAGCAACAGTAAAATATTATGCATGCAACTCCAAATAAATATTTTGACTCAGGATTTGAAAAATTATCATTACTTGCATTTCAACCATGAGCCGAATACAACCATGAACCATCTCTTAAAGAAAGCCTTGTTTGCCGTAAATATAGGATTTGTTTGCCGTACAAGTTTTGTCTAGTGTACATGCCACATACAAAGTTCTTAATTTGTATTTTTTGATCTATTTGGAATTGTATAATTAAACATTTTCTGCATTCTTATACATAGTTATATACATATGCTGTGAGGAAGAAGAAACTTGAAGCCTCACTGTACAATGAACAAGAATTCTTTAACATTCTTTGATAATCACAACATAAAAATGAATGAGGTCTAGTAAAAATTTATTATTGTATTGATAATTTCAAACATGCTTTAAATATATAGTACATTGAAAAATGTAAATTAGCATTAATTAAATGCAGGCTTATAGTGATGTGGCATATAGGCCAGTGCAATGTATCCATGGAAGCTTTTAGTGATGGGGCATATAATTTGATACAATGCATAATAGTCATGAACATTCGGAGTGATAGCATTGGAAAATGCAAATGAAAATTAATATACATGGAAGCTTTAAGTGATGGGGCATAAAACAAGGTATTGGAAAATGAAAATGAAAATTGAAATGTGTGGAAGCTTTAAGTGATGCGGCATAAAACAAGGCATTGGAAATGCAAATGTTTAAGTGATGTGGCATATAATTCAGTGCAATGTAGGTACAAATCTCTTTCATATTCATTTCAATTACCAATGAATTATTTGGATTATAAATAAAATAATATTGACATTTATAGCTTTCTTAATTGATAAGTGATGTGGCATATAAGGGTGATATGGCCTTTATGAGATTAATTGAGGGTAAAATTGTCGATCAAAAGTTTTTCTGAATAATGGACATTTAGAAGTAGTGTGTGTGTGGGTGTGTGTGTGTGTGTATGGGGCGGGATCAGCTTACAACTCAAATCCACAGCAAATGCCACGCCTCTCACTCATTGTTGGATCTCCCATCATCCAATGGTCATAGATGAAAGCTAAACAATAAAAGAAAAATGGAGTCGTTTATTGTTCTCTCTCATCCTCTCACACAAAGTGTTTCTCTCCATCCCGAAACCCATTCTCTTCCAACACCTCCCCAAACCCACGCCGGAGCTCCGTCAATAGCACCATCGTTGACCACCCTCGCTGGCCATAGGTGGAGGTCCAATGGATGTGATTTTACTGTTTGGTTGGGCGTCACGGCCTCATAAAATGTCACCTCTTCCAAATGCATCTTTAGTTTTTATGGTGGTGAAATTATGAAGTTTGAGGGCAGAATAATTAAATAAAAAGTTGATTCCATACATTCATAGGCTGTCTCCTTCCAGAACCCAAGCCATCTCTCTTATGAATTCCATCCCACCTCCCTGAGCTATATCCTCTTTTCCTTATTTGAAGTTTTAATCAATTGTACATGCATCTTTCCAAGTCCCTGAAACTTTAGAAAATAGGCAAAAGAAGAATAATAGTAGTAAAAAGAACTTTAAAGTATTAGGTTTACATTTACATATGTATTGTCAGTGTTCTCCATTAGTTGAAGAGGTGAGAGAAGAGAGTGGGTTTGGGGGAGAGAAATCGTGAACAGTTGATGACCCTTTTTTTGGTTGCCGAGATGAGTTGTCGCCGGCGATGCTGGTGTTGGTTGAGCTCTAGCGTGGGGTTTAAGAAGTGAGAGAAGAGAATGGGGATGGTGGAGAGAAATCGTTCATGAGATTGGATGAAAGAGTGTATAATTAGATGTCCCTTCTTTGGTTGTTGGCGATGATGGTGTTGATGGAGCTCCAATGTGGGTTTGGGGTGGTGAGGGAAGAGAATGGGTTTGGGGACAGAGAGAAATAGTTCATGTGGCTGTGTGAGAGGATGAGAGAGAACAGTAAATGACTCCATTGTTCTTTTACTGTTTAGCTTTCATTTGTGACTGTTGGATGATGGGAGATCCAACGATGAGTAAGAGCCATGGCATTGGCTGTGGATTTGAGCCGTAAGCTGATCCCACCCCTATATATATATATATCTATACACACACATTTATTGATAAAAGATAATTGCATTAATCACAAAAAGGCAAAAAAAACGTGTGTACACAGGAAGCATACAAAAAAGACTATAACAAGGCACAAGTGTCTAAAAATGGAGTCATACCAAAGGAAGAGCATAAGAAACTCATCCTTGATTTGTATGCAACTGCACTCTCTATCTTCAAGAGTCCTCTTATTCCTCTCCTAGAAACACCAAGTGAGGTACAAAGGAGCAGCTTTCCAAAAATCTTGTAGTTCCTATCCGTGGTTTTGAACTACCAACCTTTTCCTTATCTGCCCTTGGCATCACCCATGAGGTGCCCAAGCCACAAAAAAGGATGCCCCAAAGATCCAGTCACAGAACAGTGAAGAAAAATATGGTACTCTGAGTCGCCTCACCTCTTACACAAGCAACACCAATTGGAGATTGACCAATCTCTTGAAATAAGATGGTCAATGGTGAAGCATTTACCTCTCCTTGTGGTCCATACCAAAAAGGCCACCTTGGAAGTGACAGAAGAACTCCAAATCCTCTTTCTAGAGAAGGCACCCTTGCTGAACATCTCAACAAAAAATAACAATCTTTAGCAGTAAAAATATCACTAGCAGACCTCTTCCACCACTCTGTCCTCTATCACTGACTCGCTGCACATTGCAGAGCTTTGCAAAGAATAACTCAACTGCCTTAAAACTCTCAATCCTGGAAACTTCTAATGAAAGTTGGATTCCAAGTTGAGCCTTGATTTGACCAAACGAAATCAGACATCAATGCTTCTTTATCCCAAGCAATGTAAAGAAATTAGGGGATTCATCCCCTAAATGAATACTCCTACACCAAAACATCTCTCCAAAACTTCACCCTCCTACTATCCTGAAGCTAACTCCTCTATGATAAATACTAAACCCACTCCTGATGGCCTTATATAATCCTACTCCATGAGAGCCCCTGATTTTCCAAAGAATTTCCACTATTTTGAAGTATCTGGCAGGAGTGCTGTTATCCTTGTCCAAATACCAAATGTCATGTGTGGGTACTTCGGGGTGAAGTGAAAAGTCCACGTAACATAGTTGACTAGTAAGTTATGCTGATCAAGCCCTCATTGCAAAGTGATTTAAAAAATGTTCAACTTGATTTTTGGAATAAATGGTAGCCACAATAGGATGGATAGATCATAGGAAACTCTGATTGGTCCTTGACTTGGAATTGCTGTGGAGCAAGACTAACTTTGTTTGAACCTGGCCCACAAAGTTTTCTTATTTCAGCTTTAGGAAGTGCTATTGTTTAATTCTTTCTACTTTGTGAAGCTGAGTCTGCTTTGTTGTGATAGTTTTTAAGATTTCTTGTGTATTTCCTTTTGAGCAGGAAATTCTTTTTACTGAATTTTTGGCTTTTAAAGTTATGCTTGGCTAGATGTTCTTTCAATTAGCTATTTGGTTTCGATTGCGGAAATTCACTTCTTCCTCTTATAATTTTTATAGTTTGATAATCTAAAGGGTCCAATACTTGCAGAAATATACAGGAAGATGTTTCAGTGGATGCAGAAACTTCAAATGGAGATGATCAGAGCACTAGTGGAAGCCCTTTTGCTGAGAAAGTAGAAGGAGCTGCTTCTGAATTGGAAACTGTGTGAACCTTTTAACCTTACTTTGTCAATGTAGCAAGTAATAGGCAGTTGTTAGATATTAGCATTTAAATTTATTTTCTACATTCATCTTTATATCTGTTTATAAAGTGATTCTCTAATCTATATTTTTATTGTAAAACAATTGAAACATACATGTATTATCTTAATGGCTGGAATTTTTTGAATTTCAGGAATCTAGAAAAGAGTTAGTATCAACAGAAGTTGATGTGAGCAAGTCTGATAAGGATCATGGTTCTGATAGTAATATTGTTGAGGAAGGAGCAGAAAATCAAGAAGATGATGTTCTGTCAGATCAAGTTCTCACCTTAGCTATCCACGAAAAGTCATCTATGCGAACTAGTTCTGTTAAACTATCTGCTAATGGCGAAGTGACTCCCTGTCATCCAGTGGAGCTTCACGAGCCACCACATATGGGTGACCAGGATGAAGTGCTTGTGAATGGTGAGGTGGGATCTCTGGATTCGAAAAGGAAAAATATTGTTAGACAACATGAAGGAAAGGGAAGTTCAATTCATGTTGATAATAGTTCATTCGGTTTCGGACTAAGAAGCCAGGATAATAGTCTCCAAAAGGTAAAATTTCACTGATACTCTTCTGATAAGAAAAAAGTTTCACTGATGCTCTTGGTTTCTTCCCATTGCTTGCTGAACAATTGATTGGGTTATTTATCATATGCTCAATTTATTTCTCAATACCAAAGGAACATCGCTATTACAGGCTTGGGTGTATGCTTTCTTTTTGAGTTTGTTTGACCCCCCTCTTAGACCTTGCACTGAATAATTCTTTTCTTTTTTACTTGTTTGCCTGTTTTAATCTTGATGCTCATGGGTACTGTTCAACAGCACAGAAAATTTGATGTTATGAATGGAGAGTAATGACATTGAAAATCAAAAGCATTTGTGGAGAATTTTTCACTAATGCCATTTTCCTAAAATATCATTTGGTTTTCGAGAGTGCCCCTAAAGATTAATGCTTTTGCTTAGTTGGTTGCTCATGGCTAGCCGGCTAGGTCAATATGCACGATTTGCTTCAAAAAAGGAAACCTGCTAAAGGCCTCTTTTCTAACATGTGTGTGATGGGCTGCTCCAATGAGGAATCTATTGATCAATTATTTCTTCATTGTCCTTTTGTAGTGAACATGTGTTGTATGTTTTGTTTAGCCGGGGTGATGTGGACTCCTCCTAGACACATCTCTCTTTTAAAAGCTTACTTTTTGTATTTTGGTGGGAAAGAGGTAAGATCCTTTGGAAATGTGTCGTGCTGTCCATTTTGTGGTTTATTTGCTGGGAAAGAAACAATAGGATTTTTGACGATAGGAACAATTATGATTGTTCTGTCGGAAAATATTAGGAACTTTTCTTCCTTTTTGGTTTCTATTTCTAAAGAGTTTCAAGGCTCCCTCCTCTCATGTTGGAAGATTAGAATGCGGTTTGTTCGTCGAGGGTGTGGAAAGTTAGAAGTGTGCTTGGGAGCCTCAACCCTTAATAAATTAAAATTTAATTATAATGGGTGCTCCCTTGGCAATTTGGGTGTTATTGGTGGTGTCATTAGAAATCATGAGGGCAATGTTTTTCTTTCTTTCTCTAAGCCTAGGTGAAGGTTTTGCTATTGGGGCAGAGATTCATGCTTGTTTAATTGGGCTTAGGCATGCTACAAATTATGACTTAAGAGATATTTTGGTGAAGGGAGACTTTTATATGGTTATCTTATTGTTAAGGGAAGTGGTGGTAGCTAGTTGTTGGTCTTGTTAAACTTGTTAGAGAAATTTTGAATGAATATCACTAGTCATATTGGGGTTTACCGTTTACTTCATTTAGATTCATAGATTTGCTGATGCGGAAGATATTTCTTAGCTATCTTAGCTAAGAAATATGACACTACTTTGGAAACTTTTAAGGGACCTTTTTGTTTTGGGGGTTGGGGGGGTAGGGGGGTTTATATCGTTCAATTGGTTGGGTTTTTTTTTGGAACTTTGGAGGTGAAAAGTGAGCTTTCCCCAATCTTGAATTATTTTCATTGTTCCTCTTCCTTTATCCTTTAATGGTTGCTCATGGTAAGGTCAATATTTGTGACATACTTCAAAAAGGATTACCTTATAAAGCCCTTTCCCCCAGCATGCGTGATGTGTTGTTCTAATATGAAATCGATTAATCACTTGTTTCTTCATTGTCCGATAGCTATGAAGATTTTGTTTAGGTTGTTTCTGTGAGCTGTACATAATATTTGGCTATATTTTACTTTCCATAATTTATTAGTTTCCATGTATTAAGAGTTTCTATGTTTCTTAGGTTGCTATATTTTGTAGAGTTGACCTTCCATAATTTTGTAATAGCTTCTCTATAAATTCTAGGTTTGTAATCATATTGAATACACTTTTTTGAATAAGAGATTGTTCTTTTCTCTTAAAGATAGTTTTCATGGTATCAAAGCCCTAGGGCTATTGCTTCTTCTTTCTCTGTAGCGCAACTGTAGCTATTACAGGCTTGGGGGTATTGCATCTTCTTTCTCTCTCATAAATCTGATTTTTTTTCGCATTTTTAGAGAATTTCACTCTATGATTCAAAATCAATTTTCCACGACTATTAAAGTTCTTCGTTCTGACTTGGGGGTGAATATTTTTTAACAGAATTTACTGATTTTCTTCTTAACACGGACATTTCTCATCAGTCTTCTTGTGCTGATACTCCTGCACAAAATGGTGTTGCTGAGCAGAAACATCACCACATTCTTGACACCGCTCGTTCTCTTCTTATTTCTTCTTCTGTTCCCTCTGTCTTCTGGGGTGAAGCTGTTCTCACTACTGTCTATCTCATTAATCGTATACCTACTCTTCTTTCTGGTTTGTCTCCCTATGAAAAACTCTTTTGTCAACCTCCAAATTATTCTCTTCTTGGGTGTTTGGATGTACTTGTTTGGTTCTTCTTCCTAAACGAGCTCGTACTAAACTTAGTGCTCGTTCGGTCTTATATGTCTTCTTAGGCTATAGTTCTTTTCAGAAAGGTTTCCGTTGCTATGATCCCTTTTCTAAAAAATTGTATGTCTCTCGTCATGTTGCCTTTTTTGAACGCATTCCTTTCTTTTTTATTCCTCCTCGCATAGTTCCTATTAGTAAAGAAGATCTTGTCTCTATTAATCCTTTTCCTTCCTCTGTTCCTCCAGATGAGTATATCTCTGATTTAGATCCTTCTACTGTTCCTCCTGTTTCGTCTAATGCTTCACATTCTGACTTTCCTTCTTTTCCCTTAGTTTATTCTCACCGGACTTCTTCTCCTTCTCCTCTCTCGTTCGACGCCCTTTCTGATGTCCTACCAACTGCTGACTTGGATACTGATGATCCGCCCAAACGCTGATCCTCCCGCCTTCGTCGCCTTCCGGTAAGACTTGGTTTTTCTAATATTTGTTATTCTCTCTCTTTTCGGAGTTTTCTCACTTCTGTACATTCTTATTTTGAGCCTTGATCCTATAAGGAAGCCTGTTCTGATCCTAATTGGATTGATGCTATGCAAACTGAATTGGATGCTCTACATAAGACTGGCACTTGGGATTTGGTTCCGTTACCTGCAGATAAGAATCTTGTTGGATGTAAATGGGTATATAAGGTGAAGACAAATTCTGATGGATCTTTAGTGAGATACAAAGCTTGGTTAGTTGCCAAAGGTTTTTCTCAAGAGTATGGTGTTGACTATGAGGAAACCTTTGCCCCTGTTGCCAAGATGACTATTGTTCGTACTCTGATTTCTGTGGCCGCTGTTTGTCATTGGCCTCTTTTTCAGCTTGATGTGAAAAATGCTTTTCTTAATGGGTTTTTGTCCGAGGAAGTGTATATGCGTCCTCCCCCTGATCTTCCTCATACATCCGGACTGGTGTGTCGTCTTCGTCGAGCTCTATATGGTCTTAAGCAGTCTCCGCGTGCTTGGTATGATCGTTTTCAGACTACTATTTCTCAAATCGGCTTCACTCCGAGTACTTATGATTCTGCCTTGTTTATTCGTACTTCTAGTGGTCTGGTTGTTATTCTTCTGTATGTGGATGATATGATCATTACTGGTTCTGATATTTCTGCTATCGATGAGGTTAAACGTCATCTTTTTGCTGAATTTGAGATGAAAGACTTAGGACCCCTTCGTTATTTTTTGGGCATTGAAGTTGCATCCTCTCCTTCTGGTTATTTGCTCTCACAGGCTAAGTATGCTAATGAGTTGATTCATCGGGCTCAATTAACTGATTCTAAGTTTGTGGATACTCCTATGGAGTTGAATGCCAAATTATCTACTTCTGATGGTGTGCTTTTGGATGATCCTACCCCTTATAGGGAGCTTGTTGGTAGTTTAGTCTACCTCACTGTGACTCGACTTGACATTACTTATGCAGTACATATTCTCAGTCACTTTGTTTCTGCTCCTCGTTCTACTCATTGGGGTGCTCTCATGTGCGTTCTTCACTATATCCGTGGCACTATCTTTCAGAGTTTGCACTTATCGTCTTCTTCTACACTTGAGTTGAGAGCTTAAGTTGATTCTGATTGGGCTGGTGATGTTAATGATCGCAAATCTACTTCTGGCTTCTGTGTTTTTCTCGGTGATTCTCTTATCTCCTGGAAGAGCAAGAAGCAGACTGTGGTTGCTCGTTCTACTGCCGAGGCTGAATATCGTGCTATGGCTCAGGTCACCGCTGAGGTGATATGGCTTCAATGGTTACTTTCTGACTTGGGTGTCTCTGTCTCTCCTTCTACCCCTCTCTATTGTGATAGCCAGAGTGCCATTCAAATTGCCCACAACACAGTCTTTCATGAGCGTACCAAACATATTGAGATCGACTGTCATTTTATCCGTCAGCATGTTCAAGCTGAGACTATTAAGCTCTTTCATGTTTCCTCTGCTCTCCAGCTGGCCGATTTCTTTACTAAGACTCACACATCTGCTCGGTTTCGTTTCTTACTTGACAAACTCTCGATGCTCTCTGCGCTAGCATCATGAGTTTGAGGGGGGGGGGGTGTGAGCTGTACATAATATTTGGCTATATTTTACTTTCCATAATTTATTAGTTTCTATGTATTAAGAGTTTCTATGTTTCTTAGGTTGCTATATTTTGTAGAGTTGACCTTCCATAATTTTGTAATAGCTTCTCTATAAATTTTAGGTTTGTAATCATATTGAATACACTTTTTTGAATAAGAGATTGTTCTTCTCTTAAAAATAGTTTTCAGTTTCATATGGTATGGGTGTTGTGAACTCCTCCAAGACATATTTCCTTTCTCCTGGAAGTGTATTTCTTAAAGTTCTCGTGAGTGAAGAGGTAGGGTCTTTTAGAAGTGTATTGTGTTTGCCATTTTGTGGCACATTTGGTGGGAAAGAAACAATAAAATTTTGAAATTAGGAAAGAAGGGATACTGCTCTGTGGGAGAGCATTAGATGCTTGGTGTCTTTTTAGGTTTTTGTATCTATGGAGTCTAAGGGTATCTCTTTTCCTCTCATTTTTGAAGATTGGAAAGTGGTTGTCTCATTGACAGTTTGGAAAGCTGCAAAAGTGTGCTTTTGGAAGACTTTGCACTTGGGTAAAATTAAACTTAATTCTAATGATGGGGTTCTCTTGGACAATCAGGTACTATTGTAGTTAGGGGTGTTTTTAGAAACCATGGAGGCAAGGCAATTCTTTCCTACTTTATGCTAGAAGGTAGGGTTTCACTTTCGAGGCAGAGATTTATGCTCTAAGGCATGCAAACAGTTGTTAGTTTAGAGAACTTTTGGTGGAGGAAGACTCTTATATGATTATTTCTTGCTTGAAGGAAGGGGATGCAGGAAGTTGGAAATATTGTTATGCTGTTTGAGAAATTTTGGATATAAGCCAACTTTAATTGGATTCATATACTAGCTAATGAAGAAGTAGATTGTTTAGCAAAGAGAGGGGCCACTATGTTGGAAATTTTCATAGGTTGTTTCTATTGTCTCTGAGCTTTTGATTGGAGGCTTATTTGTGTCTTATTGCTTAGAGGGTGGCTTTGTGCTTGTTTTTTGTTGATAGATAGGTGCCTTCTTCGTTTCCCCTAGGACCTTCTTGTCCTTTTCTATTACTTTTTCTTGTGATTAATATACTTGTTCATTTAAAAAAAATAAAATAAAATTGTTAAGTTCATGAATAATTAGATATACAACACCAATTAGGAATTGTTCAACCCCTAGAAATAACGTGATCAATAGTTAGGCATTTGCTAATGGCTTATTAGTCTAGTGGTGCGTATCCTCACTTTAAGGGGAGAGGTTTTAAGTTCAAGCATGTTGAGATGCATGGATACCCATTTGTAAGGGGTTTGGGGGGTAGGGGTAGGATTCTATTGTCCGGCAAAAAAAAAATAAAAGTTAGACATTTTCTTTTAGAAGCCCTCTATCATCAGAAGTCAACTTTAGTTGGTGTGCTGGTACTCCAAATTCTGTTTCTTGGAAAATTCCCCTTGCACCTCTAAAAAAGATTTAATAGTCTTTCACTGAGAAACTTCCACTAGATGACCTCCTCGACCTCATAACATCCTCTCTCCTTCTAGTGACTTCTGGCATGTGAAGCTTTTCAAAAGTAACACTATCACCTCTAACTCCAAAACGATGAAAGAGGGTTTATTCTAAAAAGTTTACAAAAAAGTCATTAGTTAACTATATACATGGATTTGAACTCCGACTTTGGATTGAATCTTAGGTTCTTGGAAGTAAATCAATTGGAGGGCTATTTTGAGAGCTATTTCTGCAGTTGGAAATTTTCAACAGAATTCAATAAGTCGTCATGGAAGCATTCAAGACAGCTCCCACAATGGCCCTTTTCTAAAATGAATAACATATAACAATACTAATTCTAACACGTATTAACCTACTAATGACAATTATTCGAAAATTGAAGTCATGTTTGAGATTTATGTACTTTGTTTTGTATGTTCTTTTGCCCCCTTTTCCATTTTACTGACGAGGAATGACCTTTATTGATTGTAGCACTTACTGCTGATGTTTAATTGTTGAATGTTTTACCATCTTAACATGCATCTGAGTTCTGTTTTTGTTTTTATTTTTATTTCTATTTATTATTATTATTATTATTATTATTATTATTCTTTGCTAGATGAGTTCCTAAAAGTATTAAATGCCTGTAAATACTTTAACTTCCTTGGTTGCATAGCTTGTCATTTTTTTCCATTTGTATCACTTATGCTGTTTTGTTATTCATTCTTCTTATCTTCAGTTTGTGAGGTGCTATAATTTATAAAATAGAGGTTGATTTAGAGATAGGTTGAGCTTTGTTGCCACATCTATTTACAAATTTCAAGACTCATGGATTTGTGGAATTTCCAATTTTAAAGGCTGCGAAGGCACCAGTCATTTTGGGAGGAAATGAGCTACGTAGATTTAGTGACACTCCAGGAGATGCTTCCTTGGATGATTTATTTCATCCGTTGGATAAAAACCCAGAGGATCGGGCTGCTCAAGCTTCAACATCCGCATCCTCCTCATCACATGTGGACCAAGGCAACGCTTTTGTAACTGATGCTGGAAAGAATGACCTGGCAACAAAGCTAAGGGCTACAATTGCTCAAAAACAAATGGAGAATGAAATGGGGCAGGCAAATGGTGACCTGTTACGCCTCATGATGGGCGTTTTTAAGGATGACGTAATTGATATTGATGGTTTGGTATGTTTAAAGTTTTGAGTCCACCTGGATGATGCTTCCATTAAGCATTCTTAGTAGTTTCTGCATTTTATGTGCTTTTGTTTTTCAGGTGTTTGATGAAAAATTGCCTGGAGAAAACCTTTTTCCCTTACAGGTACTTAGCATTCTTTTACCTTAAGTGCGCTTTTTTAATTCCTTCATCTTGGTGTATATCCGGATTGCAATAGTATCTTAGATAAAAAGTGGTTTGGAGTGGTATTTTGACTAGCATGTTGTATATTAGAAGAAATCTGCTCATTTTTGGGTTCTCTTAAAATTCTGACCAGAGTAAATGATTGTTTTTAATGAGGATATTTTATAGGCTGTCAAGCTGCACAAATCTAGAGTTGTTTTTGGAGCTTTTTGTAGCTTGCTGTTTTGTTTCACACATGAGAATCTAAGTGTGTTTAGTCTCTTCCAGAATGTTCTAATTTATGAGACGCTTGAGTTCAACAGCTCCAGTTGCCTATTATTGTTAGGACAATATATCTGTGTTGTTGGCTTCAGTTCCACATTGAAAATCTCTGGAAAGACATGATGGAAAACACAGTCCTTTTGTTGGATATAGTAAGTTTTAGATTGTTTTTGTTTCAAACCATCATTATGTATCCCCAACTAGCTTCGGGTGGAAGAAAATCAACCTCCAGTTAGCGTGTCCTAAATTTTCAAGTTTTTGAGGATGAACAACTTACAACATTGTTGTCCTTATGTTTCTTCAGTCTTCCATTTTTTTTTTCTTTAATGACCGATTTCATTTTCCAACATGCTGTGGCATCCAATTTTTGGATACTTGGACACTAATAGTATCCCCTTATTCTGCATTTTGGCAGTCAGCCGCATGTGACACCTAGGCGTGTGCATGCATCCAACACCCTTGAGTCTCTGTAATACGGGAGAAAGCACGCGTTGAGAAATGCTTTACAGCCTCGTTTGGCATCCTCCAGCATGAAGCCTGAGAAAGCTAGGAGCCTGAGAAAGCTAGGAGCTTATTGGGTCATTTGGGTGCTTGGAGGTCTTGCAGAATCTGCAATGAATCTCCTCCTCAAACTACTTGGCTGAGACCCAACAGGAGACCAAAATAAACCCCTTCCCAAGAAGTCAATTTGTACGGTTTCAGTTTTCCATCTTAGGATCTATTTTTAGAGGTTGGATGGCTTGATATTTATGTCATTTAAATATACAAACTAAAGGTTATCTTTTTGATGATATATATATATATATATATATTTTTTTTTTCTTGTTTTTTAAATTTTGTGGAGCTGGGGAGGAGCAGGAACTACATCTTCAGTTTTGAAGCCCAATTTAAAAATTCATCATCTCCTCTGGGTTGTTTGAAATATTTGTTTTGCTCGTCTCAGTTTCAGAGTTGTTAATTGAAGAGTATCTCTTTACATAGGAGATTTTTTTTTTATTTTTTTTCCTTTTCAATCAAGGAAGTTATGTGAAATTTTATATTTTTGAGAAAAGTAAAAAAATATATTGTTCTCTTGTTGTAAGTTTGAAAGGCAGCTTCACGGCCAAAATCTTTTCTACATTTCAACCAATGAGGGGACCTCTTCCATTGATTTGATACAAGAATTTTTTCATGCATATTGTCTAAGCTTTCATGCTGTATTCTTGTTAGTTGTCACCTTTATGTCATTGCCTCTCAGCAAGATAATGCGTGCACCTACTTCGTCATGGATCCTGCCAGATCTTCTAGCAGTTTGCATTAGTGTCATATTGCCACTATGCTTCTATGACGAAATGCCAGGTGGGTGATGCGTGCCCATACTGTCCAATTATAAATTAGGAAAATAAAAAAGGCCCGGAAGAAGCATGATGGAGTGGATTTTCTTTTATATCTTCTTTTATCAGAAAAGGTGCTAAAAATCAATTCTTCTGTCAAAGATGCTCAAGTTTGAATCTGATTTCCTTGCTGCTATAATTCTTCTGTCAAAATCTCATTAATGATCGCATGCTTCCCTGATTGCCTTACACTCCAACCTCCAAAGGTAAAAGGGGAGGACTATGATCCTAATTGATCTGGATTTTGAAAGTGGGAAAATTTTCACTTAGAGTAATCAGTTATAAGAGTTCTAAGAGCTGAATGGTGAAAAAAAATTAATGTAGCCGACTCCATGTAGTTGGCATTATGGCTTCTGTTCAGTTGAGTAGTGGTTGGCAACCCTATTCTTGTACTTTTGGTTGCAAATAAATGAGTGGGGCTAAAAAAAATATTGTTTATCTTTAGAAACCTACCTACATTGTACAATCTTTGGATTATCGGACATCTTGGAGCATATGGATTTATCATGTTATTTCAAGTTAATTTCCATTTTCTTCTTCTTATTATTATTATTAATTTGAGATAAAATTTAAAATTAGATGTTATGAAATCATCTACTGGTGACTACTTTTGGCATTTTAATTTTGTAGTAAAGGGTCCCCCTGCATGAGAAAATATGTGACACAATTCTTTTGGGTGACTAAGAACTTGGAGTGCAAGTCTTAAAATGCTAGTCATTTCTTTTGTACATCGGTGTGCTTTATGTTACAGCTTGTAGTTTTGCTTCTGACTTCTTTTACTAATTCAACTATATTTTCTTTGGCCTCAAAATGCTAGTCCTTCCTGTTGAATATTACTTATCACAGGTAGTTTTATTTGACTTATTTTAATAATTGATCTCTCTCTCTCTCTCTCTCTCTCTCTCTCTCTCTCTCTATTGTCGATATCACTTTGACATTATATTTTCCAGTGTATAAAGTCTTACTGTTTTTTCTTCATTTGCAGTTTTTGATGTAGCACTGTTTTAGATTTAGCATCCAATTCATGTTGAATTATATTTCTATCATAATTATTTCATTTAAAGGAGTGAAATTCTCTTCGGAATCAAAATTTGAAAACTGTGGCACCTCTTTAGTTACTGTGTTCTTGTAATCCTCAAATACTGTTACTCATCAATCCCTGTTTTAAAGCATCAACTGGTACAGGAAGTCTGGAACATTAAATGGAAATGCTATTACAATACCTATTTAAAGCTGTTTTAGTTTGTTATTTAAAATGGGTTAGCTGTTATCGTTCACATGTTTGTGCTTTGTAGGCTGTTGAGTTTAGCAGATTAGTTAGCTCATTGAGACCAGAGGAATCAGAAGATGTTATCGTGTCTGCCTGTCAGAAGCTTATTGCTTTCTTCCACCAACGTCCTGAGCAGAAAATTGCTTTTGTTAGCCAGCATGGTTTGCTTCCTCTAATGGAATTACTTGAAGTTCCTCGGACTCGTGTATGCTGCTATTCCAAGGCTTTGTTGAATGTTTTGATGTTTTAAATTATTTCCAATTACGCTATTCATAGCATTTTTAATAGCTAGTTTGAGAGAAGTTTGTTGTAATTTCAGGTTACATGTTCAGTGCTTCAAATTATAAATCAGATAATCAAAGATAATTCTGATTTTCAGGAAAATGCTTGTCTTGTTGGCCTGGTAAGTTCAATGTACATTTCATTATGTTGTACAAATTATCAAGATGAGTAGGGCAAGAATTGTGCAACAAACTCCTAGTTGGATGGGTCCTTAGGAAGAGGCTTACCTAGAGAAAGTGAGAAACATTTACGCAAATTGGATGTTCATGTTTTAGCTGTAGGGTTTTTCCAATCCTATTTTAACTGTCCAAAAGAATGCACTGGTTTGGACAGTAGGTTTTAGAAGATCGAATTGTTGGTGTATTCTTCCACTCGAGACACTAATGCACAAGGGTCTGATACGTCTGCCTTTGGATTGTTAATCCTGCTGTAGTTAGTGCAGATGATTTCTGCTTGGATGTCATAATCCTAGGTTACTAAGTTTTACTTTTTTTTTTTTTTTCCTTCCTTTTTGGTCCCCCACCTCCCCTTAAAAGATATTGGGACCATGTTGTTTTGCTTTAGATGCAGTTGTACTTATTTCCAAGTTGCATCACAGATCCCCATTGTGATGAACTTTGCGGGACATGATCGTCCCCGGGAAGTTCGTATGGAAGCAGCTTATTTCTTGCAGCAGCTTTGTCAGTCCAGGTGCGGAGTTTCTTCCTTGTATTTTGTTTGCATGAATCACTTCCCAGTGAAAATCAGGATTTATGGATTGACAATGAATGTTTCTTCTATGTAGCCCCTTGACATTGCAAATGTTTATTGCTTGTCGTGGAATACCAGTTTTAGTGGGCTTTCTGGAGGCTGATTATGCAAAGTTCAGGTCTGTAGTAACCTCTACTATGAATGAAACTGTGTGTGTGTGTGTGTGTGGGGAGGGGGGGAGGGGGAGGGGGAGGGGGAGGGGGTGTCGGTCTTAAATTTTGTTTCGATTTAGTCAACTAGCAACAGCAGCAGTTTGGAAATGTGACAAAAATGGTGAACAAATTTGGAAATTGGAAACATGAACCAAAACCTCCTTATATGCAAAATGTTAGGCCTAATAAGGGCCTTTTTGGTTTGTGAAAACTTTCACAATTTTCATTTTCATTTTCCCTAGAAAGAGAAAACAGTGCAGAAAATATGTTTCGTTATGAAAAATGAAAACTGTTTTCCAAGAAATGAATCCAAATTTGAGGAAATTTTGAAAACGTCAAAAGGACGTTTTCATTTGAGAACACGGAGCATTCCCAACTAAGTTGATGGGCATTTCGACGGACATAACAAAACTCCTTGTCACCACATCGTCAACAGAGTATTTCAGCATTTCAGAAAGACTCCTCAACACCACACACACACTCTCTCTCTCAAATCCGCCATTAAAGCATAGCTGTAGGTTGAATACCCATTTCAACAAGGCATGTGTAGCTTCTCCCAAGCTTCTCTCTCTCTCTCTCTACACACACACCCCCACCCCTATACATCACAATCCTCAAATTTATCTGTCCTCATTTGCCCTACTCTTTCTCACGCATCGAAAACCCCCTCTCGATTTTCCCTGTTGTGGATGAGATTCAGATTTGATTATTTGTGAATGAAATGTAAATTTGATTCTTTTTGGATGGCCACGTAAATTTTATTCCTTACCTGCTATTGATGCCTGCCAAGTATTTGATTAAACTTTCAAATGTTTTTCATTTTCAAGCCATAAAGTACATTTTAGATGAGTTTGCTTTGAGATGTGGCTGTTTTAACCGATGGAGATATTTCCGGTGAGATGGTGCTCCGTTGGAGTATATTTGACGAGGGAGAATTTGAGGGATCGGGAAGAAAGTGAGAGAACCAATGGAAATTGAAGATGAAAACCCATTTTTAGAAAACTGTAAACCAACCTAATTTTAAAATCTAGGAAACTGAAAATGAAAACTATTTTTAACAGTGGAAGAGACTGGTGTAAGGTCAAAACAATGAACACTTTGTGGCAATTATAAAAGCACGTGTAAATGATAAATCAATGTAATAATGGTGCTCCAATTGTGGCATATAATAACGTATATAATCACACATTCATGTACTTAATTCTGTCTTAAGTATGTAAACAACAAGATACCCACAACCAAATAACAACATGGTACAGAACACAGCATACCAACACAAAAAACATTCAACCAGGCAGCTTAGGTTACCACTTGAATTTCTCCCTCTCATATTTACAGCATATCCATGTTAGGAATGCAGGCACTCTTTATAAATTTCTTCTCTCTCTCTCTCTCTCTCTCTCTCTCTCTCTCTCTCTCTCTTAATGTGGTCAACTTTTACTTTTTTTTTTTTTTTATTAAAATTCAAAATGTATTGATTGAGTTCTTTATATCCAGGGAGATGGTTCATCTAGCTATCGATGGCATGTGGCAGGTTTTTAAGCTTCAACGTTCAACACCTAGAAATGATTTCTGTCGCATAGCTGCAAAGAATGGAATACTTTTTAGGCTTATCAACACCCTTTATAGTTTGAATGAGGCAACTCGACTAGCCTCCATATCTGGTGGAGGTGGATTTGCAATTGAAGGTTTGGCTCCACAACCACGTTCTGGGCCATTGGATTCCAGCCATCCTATTTTTCTTCAGGGTGAGACACCGCTTTCTGGAACAGATCAGCCCAATCACCTCAAGGTTAGGCATGGAGTGATGGACCAATCCTTGTCAACTGGAACACAAGAACCTCCACGTGCTTCAGCTTCATATTCTCAAAGGTCAGAGAACAATGACAGACCTCAGCCGAGCAATTCTGCATTGGAGGCTTCAGTTGCTTCTAGGTTACCAGACCCAACATCTTTAGAGAAAGTTGCAAATGTTGCAACCAAGGAAGCTTCAGCAACCACATCTAGAGAGCGAGAAAATTTAGATAGATGGAAAACTGATCATTCTCGTGCAGAAGTTGACCTCAGACAGCAGCGAGTCACTAATTCTGTTACTAGGATATCCACTGATAGGCCTCCAAAATCGACTGAAGGTGCAGCTAATGGGTTTCCTATTACAATATCTACTCAGCAAGAGCAAGTGAGACCTCTTCTTAGCTTATTGGAGAAGGAACCTCCTTCCCGACATTTCTCTGGTCAGCTTGAGTTTGTACGCCACCTCCCCGGGTTGGAGAGACATGATAGTATACTGCCTTTATTGCATGCATCTAATGAAAAGAAAACAAATGGTGAACTGGATTTTCTGATGGCAGAATTTGCAGGTAATTGATGGTTTTCATGTTATTTAATACTTTACTCTCTTTAAATTAGGGAACATGACATTCTAACTATGAGCTCATATCTTCAAAACATATATATAATGAGGAATAAGGTAACCTAACATCTTGACTTTGACTTCTATGCCCCTCCTATGGCATAGGGCAGACCTCTCCTGTAATACTCTTCTATTTCATAATTTTTTTTCCATTTCTTTGCATTCCCTTAGTTATAGTAACTTTAGGGTCCGCTTCATCATTTAGCTATGGCTTTGTGATGAAAATTGTTTACACCTTTGGATTTGTGTTGTGTGGCTCTGTGATCTGCTTCGGCAATGTTGGATATTGTGTTCCGGGCTTTTGGTTGTTACAAGTGCGCTATCATTTTATGAAGATGTGTTGTTTTGGTCATTTTTTTGGTGGTTTGGCTTAAAGGAACACTCGTATTTTTTAAGACAGATTTGATAGTATCGATGGTTTGTGGGATCTAGTTTGTTTCTTGAGTTCATTTTTGGGTTTCAATGTCTAAGGAGTTTAGAGGTGCTTCTTTGCTTGTTATTTTGAATAATTGGTTGGTGGTGTGTGAATAGGGTTTGCTTGTTTATTAGGACGTTTATTGTTTTTCTGTTTCATTTATTTTGTATTGTAGAACATCCTGTCCTATCTATTTAATTCTTAACAAAATATTTGTTACTTATCAAAAAAAGGAAGAATGAGTTATGATAATTATCAAATAATAGTTTGTAACCTATTTCAGGTGTCATATTTGAAGAGTGGAAACTGATGGTCAAAATGTTGTATAATTTTAAATGAATAGCTTTCTTTACTGTCTGAAGTCCCAACTCAACTTTGCACAAAAGGAAGTTGGTGCATTTTTTTTTCTTAGAAAATCACTTCAATACAAGCTAAAGTTGAACATCATCTAAGAACTTGTACAAAAATTTAATGTATATACCGTAATAGTTTAATTGGAAGTGATTCTTCTTTGAAGTTGACACTCCCTTTGTTGCATTGGCGTGTTCAGTTTTTACTTGAGGCCTGTGTGTGTGTGTGTGTGTGTGTGTGTGTGTCTATATATATATATATATCTTAATATCTCTGATGATGGGAAAACAATTATTTATGGGTCCACAGAGGTATCTGGACGTGGAAGAGAAAATGGAAATCTTGACTCTACACCGAGAATTTCACATAAAACACTAAATAAGAAGGCAGGACCTCTGGCATCTAATGAGGGAGCAGTTTCTACATCTGGGATTGCATCTCAGACAGCATCAGGTGTATTGTCTGGGTCGGGGGTTCTAAATGCTAGACCAGGGAGTGCAACATCATCCGGTTTGCTTTCCCACATGGTATCGACATTGAACGCTGATGTGGCCAGGGAATATCTAGAAAAGGTTGCAGACCTTCTGCTTGAGTTTGCCCGAGCAGATACGACTGTGAAATCCTACATGTGTAGCCAAAGCTTGCTTAGTCGTCTTTTCCGAATGTTCAATAGGATAGAGCCCCCTATTCTTTTGAAGGTGTGCAAGAAGTTTTGTTGTTAGCATTATATTTTAGCTATTCTTAATTCTGACGGCGTTGTGTTCTGTTGCTGCCCTTTGGTATTTTAGATACTGGAGTGTATCAATCGTTTGTCGACTGACCCAAACTGCTTAGAGAATCTTCAGCGAGCAGAGGCTATCAAATATTTGATCCCAAACCTTGAACTCAAAGATGGACCTCTTATATCTCAAATACATCACGAGGTGGGCCTTCCTAACTTGTATTCATCGTCCCTTCTGTTATTTGTGGATGGTTAGACTGCATGCTGCATTTACCATGTGTGCAGAATATATTAAAACTTTTTTAATTATTGAATATATTATTGATCAGTAGGTTGCATGTTCTTTATTCTGACGTACTCTTTGAATCCCTTTTTCTTTTTTAATTTATGTGTTTTTCTGCTTGAGTTCCTTTATTTCGTTTCCTCTGTTTAACACTATGTTTCTGGCTACCTCTTCTAGAATTTTTATTGACATTGTGTTGATGATCAAGAGAGAGTGCATAATTTAACGTGCTAGGACCCACTTGACACTTTAAAGTGCATTTACATCCTTTCAATAGCTTCAAATTCTTTCAATGTGACTTTCTTTAAAATGCTTTTCCTCCCTTTTCTTCGGTTATGGAATATGGAGTGTAATAATAATCCTTTTATTCTTGAGCTCAATTCTCATTAATTTTCATTATTGTACCTTATCTTGTGAAACACAAATAATTTCTATGAATTCACTTGCTGGATTTAAAGTAAATAAGAGAATTGAGGATCAAACTATCGGTTATTGTATTCTACGTCTAGTAATTTAGAAATTTTATTTCGCCAGACATTGTTTTTAAACATCAGTTTATCAGCCATTGCCACAAAAGTTACAGTCCACTATGGTGGCAATCTTACTAACTAAGTCACTGGAGTGGGCTATAGTGGCCTTTACAACCTCTTATAGTTCTTGTTAGCATGTGAAGCACAGAAATAGGAAACGAATGGACGAGGTTTTGGGTTGAGAATGTGTATCTGTGCGTGCGTGTGTCTATATATATATATATATATATATATATAGAGAGAGAGAGAGAGAGAGAGAGAGAGAGAGAGAGAGAGAGAGAGTAATGATCTGGTCAGTATTTGCTAACTTTAAAGTCAGTAAACACTCCATAGCCGGATATATTATGGTTCAAAGTCTTTGCCGATATCTAGTTGACTCGGCTGAGTCATCTTAATATTGGCATGGATCGAGACGAGTTTATCCCCCAAGTTGTAAAATTTAAGGAAATGCATCATTTTGTCTATCTTGGCTGAGATGAAATGAGATGCCGAGATCGCAGAATCTTCTATCATCTAGGTTGAGATGAATGGCATGATGATTGAAAAGAAATCACAGAAACCACCATCAGCAGCTGCCAAAAGAAAAATAAGAAGTAAAAGCGGCAGTGAACCTAGAAATAAAAATAAATAAATAAATAAAAGGAAGGAAGGAGGAGTTGCAGAGCAGCTAGTGGTACCTGGAACAACAGATCACAGTAGCTTATTGTCTTTCTTCTTCTTTCTTTTTGCATTGAGAGGGGAAGGAACTGCTGCTGTGCAGCCATTTCTTCTTCTTTCCTCTCCTCTCTGTCTCTCTGTCGACCGTACCTATTATTGTGTGTGTGTGTGTGTGAAAGTACCTGTTACTACTTTGTCATTGCTATAATTTTATAACATCTAGAATTTACAAATTTACCCATGTTTTTTATCCATATTATTAAAAAGGCATCCTCTTATTGTATCACTTATTTTATTTATAAAATGTCCCGACACTATTATTTTTTTTATACTAAAAATAAATTTATATTTTTACTAACAATTATATCCCCTTAAAAAATTTATAATTAACGATTTTTATACAAATTACTACATTTATTAGACTAAATCACTAATGATGCCTTTATTAGAAAAAATTTATAGATATTACTAAAAATTACATATATTCCGTATACTTATTTTGTATGTCTAATATTTAATATTGTATATTTCAATGGCATAGTAGCGTGCTAGAGTCTGTTTTGAATTTTTTTTATCATATTATGTGTTAGGCTTAGTTGATGGTCCCAATGTGATTGCTTTACTTATTTATTTATTTATTTTTCTAATTTTCCTATCATTTTTTGTGAAATTCCGAGGATACTATTTTTTGAATGAAATATGAAAATTTATTACCGAACCATTAATTAATGTTCAGTTGACAGAATATGAAATATTAAAACAACAACAATGAACACCAGATTTTACGAGGAAAACCCTAACGGGTAAAAAACCTCGGGAGCACAGAAATCACTATGAATGAACAAACACAGTACAAGAAAGGTAATACTACCCACAAAGACGCTTGAGTCCACAAACCAGTAGAATCCCTTGCTTTAACAAACAACCTGCGAGTCCACGCAGCCTTCACATCATTTCCACTGATTGAATCCACAATCCAAGCTCCACACACCGAAATCCACAGTGCCAATGGAAATCCACCGTTCAACGGAACTCCACCGTTCACTAAATTGTATAGTTGAAGTTTGGTATAGCTAAGCTATATAGAACTATGCATAATGCAATGAAAGCAAGTCTTGAAGACTAAGTATGCATAGTTAAGCAAGAGTGAAGCAAAAGCTAGTGAAAAACCTAGGGTTTTCTTGGGAGCTTTTTCTAAAACACTTCACACACAATAAAAGCTAAGTAAGAGAGTATTTATAGTAGCAGACCAAAACCTAGGGTTTTCAGCAGATAAGAGGTAGAAATCTCGAATTTTAAACAAATTAGGTCACAAAAATACGAGTGGATTGATCCAAAATCCTCTGCCACTAGGATCGATCCGGGCACGAATGCTGGATCGATCCAATTGTGCAGAACACAAATAGGATCGATCCTACATAAAATGTTGGATCTATCCAAAATATGCCAAAGCCCAATTTTGAATGTTTTTCAATGTAAAAGGACCTATATGCACTTAAGGATCATTCCTAGGTGATTGGGGCAATTTATATCACCTATGGTCATGTAAATATCCTAGGTTCTAAGGCAAACTTACCTTCGTAGGACAAAAACCAATACACTTAGCATACCAAGCGTGAGCAATATGATTTTATCGAATAGATGCGCTTCTTTCGAGCTTGATGCAGTCACTTGAGCTTTTAGGGATTACTGGCTTGAGATCAATCACATACACTGGCTTTTGACAGCCGAATAAGCCAACATATACAAATGGTATACCTAACAAACTTCCCCTTTGGCAATTCGGTGACAAAACCAAATAAAGAACAAAAGACAAGAAACGAAAACGATTCATTCAAAGTTCAGAAATGAATCTCCCCCTCTCTTGTACATTAAAGCACTCAAGCACTCCCCAAAACAAAAAAAGAACTCAATCTACCCTAAGGCTTGAGACCAAGAAACTGTTTTCCGCACAAAATTCACAAACACACCTCGTGAAGGAATAAGGAACAGAAAATTCAGGATATGCGAGCATTAAAGATAATACGATAAGAATCATGCTCAAATAAGGCCATTAAAGTAAACAGGAATACAATGATTTCATTTAATCAAATGAACAGTTGATACAAGTCAATTCAATACATTATATGGAAATGAAATACAAAACAAACTGAAACACAGAAACATCCTAACGACTTAAACAAAAATAGCCTAAAACAAGCACTCTAAACGAAAGCAAACAACAACCAACTTAAACTACTCTCCCTTTTTGTCACGAATGACAAAGGGAACACAAAAAGAACAACAAATGTACAACAAGTCACTTAGCAGCCTCATCACCACTCGAGCCAGACTCATCCTCAGAGCCCTCCTCAGACTCAGAACAAGACTCCTCTTCGGCGGGAGGAACAAGAGGATGGCGAACAACAGGAGGATCCGAAGGAGTAGGCATATGAAGACGACGCTCAATGCGCTGAATCCGATCATGGATTTGGACTTGAACCTCGTTCATCTGAATCTGATGATCACTTAGGCACTTGATGGAATCAAAAACACGATGCAGCTGAGCAGATAGAGAATCCATGGTCGCATGACGACGTGAAGAATGAGCAGATGAGGGGCTAGAAGCTTTAGGATCCGGCGTCGATGTAGCAATGCTCCGAGATAGAGACAGAGCAGTGATAGCACTCAGAACCGGAGGCACACGAGAATCAGAAACAGAAACGGGAACAGAATCCTCAAGACACATACGGGTGACCATCACCCCTAAAGGAAGAGCAGAGGATCGACTGGTAGACATCACAGTCTTTCGCATACAGTCAAAAATCAACATAGGAAAGTCAATGGACTTCCCACTCTTCATTTCAAACAGCAGTTGAGCACGATCAGCCTGAAAGTGTAAACGATGACCCATAGGAACTAGGTTCCACCAAACAATCAAGTTTAACAACCTATACTCCTCATGCAAACAACCCTGAACAAACTGGGTTTTATAATCCGAAGGATGCACATATAGCTCATGGATAAGAAAGTCATTCGCAGGACCCTTACCAGCAGTAGGGGGAAATTGAGGACGAGAAGGCCTGTTGCACCCCAAATATTTACCAATCCTCCGGTAACAGTAGAACTTCTAAACGGAGAATGTAAGGCACCCTCGCCAGAGTTAACAAAACTGGCATACCGATAAAAGTCACGGACAAGCTCAGGAATGTAAAACTCAATCGGGTCGAAGAACTTACGAAGATGATACGAATCAAGACGACGATGGGGTTATCTTTGCCGAGGGCTTTCACTTCTGAAGATAAGTGAAAGCCCTCTAGTAAGCAAGAAAAAGAAATTATATTTTTTGATATTTCAAATACAATTTTGAGAATTTTTTGGCTCTTTTCAAATTCATAGCACTTTTGTGCTTTCAATAATATGGCAAAAAGCCTTTTCTCACATAATATTTCTTTGAAGAACTCTTTTCATGTCCTTAATTCAATATTTCTCAATGATTTTCAAGTTGTAAGAAAAATTTTAACTAGCATTAGAAACGTAACAGGAGCTCATCATCAAATAGAAAGAAAAACGATAGAAGTAAGGAGGTGAGAAGGTGCAAACATTGGCACAGCATGTTTGGGCTTTAAAAGAGGCTTTCGATTATCGGTCAACTCATGACAACAATGATTTTGACAAAATAAGACAAAATGGAAACATTTAATTGAAATCATTGAAAGAATTCAGGTTAAGAAAGATAATAAGCAAACTCTATGAATATAGAAGTGATTTAACAAGAATAAAAAACATTCAACATACGCTCATCAAGATGTACACAAAAATCGATTTGAATATATATATATATATATATATATATATATATATATATATATATATATATGATAAACAAAATAAAACAAAATAAAATGCAATCATTACACTAAACTCCCCCTCAAGAAGATACCTAAAAGAAAGAACCAAGAGAGATCCTAACTAAAGATAGTTTAACGTCATTTCGGACGCAACATAGTTTAACGTCATTTCAGACGCAAGAAAGGGCGTTAACTCAATCAATAGAACAAATACCCAAAGATTTTCTAAGATATTCATACCTAAGACCATCCAAGGGTTTTGTGAGAATATCAGCAAGTTGAGATTTAGTTGGAACATACAAAACAGACAAGACTTTATCCTCAACTAGATCACGAATGAAATGATATCGAATGTCTATGTGTTTGGTCCTAGAATGCTAAATGGGATTTTTAGAAATGTTGATGGCACTCTCATTATCATAGTATATGACAAGATCAGAATCAAGAATCCCATAATCAGAAAGCATTTGTTTCATCCAAATAAGCCAAGTGCAACAACTTGCAGCAGCTATGTATTCAGCTTCAGCGGTCGACAAAGATATAGAATTTTGCTTCTTACTATGCCACGACACGAGAAGTTCCAACATAGAAGCAACCACTTGAAGTATTTTTGCGATCATCTACATT
The DNA here is from genome assembly GCA_017140935.1 of Hamamelis virginiana. NCBI lineage: Eukaryota > Viridiplantae > Streptophyta > Magnoliopsida > Saxifragales > Hamamelidaceae > Hamamelis > Hamamelis virginiana. The sequence continues at coordinate 340,296 of JAESVK010000714.1, read as the reverse complement.
TTCAGCCAAGTCGGCATCGGAATATGCAGCCAAGTTAGGATTAGTATCAAAAGAATACCAAATACCATAAGACAAAGTCCCACAGACATAATGAATGATGCGTTTGACCGCATGAAGATGAGACTCTTTGGGACAAGACTGAAAACGAGCACAAACACCTACACTAAATGAGATATCAGGACGACTTGCCGTGAGATACAACAAGCTACCTATCATGCTACGGTATAGAGTTTGTTCAACATCATTCTCGCTTATGTCTTTTCCTAACTTAGTGGTAGTGCTCATAGGAGTACGAGCATGTTTAGCACTATCAAGACCAAACTTCTTAACCAACTCTCTAGCATATTTAGATTGACAATTGAACAGCCCATCATTTAATTGACGAATTTGAAGACCTAGAAAGCAAGTGAGTTCATCTACCATACTCATCTCAAATTCGGATTTCATCTCCTCAGAAAAAGCAAGAGCTAACTCACTTGAAGTAGACCCAAAAACAATGTCATCAACATAAACCTGGTTTACAACAAAAACATTTCTTATAGTCCTAATAAATAAGGTACGGTCAACTCCCCCTCGAGAAAAGCCCTTCTCCTCTAGATAAGTGGTCAATCTTTCATACCATGCCCGAGGAGCCTGCTTTAGACCATACAAAGCCTTTTTCAGCTTATAGACATGTCTAGGATGATGAGGATCCTCAAACCCTTTGGGTGGTTCAACAAAAGCTTCCTCCTGTAAGAAACCATTCAGAAAAGCACTTTTTACACCCATTTGATATAATTTAAACTTTAAATAACATGCAATGGATAGTAAAAGTCTAACAGACTCAAGACGAGCAACAGGGGCAAAGGTTTCATCAAAATCAATACTCTCCTCTTGGGTATAATCTTGAGCCACTAACCGAGCCTTATTCCTAATTATGATACCACTTTCATCAGATTTGTTCTTGAATATCCACTTGGTACCAATGACATTTTTATCCGAAGGCCTAGGGACAAGATCCCAAACATCATTCTTAGTGAATTGACCCAATTCTTTTTGCATAGCAAGGATCCAGTTTTCATCAGTTAGGGTTTCTTTCACATTCTTGGGTTCAAGAGTAGAGGTGTAGCAAAGGTGACTTACCTCATTCTGAATTTGCCTACGAGTTTTCACACCATCACCAACACTTCCAATGATGTTAGAGGGTGAATGTCTCTTTTGAACCCAAGTAGGATTATTTGGAGAGGATTGAGAATCAAGAGGTTGTTTTGAATCATTTTCAACACTTGAAGCAGCCGCATTCTCAACACTTGAAGCAACCCAAGTGAATCGAGTGAAATCATCCACTATAACTAGAATATACCGTTTCCCACCTAGACTTTCAGTCCTCATAGGACCCATTAGGTCAACATGCACTAATTCCAAAGGTCTAGTAGTACTAACGATATTAGTCTTCTTATGAGAAGCTCGAGTTTGTTTTCCCTTTTTACAAGGTCCACAAACTCTGGAATTTGAAGACTTAGCTAGTTTAGACACTCCATTTACAAGCTCTTTGTTAATCAACTTATCAAGATCTTTGAAGTTCAAATGGCCTAATCTTTGATGCCATAGTTCAATCTCATCAACTTTAGCACTGTTACATTTCAAAAAAGTGTTAGCAATTAAACCGTAACAGTTGTCATTTGTCCTCTCACCTTGCATGATAACCTTACCATCTTCATTTAGGACAGTGCACAAACATTTGGTAAAGTTGACAGCAAAGTTGTCATCACACAATTGACTAATACTAACGAGATTTGCCTTTAGACCATCAACATACAACACATTTCTAACTTAGGAAAGCCTGGAGTTTGAACAATTCCTTTCCCAACAATATTAGACTGACTTCCATCACCAAAAGTAACAGTCCCACCCTTACAAGAGTCAAGATGAACAAAGAGGGACTTGTTGCCAGTCATATGCCTAGAACAACCACTATCAAAATACCACTGAGAGATATCTTGAGCATGTAAGGCAGTGTGTATGACCATGCATCTCAAATTAGATGACCTAACCCAAACTTCCTTGGATTTTGATTTTTCTTGTTGATTAGACACAACCTTGGGATTTTTCTTAGAACTATACATCTCTTGACCTCTATTCCAATGAATGCTAGAATTTGTCAACTTTTTGACTTCATCATTTAGCATTTGAGATTTTTTCAAAAGGGCATCAATTTGACTTTTAATAGTCTCATTGTTAAAACTAGAGAAGTTTTTCTTGGGATAAGTCATGAGCTTGTAACAATTAGGTCTAATATGCCCTTTGACTCAACAATAATGACAAATTGGGACAAATGAAGATTTAGGAGTCACATAACTTCGAGATGTAGGAATTGGTTGCTCGGAAGGTTTTCCTTTTTCAATCTTAGCTTTTGGAGCTTCGATATGAACATTAGAGGTTTAAACTTCTTGAGCATTGAAACCTAGACCTTCTCTACCAAAATTACCTTTAACGGTACCCAAAAGTTGATTGAGTTGGTCGGACCTCGTCAAGATTGATTCTAAGGTCACAAGCATCATCAAGTTTCATTTTGAGATTAGCAATGAGAGAGAGATACTCTTTCTCTTTTTCAGATTTGAGTAAAAAATCACTTTCTAAAGTCTTAACCTTATCAAATAACACATATTTTTCTTTTTCAACAAGGATAAGTTTTTCAGAAAAAGTAACTCTATGACCTTGCAACTGACTCACACTTGATTCAAAATCAATGACATCCTGTTTCAACAAGTCTCTTTCTTTAACAAGATTCTTGAGCTTAATGGCCAAATTCACATTTTTCTTCCTAAGTTTCATGGCATCATCAAACAATTCATCATAAGTAGATTGAAGATTATCTTGATCAAGAACTTGTTCATCATCCTCTTCAGATTCTGAGGATTCATTAGGCTCAGTTAAAACAGATATAGATTCAACATTACTATTAGACGACTCGCCTAATTCAACAGTAGTACCCAAATCAACAGTAGACACAACAAAAGCAGTGAAGTTTTCAAACTCTTCAAACATCAATGTCTGACTCATTCACTTCCTCATTGTCACTAAGAGTAGCACAATTCGCTTGATTTTTAGCTTTATTCTTACTCTTTTCGGACATTCAGAAGCTCTATGACCTTGTTTATGACAATTAAAACATTCATTCCTAAAGTTGGTCATAGGTTGAGTCTTTTTGATAGATGAGGTGGACGAAGATCCAGACTTGTAGGAATTTCCTTGTATAGTAGGATTGCTCTTTTTAAACTTGAGATATTTTTTGAATTTTGCAAAGAGAGCAATATCCTCATTATCAACAGTCAACTCATCATCAGAAATGGAAATATCTTCCTTGACAGACTTTAAAGCAATGGATTTAGATTTTTTCGGTTGCCTTAAAGTCAATTCAAATGCTTGGAGAGAACCACAGAATTCATCCACTATTATGAAGTCAACATCCTTACTTTCTTCTATGGCAGTGATTTTGGGTTGAAATCTGTCAGGTAAGGACCTTAAGATTTTATTGACAAACACTTTGTTAGCAATTTTCTCACCAAGATTAAAGGAGGTATTAACTATGTCATTTAACTTAGCATAGAAATCAGAAAAAGTTTCATTTTCTTCCATCCTAAGTAATTCAAAGTTAAAAGTCAAAATTTGAACACGTGATTTTCTAACTTGACGAGTACCCTCATGGGTAACTTGCAAGACATCCCAAGCTTCTTTTGAAGTGGTACAAGTCATTATCCTCCGATACTCCGACCCAGATACACCATTAAAGATGGCGTAGAGACCTTTGTTATTCCAGCTACTCCTCTCTAGGTCAGTTTTATCCCATTCCTCAACAAGTTTGAGAACGGTGACAACATCTTTTGTCACAGTAGGATGACTCCAACAAGATTCAACAATCATCCAAACTCTGTCATCAATGGACTTTAAGTGAATCATCATTTTAGATTTCCAGTAAGCATAATTTAAACCTTCAAACAATGGGGGTCTTGAATTTGAACCGCCTTCTTTCAAGAATTCCATCTCCTTGAAACAGGAACACATTCAGGTGATTAAACCTTACAAGTGAACCAGCTCTCATACCAATTGAAATTCCGAGGATACTATTTCTTGAATGAAATATGGAAATTTATTACTCAACCATTAATTAATGTTCAGTTGACAGAATATGAAATATTAAAACAACAACAATGAACACCAGATTTTATGAGGAAAACCCTAACGGGTAAAATACCTCAGGAGCACAGAAACCACTATGAATGAACAAACACAGTACAAGAAAGGTAATACTACACACAAAGACGCTTGAGTTCACAAATCAGTAGAATCCCTTTCTTTAACAAACAACCTGCTAGTTCACGCAGCCTTCACAGCATTTCCACCGATTGAATCCACAATCCAAGCTCCACACACCGAAATCCACAGTGCCAACAGAAATCTATCGTTCAACGGAACTCCACCGTTCGCTAAACTGTATAGTTGAAGTTTGGTATAGCTAAGCTATATGGAAATATGCATAATGCAATGAAAGCAAGTCTTGAAGACTAAGTATGCATAGTTAAGCAAGAGTGAAGCAAATGCTAGTGAAAAACCTAGGGTTTTCTTGGGAGCTTTTTCTAAAACACTTCACACACAATAAAAGCTAAGTAAGTGAGTATTTATAGTAGCAGACCAAAACCTAGGGTTTTCAGCAGATAAAGAGGTAGAAATCTCGAATTTTAAACAAATTAGGTCACAAAAATACGAGTGGATCGATCCTACAAAAATCCCTGGATCGATCCAAAATCCTCTGCCACTAGGATCGATCCGGGCACGAATGCTGGATCGATCCAATTGTGGAGAACACAAATAGGATCGATCCTACATAAGATGTTGGATCGATCCAAAATATGCCAAAGCCCAATTTTGAATGGTTTTCAATGTAGAAGGACCTATATGCACTTAGGGGGTGTTTGGTTGCGTGTAATGTAATGTAATTTAATTGACCGTAAAGTAGATTTCAGTGTAATTTGATTACATTGGTAATTTAAATTACATTCCAAATTACATCCCACTTATTTGGATGAGTAGGGAATGTGAAGTCAGATTACATTACATTACCCAGAAATGCGTTTGGATAGCCATGTAATTTAATTGACTGTAAAGTAGATTACATTACATTAGCCGGAATACATTGGTTGAAGACCGCAATCCATTTTACAGCCTTTCTTCATGGTAGATTACACCCGTAAAGTGGATTACATCCGCACCATGATGCGCCAAACATGTTAAGCTATGTAATGTAATCTGAGATTAAATTTCATAGCTCTTTACAGGCAACCAAACGCCCCTTAAGGATCATTCCTAGGTGATTGGGGCAATTTATATCACCTATGGTCTTGTAAATATCCTAGGTTCTAAGGCAAACTTACCTTCCTAGGACAAAAACCAATACACTTAGCATACCAAGCTTGAGAAATATGATTTTATTGAATAGATGTGCTTTTTTCGAGCTTGATGCAGTCACTTGAGCTTTTAGGGATTACTGGTTTGAGACCAATCACATACATTGGCTTTTGACAGCCGAATTAGCCAACATATACAAATGGTATACCTAACATTTTGGGTTTTTTGAACATTATTGCATGTCTAAGGTTACATCTCACTCAATTGAAACTTTGAACCGTGATATATATATATACACACACACACACGTGACTTCTATTATAAGGTGCACCTTATGCAAAGTTGCGTAAGGTGACCTTTATAGGGCCAACTGCAGATCATATTTTGAAAACTGACGGTTGGATTAGATGAACTGCTTATGAATTCATATTTGCCAAAAATCATAGTGATCCAACAGTTAGTTTCTGAAAAAAACTAACTGGGAAAAACTGGTAACATTTTAAAGAACAAAAAAGCCACAATTTTTCATTGTGTTATTTTTTAGAAATTGACCGTTGGATCACTATGATTTTTGGTGAACATGAAATTCATAAGCAATTGATCTAATCCAACGGTCTGTTTTTCAAAATATGATCTGCATTTGGCCCTATAGAGGTCACCTTATAATAGAAGCCCTCTATATATATACACAAATGTTCCTATCAGTACATGCTGAGAAAGTCGGTATGAAGCTCGTAGGGAATTGCTGGATGCATAGTTTGAAAAATCGACCATAGGATTTGATACTCTTGTTATGGATGTCACATATGCCAAAAATCATAGTGATTTAATGTTAGCATCTTAAAATACAAACTGTGAAAGTTTCTAATCGCTGAAAACTGTCATAGTTTTTCTCGGTAACATTTCTGAGAAATCGACTGGGAAGTCGGCTGTTGGATCACTGTGATTTTTCGCATTCATGACTTAGATATGCATAGTATCTAATCCAACGGTTAGTTTTTCAAAATAAGCATACTATAATTGCCTATGAACTAAATGCTGACTTTTGCGAAAGTCAGCATGTGTTGATAGGAACATTTTTGTATGTACATATATATATGCAGAAATGATTCAGTCAGCATATGCTTACATAACCCTATGGAAGCATGAAGCTAATAAGGAAAAATTGAACCATGTGCTTACATAATTTGAAAAATTGACTGTTGGATTAGATACTATAATTATACATGTCATGTATGTCAAAAATCAAAGTGATCCGTATAAGCCAAGATTTAAGCTCAAGTCATGGATCAAGGTCATGGGTTGAGAATCCAAGAGATCCAACATGAGAGACTTGTGTCATTTTTTGCTTGATTGAGGCAAGATGCTTCATTGCTAGCCTAGATCTGTATACTTTAAGTTGGAGAACTACATTTTTTGTTGAGATCTAAGTTTCCATTCTAAGATCATGCTAAAGTTTTGGTCAAGGTAAAATTTTCATTTAGATTTGGTTTTTATGAATTTGTAATACCTAGATCTTGTGATTATAATAGAATTTCATTTTCTTCATTAAGAGTATGAGGTAGGTAGTTAATATTTAAAACTAAAAAATTTAGAATAATATTATAGTATTTCTTGTACACAGTAGTGACTTAAAAACCAATATTAAATTCATTACCATACTAGATCATGTTTCTAGGTTGAATATAATTTTCTAAAAAATATCTAAAACTTCAATATGTGGGACTCGGGTTAAAACATCCGTACCATATAGTTTAAGTTGGTGGTGCACACAATAAAATAATAGTCTCAATATACGTGCCACGTTATGAATGTTTGTTACTCCTGATACCTGCTACACTGCAATAGTGGCCACAACTTTGATTTATAACATTGTCCTTGCAGGATAGTGACATATTGCAATGAAAAGTTTTGGCTATATGGTTATCAGTAATATTGTGTTGCAAGTTTTTCCTTTATTATTTACCAAGTAAACATGTAAAATGATATGCATTTTAATTTTATTCTGTTGTTTTACTATATGTTACATTGATGAATTTGCCTATAGTCCTTCATTGTAGTATAAAAACTGGATGGGGCTGCAAAATCATTTTTTACATGTGTTTGAAATGTTGCATAGCACTGAACTAGTTCACTGAACTAGTTTTGGATGGTTTCTCACTAATTTCATTTTCTGAAGGTCCTCAATGCGCTATTCAATCTGTGCAAGATAAATAAGCGGAGACAGGAACAAGCAGCAGAAAATGGAATCATTCCACACTTAATGCATTTTATCATGTCAGATTCCCCTTTGAAACAGTGTGCACTGCCTCTATTGTGTGATATGGCCCATGCATCACGTAACTCAAGGGAGCAATTACGGGCTCACGGTGGGTTGGATGTGTACTTGAGCCTACTTGATGATGAGCTATGGTCTGTGACAGCATTAGATTCTATAGCTGTTTGCTTGTCACATGACAATGACAACCGTAAAGTTGAACAGGCATTACTGAAAAAGGAAGCAGTTCAGAAATTGGTTAAGTTTTTCCAATGCTGTCCAGAACAACATTTTGTAAACATATTGGAGCCTTTTTTGAAGATTATTACGTATGTGATTTTCCATCTATCCTATTGTTTCTTATATTTATCTCATCTATAAATAATGAACATTGTGTATTCCAACTTTAAGTCATGACAAATGGTACAAGCATATAGTTTCAAAAGCATTTATCAATCCCTTAGTTGGTTTAAAAGTCGAATTTCCCGTGTATAATTTTTTTTTTTTCCAATAAATTTTTTTTTTCTTTTAATTTTTTCAGTATCATTAACTTTTTACTGATCCATGGTTGTTCGGAAAACTCCTGACAATACATATTTTCTTATTGATATCTTTGATAGATGCATGAACTGTGCATAATTGTAATACTGATGATTGAAGAGCTTTTAATGCATTCAAATTTTAAATTGTTCTGTAGCTTATCTGAGAAGCTTATATTTTCTTGTATGGTTTACAAATTCTTCAGTGGTTTCAAGTTGTGAAATTATGGGTGATATATTCTTGGAATGCAGGAAATCATCCCGAATAAATACAACATTAGCTGTTAATGGTTTAACACCCTTGCTCATTGCAAGGCTTGACCATCAGGATGCCATAGCTCGTCTCAATCTACTCAAGCTAATAAAGGTGAGAAACTGCGATCCTTGTGTTCCCAGTATCTTGCATGTTTTTTTTATATTGTTAGATACATATTCTGTAGTCACTGGTTGAAGTGAGTGAATTGTAAAGATGCTTATCCCCATCATTAAAGTCTGTTCAGAAATTAAAGTCGCAGAGAGATAGCCCCCCGTGCATGCCAGGGGGGTTTGGCTTTTGGAATTGGCCGCCCATTTCCTTTTTGTTTGTTTTTTGTTTTTTTCCTCTCTTCCTGCAAATCCTTTCTTCTATTTGTCAGATTTTCCAATCAGAAAGCACTGAAGAACCTCAATGTTACAAATTTGTAATTGGATGATCATGTATCCGAGCTATAATAACTACACAGATTCTTGATGTAATAACTATGATATTGAATCGATTATAACTTTATTTTGTTATGGGACCAGTTGCCTGGGAGTATATAATTTTTGAAGTCATTACTCCTTGCCTGCTGTGTAAAAGTGCTTTTAACATTCTCTATAACCAAGGCTATGTGGTTGGGCTTGTTTAGCTGACCTTAAATAGTTGGGATTAGGCTTCTGAATGTCAAATCTGTATGTGCTTGCTTAAGAAACAAGTATCATAAGATTTCAAGCGGTTTTTGTTTAGGATACACACACACACACACACAGATATATTAAAATTTTCCATTTTTAAAATATTTGATGTGTTATTATATGACATTGCTTTGAAAATAGTATTAGAACTACTGTCTGCTGCTTAGAACTATTATAGATTGCTAACTTAAAGTGCATTGTTGCAGGCTGTATATGAGCACCACCCACGGCCAAAGCAACTAATTGTGGAGAATGATCTGCCTCAGAAACTTCAGAATCTGATTGAGGAGCGCAGAGATGGGCAGGGCTCTGGAGGCCAAGTGTTGGTGAAACAGATGGCTACTTCACTGCTTAAAGCACTTCATATCAATACAGTTCTGTAAATTTGGCTCACTAACTTTCTTTCCCACTATAGATATATTTGATTGTTTAGGAAGGAATGTATTTAGGTTTACCTCTTTTTTTTTTTTTTTTTTTTTTTTTTTCTTTTTTCTTTTTTCCCTAGTATCTTTTTCTTTGTTTGCTTTGTTCGTCTCTCACTTCCTCATTGATGTGGAGGAATCAAGATTTGGGAAAGTCCATTATTTGGGATGGCTTCAAGTCCAAAAGGGTGGCTTGTCTTTTTGCTTCATTAAGCTGCCAATATTTTCTTCTTTTTTATTTCTCTGAGTTTGTCAGTTTTGTTCAAATTGAACAGTTGTGTATAATGTAAATCTTTTTGTAGACATAAATCTTACAACTCTTGAAGAAATGTGTTCCTATTTTGCAACTTTTTTTTTTTTTTTTTTTTTTATCAATATTATCAAATATCATGTGTTAATGAATGTTTAATGCAAGGGTTTGGTTTGTACCAGAATAATGTTGAAGTTTCAAATAACCCTTCAACTTGTTCGAGCAAAGGGCATATAGTTTGTTATGTAAGCAAATTTAACCAGTATGTGTTGTATTTCAGACCAGTGGTTGGTTGGTTGTGCTCCATCATCATCATCATTATCATTATTATGTCTTGTGATTTTTTAATGTTATTATTGTGGCAAAGGATTCTTGGGTTGGGGTAAAGCTGCTACTGTTGGAGCCTGTAATCTCTGTACTAGGAGAATGCTAGCTTCACAACAATTCACAATTCTGGCCCCTGCCCTTGAGCTTATGTCTGCATTGTACATTCAGGATGATGCCAAATACTGAGGTTAGAATTTTTGGGGAAATTAAGGCCATGTTTTGCCCCGTCAATTCCCAAAACAGTTTTCTATTTTTGGAGTTAAGCAGAAAACAGTATATATATATATATATATATATATATATCATTGCATCATGTGAAAATGAATTTTGAGGGGCTGGGCCTTCAGGAAATTGCAAAGAAACTCTTTTCCCCAGTATTTCAGTATCGCACCACAGAATTTGTTAAAACTCAAAAATTTTACGAATTTATCTTGGTGGATACTAAATCAGCAGCTTTTAAACATCATCTTGATGTTAATGATAAAAATGAAATAACTCATTCCACTTGTAGAATCCTTCAAGTCCTCTCGCTTTCAGCTTGGGGTCAAGAACTTTATAGACCCAAGAGGTTTTCTGTTCCTTTTAAGCCACCCTCTTATAACTATTTTGATTATCAAATGGCTTGGTTCAACACTCTTTATTTTTAGAATAAAAGCTTCCGTCATACATGGATGCTTTTTTTTGATAAAAACTTTAAACTTGAAGTTCCAGTTTGGTTCCTATCTTGGTGGAATCATTTTGGGCCTTTACCAGAAATTTTCCCTCCTCAAATCCTTGAAGGATATCAGATCTTTTAAGAAAAACCTCGCCCGCCTATTCATCAATTTCTCTATCCTAAAATGTTTCTATTCTTTGGACATTTTAGTTTAGCATGAACTATGTATTGGAAATATGATCTCCATGAAAAAGAGGAAAGGGATTATATGCCATCCCAAGCATCTTTAGTAAGAACTTTTCATGTCAAATGGTGGGACGGCTCACATACGAGCCATATCCTTTCAGAGTCAATCAGAACTTGGTTCAAACAGCACCCGACAATCTCCAGTTCTGGCTTGGAAGAAGCCTCCAAGGTTCTGCTGAACAAAAACAAGATCATGCATCAACTAACAATTTCTTCTTCTATATCCAATGCAGATTTGAAGAAACAATTATTATCAGCACTTTCAGAACTAGAAGATAACGATGAATCTGTGGCTGAAGACTCTTCTGATTCAGGGACACATTTGGGTTTGGATGATGATGATGATCTATTCAAACCTACAGAATACAAAGGAGCGTAGAACTATTGTATGATTATGGGTAGTGGATTTGTCTCCATACCATATCAAAGAATCCTATGCACCGAAAGTGGATTTGTCTCCTCTCGGTAACATAATTATGTCAGGTGCCGAAAGCAGGCTCAAGTAACAACCAAAATCAAGAACTTCATAACTGCTACAGTATAAAGTGAGCACTATTTGACACTGTAGCAGTCAGAAAATTCAGAAGAAACTAATAGCCTGATCTCACGATCGACAGAAGAGAACTGTATCCATGTGATCTCATGATTAAAGAACTGTATCCATGTAATCTCATGATTAACTTTGTAAAGCAAATGTCATATATTGTTCTGGAGAATATTGTTTGCAAACTGCGCTTTGTGCAGCCCATCGTTCTGGTGTGTTTTGAGAACACAGTTGAAGTTCTTGAGATTCTTCTTCATCGGCAATATCTGCCCATGATTTCTTCTGCTTTCCCGCCATTGTGTGAGTATAATATTCTGTAGTTGTCGATTGGACAGTTGATTTCTGAGTTTGGGATTTAGGTGGGGCAACTGGCTTGCCGCCACCTCTTCCTTTAGGGGGCATCTGAACGGTTACCCTGAAGGAATTCTCTAGTTAGGAAGTCTGAGACAGAGTTTGATTCTCCCTTAATATGTTCTATTTCAAAGTCAAAAATAGATAATATTGCTTGCCATCTGGCGAAAATATGTTTTGATGCCAAATTTTTAACATCTTTTTGTAAAACAGATTTAGCCGCCTGGCAATCAACGGGGACTAAAAACTTTTGATTTAAAATATCACTTTGAAATTTTGTAATGCATAAAACAATAGACAAAATTTCTTGTTTGATGGTTGAATAGTTTTGCTGTGCCGGATTCCAAGTACCAGAATGATACCGAACAATTTTTTCTTTATCATCTTCTTTTTGTAAAAGAATTCCCCCAAACCCTATACCTGAGGCATCGGTCTGGACTACTTTAAAGGCTTTAGGGTTAGCTATACTAAGACACTTAAGCCTAGGAGCTTGTTGCTTAATAGTTCTGACAATTTTGGTATGATCTTCTGACCAAGCTGGAGGGTCCTTCTTAAGTCTTTTTCTAAGTGAAGCACAAAGTTGGCTAAGGTTTGGAAAGAAGTCTGAAATATAATTCAAACATCCCAAAAACCTTTGAAGTTGAGTCTTGTCTTTGATAATGTCAGGAAATTTGTTGACAAAATCAATAGATCGTTCAATGGGAAGAATAGTTCCATGATGGATACTATATCCTAGGAATCTAATCTTAGTTTTGAAAAGTCCTATTTTCTTGGTTGATAATACCAGTCCATTATGTTTTATGATATGAAAGAAAATATTAAGATGTTTCCAGTGTTGTTCTATGGAACTAGAAAATACTAAAACATCATCAATATAAACAATCATGAAGTTAATATATAGTGTGAAAATATCATTTATAATATTCTGAAATTCTGATGGTGCGTTCTTTAATCCAAATGGCATTACATTCCATTCAAAATGGCCAAAAGGAACTGTGAATGCAGTTTTATACTTATCTTCTTCATGAACCTGGATATACCAAAATCCAGACTTCATATCAAATTTTGAGAATATTTTAGCATTTGAAAGCCTTTGAATCAAATCTTGTTTATTTGGCAATGGGTACCTAATCCATTGTAGTACATCATTAAGGGGCTTGTAATTGATTACAAGTCTAGGTACACCTCTTTCAAGTTCTGCAATTTTTTGAACATAAAAAGCAGCACAGCTCCAAGGAGACTTACTTGGTCTGATAAGCTTTTTCTTAAGGAGATCTTTAATTTCCTCAATACAATGTTTCAAAAGTTCTTCTTTCATTTGGATTGGCCTAGCTTTAGTGGGTATGTTTGATTCTTGAAATTCCTTAATATAAGGAAGTTTTACAATATGCTTGTTTCTATCCCAAAAAGCATTAGGATGATCAGAACATACTTCTGATTCCAATTTCTTTTGAAAAGAAACAATCTCTTGTTGAATTATTCTGTGATTTAGTTGTTCTTCAATTTTTTGTGAGCAATTTCCTTTTTAAGGAAAAGTAATTGATTAGTCTTTCTTTCAATTACCTTGAGTTCAGGAAAGATTGATAAAGTTTTTAAAAGATTTAAATCTTTTAGTTGTGGAGGGCTAATAAATTGAAAAACAATTTGTTTATCCATAAAATTAGCCTGTATTCCCTTATCATCAACCTGGAATGGTTGAATCAAATTTAAAAATGGAGTTCCTAAAATTACATTTTGTCCCATGTCTTTGACAAGGATAAATGGTGTCTTGATACAAACTCCTCCATTGCACACATGTGCATTGGAAAGTTTATATTTGATTTGGAGTTTATTACCATTAGCAGTACTTAATCTTTCCTTTGTAGTCTCAAAGTATTTGATAGGAACAAGTCCTTCCTGAGTACAATTGAGAACTGCACCTGAATCAATTAATGCTACGGTGTCAATTTCATAGTCTTTATTAATTATAATAGTTAACCTAATATGCCATTTTTGGTAGTTTATTCTAGTTATTAAATTGAGAAAATGATCATCTTTCTCAATTTCTTCATGGTCAGATTGATCAGAATCATCTTCGTTAGAGGATGAGACCTTTTCTGTTGAAAAATGAAGGTTTTGAGGAAGAAGCCTTATCTTGTTGTTGTTTGAGACAAAGTTTAGTAACCTTTGTCTTTAAATCACTAATATCTTTTTGACTGGTAGTTTTTAATTCTTTCAATTCTTTTCTAACTTGAATTAAATCTTGCTTTAAGTTATTTATAGTAACATTCTTATCTTCATTTTTTGGTTCAAACCTATCAAAGATTTCTTTAAGATTATAAGAAGTTTTATTAATTTTGGGCTGATGTTTTTGCTCTAAAGATTATTTCAGTTTTATTAAGTGTTCTTTACGTTTTTCAGGATCTTTTATCTCATCTATAAATTCAATAAGAATATCCTGTTCTCTAGTTAAAGTATTAATACATTTACAATTATCCTTAATTTCTTCTTCAGATTCTTCAGGATCTTCATCCTCTTCAGCTGAAGAATAAATTTCATCAACTTGGATTCCTTCTTCTTCTATATCAGAGTCTTCTGGATAGAGGAGAATACTCATAAGTTGTTGCTTAAGTTTATCTGAAATATCGAGTGCATTAATTTTTTGTTTCATAGGACATTGCTTTGAGTAATGGCCTATTCTTCCGCATTTAAAACAAGCTCCCGGAGACTTGTTTGATGTATTGCTTATCTTATTATTTGATTTACTGGATGATGGTTGGAACCATTTATCCATAAAGTTTTGTCCAGGTTTTTTCTGAACTCTTATAGTATTCCTAGATCGAGTTTGTGAAGGTTTTTTATAGAAGTTAGAAGTGGTATTACTAGTATTCTTAGTAGTACCAGTTCTTTTTCTGGCTATTTTCTCTTTTTTCTTTGCTCTTGTGGAAGGAGCAAGAGACAGAGAAGAAAAACCAAATTGTTCACAGAAAGAACCTAATTCTTTCTTTCCTTCTATTTTTTCTTTCTTCATTTGTTGTTTAAGTTTATAATCAGTACAAAGAGCAATGCCTTAGGCTTGAATTGTACTGACTATGTTTCCATAAGTCAGATTATCATATGGGATAGTCCCATTATTATGATCCTTAAGCTTAGTTCTAATTTTATGAGCAAACAAGTTTGGAAGACCTGCTATAAACTTCTCTTTCCAGAATGGTTGATTACAATCATTTCTCATCATAACTTTGGTGAGAAAGATATCCTTATACCATCGGAAGTCTTGAAGTTTAGGGCATTTTAGATTAGATAGAATGTCTGCAGTTTTATCCTTTATTTTAGATGGATCTCCTATAAAATGTTTAGTAATGGCGAAGATCAGTTGCAACTGCATCCTGCATATCTTCTCCATCCTCATTTTTAATAGAGATACCAAGTGTGTCAGTTTTAATAGCATTTAAAATTGAATCTCGTTCATTTTGTTTAAGACAGTTATCCCACCAACCTTTCAATTGACCAGTAAAACCGGCAACTAGTGCTTGGGTAATTGCATAGTCTGAGGTATCAAGAGATTTGGTTTTGTACGCCGTACAAACCATTGTCATTTCTTGAAGAGTGTTAATTATGTGATATTCTGTCATACTATCTATATTCCATTCATAGATAGTTCCTCCTTGATATGAAGCTTGTGTGAAAGACCCTCTTTCTTCAAGAGCCATATCAGGAAAGGAAATTCTAGGATAAAAATTTCTTAGAGGTTGAGCATGATGGACTTTATTGATTTCCATCTGCTTATTAGTTTCTTGATTTTTAAGTACCTCTAATATTTCATCAATCTCAGATTCAGAATCATCATTTTTATTTATAACCGCAATAGTTTTTCCTCTAGAAGGTTTAGGAGTATCAGGGACTTCTGAAGCTCCTGGGAATCTTTCTAAAACTTCATCAATTGATTTAAGTTTGTCATCAATTATCTTGTAAATATCCCTTGATAATTCCTTATTATGTTTTTTAGGAATTTCATGGGGTTTGAACAGAGGAGTTTCATCAGCCTTTTCAGGAAGATAAACCTTCTTCTGAACTAGGTTTTCAACTCGAGTAAGTTGTTCTCCTATTGTTACAAGATGTTGATTTGTGAAGTTATTCTGTTCAATAACTTTAGTTATATCACGGTTATCAGCAGTTTTCTTATAAGGAGAAGCTGTAACAGTATTTCCCCTTATTGGAATCTCAAATTGTTCTAAAGGTGGATGAACCGATTCTCTAAAAGTATTTGGAGATATCTGCCAAGTTTTAGTAGTTTTATTAAGAACATTCAATTCATGTTTAGTCTTATAAATTTCAAACCATTTAAAGAAACATATATGAAATTTATGAGTATTCATGAAGTTATAATAAAGATCTTGAATAAGTTGTCTTTCATCTTTATTATGAGTTCCAAAGAATTCTTTTCTAAGACTTTTATTAGCCTTGCTATAAAAATCTTCTCTTAAAAGTTCTTTATTAATTTCAAACTCTTTTTCTATTACTAAAAGTTGTGGGTCATTAACCTGAGAATATGTAGGAGACATATTTTCTTCTTCTTCAAGTTTTGTCTGATCTTGTTCTGAAGGTGTTGTAGTATAATATGGTTGGGGAATATTTGAGTTTCGTACTCCAGCTAAGCTTGGAATTCTTTCTTCAAATATTCTAGTTGGTATAGAAGAACAAGAAGATCTTGCATCTTCTAAAGTTATTTTTTCTGATGGAGGAAGTCTGAATGAGCCTCTAGGTCTGAAGCTTATTCCAACACTTCCATCACTGTATTCTACCATTCTTCTTATTTTAGAAGTTGCAGTTTCAGGCTGTTCTGGTGGAGGAAGTACTTTGCGAAGCTTCCATTCCTCAGGGAATGTAAGTTCATCCTAATGTATCTTCTTAGGTGTGATTACTTCTCCATGCTTTGAAGCATTAGTTTGAATTAAAAGAGTTTCGGCCTTAGAATGGAAGATTTTGGCTCTAGGATCTAAAAAAGTTGTGAAAACTTTATATCGAATCCTAGAAAGTATTATGATAGAGTGAGATCCTCTTTTAGCTTCAGTGTTATGAACTTGCACGTTTAATGTGAGAACATCTAGGATGTTTGGATCATTAAGACTCACACTAAAGTTTGGGAAACAGTTGAAGTAAACTCATGTAGACCAGCTTCTACTCCTCCTAACATGGATTTGTCAAAGTTTAGCAGTCTACAGTCTCTTAATGCCATTAATATGGACATATCAAGACCTTCTCTTAACAAGGGTTTCGCTGCTATTTGTCAAATTCATATATATATATAACTTCTAATATCAGGTGCACCTGATGCAAGCCCTCTTGTAAAGCCACTTGCGACGAAAATTTTGAAAAACTGACCATTGGATTAGATACTCCTATCATGTACGTCCTATTTGTCAAAAATCACAGTGATCCAACTGTTGGTTTTTGAAAAATGTAACTTTGAAAAATTATGACTTTTTTGTTTTTTAAAATATTATCATTTTTTAGCAGTCAGTTTTCTCATAAACCAACCGTTGGATCACTGTGATTTTTGGCAGGCATGACATACATTATAAGAATATCTAATCCAACGATCAGTTTTCCAAAATTTACAGTGCAAGTGGGCTCTACAAGAGGGCACCTGATGCAAGATGCATTAGGTGCCCTTGACCATTGCACCTATGTGTGTGTGTGTGTGTGTGTGTGTATTTTGAATTCTGCGATTAAAAAACTTCTTTCGGAGGTCATAACAAACATGTCCTATGAATTCCATAAAGAGTGTATGAGGGAAGACATCAGCCAATGTACCTTGCGTATTGGGTATTACGCGAATTGTGTCCAGATTTGCTATTGATCAACTCAACTGTTGGATGACCAACATGCATGCAAGAAAGGCCATCTAATGGCTCACATATAAAATGCTCAAGTTTGGCATCGTTTTGGAGCAATAAACCCAAACTTAACGAACTTAATGCTAGTTTTTTTATACAAAAGAGGAAGGGGTTTGGCATCATAGGAAGGGGAAAGAGGTTTGCCGCTAGAAGAGGAATTGCCTGAGATCATTGCCGGAAAGCAGTCGCTGGTTGTCAGAATGAGCCTGTGTGTTGCTGGTTAACGAGGCTAGGGCGAATCATCCTTGTGCTCTCTCTCTCTTTCTCCTCAATTTGTTTGGTTAATGGGAAAATGGAAGAAAAGAAACTAAAATTGGGATTATGTTTTTATGTTTTTTTTTTTGTGCTCTCTCTCTCCTCAATTCATTGACCCAAAGATTTTTTTTTTCTTTTATTGAATTCTTTGTTTGGTTAATGAGAAAATGGAGTAAAAGAAATAAAAATTGGGTTTGGAGTTTGTATGTGTTTCGGGTGCTCTCTCTCTCCTCACGACCTAAGACATCAAATTTCATCAACCCAAAAGTTCAATACTTTTCCCTCTAGTTCGTTTAGTTCTGTAAAAAAAAGAGGGAAAGTATTTTCCAAGAACTCCAAAGCTGCAATTTAAACCCCAAAAATCCCCAATCAAACCCAAAATCAAGCAAAAAAAGGGTGATGTTGAAGAGAAGAGAGCTAGTAGGATCATCCATGTTCTTCATGTGTTTGATGAAACTTTTGTGAGAAACAAATGTCTGATACTTTCTTCAGGCATTAACAAAATTTCCCTCTCTAGCCTTAACAAAATTTATGGTATTGTTCAAATATGGCAAGAGAAAAAAAAAAAAAAAAAAAAGCCTCTCTATAGTGTTAATCTCGATACTTTGAAGAAAGATGGAAAAGGGGTAAAGAGGGATACGAAGAGCATTAACACCGTTAAGTTGGTTGGTTGCCGCCCAAAACGACACCAAAATTAGGTGTTTCATATGTGAGCCATAGGATGCCATTTCTAGCATGCATACTGCGTATCCAACAGTTGATCAATGAATGTTGATCAACTATCAAATCAACAACAAATCTGGACACTACATCAATGTGCTAAATCCCTAACCCATGTTGATTAGAGACTACGTAATGACTATGATAATTAATATGATGTAGCTTAGATTATGAAAGAGTATAGGAAAACATTATTAAGATCATAAAGATTTTTGAAGATGGTTTTGAGTCACCTAGACATTACGAGTTAAGGACAAATTAGGTTTTGAATGTGTTTGAATGGTTTTCCTCGTGAATACAAAGATTTTTACCTATGCAAAGCTAGTTCAAACCATTACATAACTTATGAGAAGATAGATTACTTTACATACCTATTTTGTTGAAGCTTGTTCTTAACCATTGTGAATAAGGGGAATGAATTCTTCATGTTTTTGGGTGTCATTTTTGCAAACCCTTACGAGACTACAACTCGTTTACTAGGGGTTTAAAGGATTGTTGCATACGCTAAATGCAATTCCTTGCTTTGTAGGTAAAATGCAATAAAATTGATGCTTTTGCATGCATTGTGGAGCTTGGAGTCAAGATTCAAAGGTCATAGGACTTATGCGACGTACTTCTAAGCTAAATGCCAAATGGTTTGAGAGATATGAGCAAATGAATTTAAGAAGTACAAATACGATCAATTTGGGTATTTCCAAAAACGATTCTCTCTAGACCGAATCAGACTAAGAGACTACCATAGTTGGAAAGTAGACTTCTCAAGCTTCGCGAGCATATAAAGATCATTCAAATCCGACTCCGAATGAGAAAGATACAAGCATTTGAAGTCGGAGCAATTTAGAGCTCGGAAATGGAGCTCAATTGGCAAATCTGCAGATTGAGTATTGGTACAGGAATTTTCAGTATCGGTACTAGAATTAAATTTATCAAAGAATTGTTGACAGATTGTTTTTGTACCAATATTGGAATTCTCGGTATTGGTACTAAAGCTCGATTTCACTCTTTTGACTTGTAATTAACGTTTTAAGCTAGGGCATTTGTGCCTTTTCATTCCTCTTATTTGTAACCTTAGAGGGGTTTTTTTAACTTCCTTTCTGCTGGAGAAAAAATTATCTAGGGTTTTCTTATAGTTTTTTTAGTTTCTCTCTCTAATTTGTAAATATTTAGCTTAGTTCTTGTACTTCTAAACTAGGATTTCCTTTGTTCATAGTTTTCTTCACTTGTAATCACTAGTTTAGTTAGTTTAACCTTTTATTTGGCTACCAAGACTTTGTATTTGCATTTCACAAGTAATCCACTAGCATTTATTTCACTTCTCTTCCATTTATGAGCTTTGTTTTTACACTTATTTCTCTTTTACTAGTATTAATGTAACGCCCCAACCTAACATCCATATAGATGTATAACATGTCATGCTTATTCGTATTTCCTCACGAGATACAAGAATTATATATATAACAAAATGAAATGTCATGTACATACATTATGTCCCAATCGCCATTTATAGTGCAAATAGAAAATCAAATAATAATGTCAACATCCCTGGCAAATAGGCTATAACATAAATCAATTCAAATCCCATTAACTAAATAATACATAATACATATCTTAGAAAACATATAAAACTAATGCAGCAAACAACCATGCAGCTACCTATCGCTCCTCGAGCATAGAATTATGCCAAACTAATTCATTTACCCAAGTTAACCTGTAATTTGCTGCATAAAAGTAGGGGTAAGCTTCAACTTGTTCAGTAGGAATAATGTAACCTCTACGCATTAATGACAACATGGTGATACATGAAATATTTATATAAAATTCACATTTTAATAAGTCATAGGTTTTATAAATCATTTTCATAAATAGTAATTAAAAAGCAGTGTGGACTTTCAGTGAAAAACCATAATATCCAGAATCAGTAACAACAGGGCATATGCCTCGCAAATGGAAAGAACTGTCACATGTGGACTAGAGCCCAATAATGTCCTAATCCATAGCATGGCACTATATGTCACCCTGCAGGATCCATATTATACCCATCGGTATGGAGTTCGGCCTTATTGGCATATATGTCAATTCATTAGGTCCCTAGCATCTCCAATCTTGGACTAAATTATATTATAGGGCTGTTGATTTAGACTAACAAACCTTTAGCTCAACCGGACTACTACTAAACCAGGTCGGAGACCGAAGTCACTCCCGCACCCAAAATATAATCAAGGGCCATGGGCCCAGACCCCCAATGATATAATTCAGTCCACATACATATATGTAATCATGCATGTCCTAAAAGATATATAACTAATCATCATGCCATGTCCATTGAGATGAGGCCAGGACTGAAGTCAGGTCATACAACCGCCAACATCCTCGCGTGGTAATATCTCATATCAAGAACCAGGATCCATCTTAGGGAGGTTAGGGAGCGAACTCACACCTACACCTCTAGCACGTATGGTATCCAATATATATAACAAACCAGAAACCCATAGGCAGGCGTTTCCATTTACATACAAACATTTCCAGAGCCTCAGCTCAAACAGTTATATAAACAAATTTCCAAAATCATAGTTTCCAAAGAGTTGGGAATGGTCCAAGTATAAAAGAATCCACTTTCTCTATTCATAAACCATTTAAAAGATAGGGCATATTTGAATATCAACATCGTATATCATTACACAAAGTAATTTTGTTTATAGCCTAATCAACCTTGTTCATAAAACATTTAGTAGGAAGGCCCCATTCCCATAATTATAAATAGTTCACATTGTAAGCATTTCCACGTAAAACCTTTCATACAGTTCATAAAGCTTGCCACACAAGTGTTATAGTTTATAAATAGGTATAGTCCATGTATCTAGTTGACAGTTTAAATAGGAAATAGGGTTCTCAACATTCATAAACCATATCATTTAAAATAAAGGTTTATAAACCATATCATTCTCGTAACAGTTATAAAGTTCACAACCATTTATGAATCATATTGTTCAATAAGTGTTTAGAAATACGCAGTGTTCTCATGCTAGTTGTAAAATAGATATATCATTATCAACTGTAAAAGGTTACTTATCCCTACCTCAATGCAGCTTTGTTTTCCAACCCTTGTGGATCACAGCCTCCCAATGCAATGCTCGATGCACCCAATTCAAGTGGTCCTCCAAAGGTCCCAAACAAAACTGAGAAATACGCAGTGTTCTCATGCTAGTTGTAAAATAGATATATCATTATCAACTGTAAAAGGTTACTTATCCCTACCTCAATGCAGCTGTGTTTTCTAACCTTTGTGGATCACAAGCCTCCCAATGCAATGCTCGATGCACCCAATTCAAGTGGTCCTCCAAAGGTCCCAAACAAAATTGAGAAACAAACAATAATGCAAGCAAGAAAGATCAAAAGAAAGCACAAGCATCCACAGTTCAAAAATAAAACCACTTGCTACCTTAAACCGCTTACTCGAGACCCTATGGACTCAAAAACCAAAACACCAAACCAAAAACCTTAAGACTTTCGAAACATATTCCCAAATATGTTAAGATGCTACACATTGAATTCCATGGCCAAATGCAAAGCGAATTATAAGATATAGGCCAAAGAAGACAAAGTGCACACAAGAGGGAAAATATAGTATTATCAAAATATCTCTCTCCAAAAATGGTTTTGTTAGCCCTAAGGTCTTTGACCTAATTTTGATGATAATTAAACCATACTTTCTGTCTAACAAATGGTTAAATGTTGTCTCCATATATTTGAAGATATATATCGTGTTGGAACTTATCAACGTTCATCAAGCAATTTAATGCGAACCTTATTCTAATCAAGCTCATGAAGTTCAATCCTTGAAGATCAACTTGAAGACAAGCTAATGAAGACCTTTTGAAGTCAAGTTGCTCTCCTTGTGATTAGGAACTCTTTGTAAGGTTTCTCTTATGTTCAATATTGCATAGCTCAAGAGAAAACCATTTTAACTCATATTGCATTAGCATTCATACTTGAAAATGTTTTCAAATTTGCTCAAAAATGTTTTGGAACACTTAGTTAACTTGCTCAAGTGTTATAAGTTGATTTGGATTTAAGAATTTTGAAATATTGACATTGCAACTTCTCTAGTCGACTAACACCTTAGTCCTAGTCGACTAAGTGAAGGTCAGAAGCAGTGTTTTGAGAAATCTTAAGTTAGTCGACTAAACACCTTGGACTAGTCGACTAATGGTTCTCTAGTCGACTAAGACCATTTTACTGGTCGACTAAGAGCAGGTCAGAAGCCATGTTTGAGAAGCAGAGTTGCTAGTTGACTAAGACCATTCTTCTGGTCGACTAATCGATCGCAGAAAATTTTCTAAAGTGAGTTTTAAAGTTTCGAGTCGACTAACCCTTTTGTTCCTAGTCGACTAACAAACCCAGAAAATGTTTCAAACCTTTTTAACTTAGCTAGTCAACTAACACCTTGTGCCCAGTCGACCAACCGAGCCCGGGAAGCCGAAATCTTTTTAAAATTAACTAGCTAGTCGACTAACCATTTTGACCTAGTCGACTAATGACTTTGCAACTTCAAAATGGCTCTATATCTTTATAGCAATTTAAGCATTAAATGAGCCTAACCTACTCCCATCTCTTCCAATCAGACTCTAGGGTTTTCAAACAGTCATTTTGGCTCTTGTGCATTATATATAGAGTTCTTGCTCTCATTTATAAACTACCTACAATATTACTCTCATTTATTGAAAGCATTTACTCTCTCACTGATCCATTCATTCAAGCTTCTCTTTTCAAACTCTTTGAGCTATATTTATTGAGCATTTGAGAAGCCATTAGTGTTCTTGCATTTATTACAAATAAGCTTGTTGAAGCATTCATTGTATTGTTCCTTAATAATTTGTATTCATTATGAGTTTTAAGGGTTTTATGAAACTCTTGTGGGTGAGAATCTTCCACCTTTAAAGAAGGTTGTGGGTGAGTGTCTTCCACCTTTGAAAGAAGGCAGTTGTAAAGATTTCTCCACCTTGAAGGAGCTCCATAGTGGATTAATCCTCGAGACGGAGATCTTGAGGCGTGGACTTAGGTGGAGACCGAACCATGTTAAATCCTTGTGTTTGATCTTCTAACTCAATCTCTTTCATTTCAAGTTATTTATTTGTTATATTACTTGTTGTGTTATTGTTCAAGTTTGCATTCTAGTTATCTAAAGTTCAAAGATTTCAAAATATTTTATCCCATTTATAAATCAGTTTTTATTTACCTACTCTATTCAACCCCCTTTAGAGTACATTTTGGGCCAACAGGTTTGACCCAAAAACTTTCAAATTCAGAAACTAAACTTCACAAGCTTTCCGTACATATAAAGAACGTAAAAAACGGATATCGGATGAGAAAGTTATGACCAAAAGAAGATTTCAAGAGAAAAGTCATAAAAAAATGACCTCGGATTTCCCATTTCCTATCCATTACTGATAATGGCATAGACCATTATCGGTAATGGTATCCTTTGCTGCAAAATCACGAGCAATAATGGATACAAACCTCCATTTTTAACCCCCAAAACACCTCCAAATCACTACTACACAACCTCACAACTTAAATACACCCACTAGCAAGTTTAAATACATGAAATCCATAGTTTAAAATCAAATTTGAGAGAAATCCATCAAGATCTAACAAGATCAAAGTTTGAAACCCATATTTTATGCATGCATGTTTTAAAAACTCAAACTCCCTTCAAATAAGTTTTTAGATCATGGATCAAACCTCCAAAAGTTCTTTTTAAACACCACACCAGAACAAAACCCATAAATAAGGAACCATAAGCACATAAACCCACCATGAATAAGCTTAAATCCAAAAATAAACCCATGAAATCTTCACCTAACTTACCTGCAAGCTTCAAACTCAAGAACCCCAACCAAAAACTCTACTCAGATTTGAATCCTTTCACAAAACAACATCAAAATCCATCTCATCCAAAATATATCATAAGAATCCAACATAAATCCACTAAGTTGTGCATACATGTTTAACTTAGCTCACTCTCATCATCACAGCCATGGATCAAGATCCAAAGCTTGAATCTTTACAAAATCACACACCACAATCATAAATCCAGACTCTTGACTTCCCAAAAACCGGACATGCAAAGAGAATAAGGGAAGAAGATAACCATTGTAAGCAAGAACTTACTTTTTGAAGGGAAATAAGGGAACTCCGGCGACATTTCCGGCGAAGATCCTGCAAGACTGGGCGCAGCAACAACAACCCTCCTCACAGCCTCTCTCTCTCTCTCTCGGCCCTCAACTCTCTCCAAAAGAAATGTTGAAAAAAGAAAGAATAAGCTGGTTGTAGCTCACGGTTTAAATAGGAAAGAAAATAAATGGGACTTGTTTGGCATTTTAGCAAAACCTTTTAAAACAAAATTTTTACTTATTTCCAAAAATCACCCCAACTTTATTTAAAATACATAAATATGGGATTTTTCTTTTTTAAATTTTGGGTTATCACAATTAATGGAGTTCTAGGTTCTCAATGTTGGAATTCATGGTAGATTTCTACCCCACAACTATGGTAATATGATTTTCTCTTCATTCTTATGTTATAATTATTTGTTAGATGATGTTAATTTCTCTTTATTTATAGAACCTACTTGGTTTGGCATCTCTTAACCACTTGTAGAAAAACTGATGCTTGGCACAAGTGGTGCTTGAATAATATGTACTCCAACTATTTGATAAAATGTCACAAAGAGTGTTTTTCATTATTCAATCCTCTTTTCCATGTCTTGTGTTTGAATGGTTATAAATTATTTCCATATTTGAGCCCTCTTGGTTTGGTATCAATGTTCATTGTTCATTCTTATTTCCAATTATATGCACTTTAAGTGTTTGATGAAATTTTCAAGAGAATGTTTACTATCATTTAACACCATTATGATTTTATTGGGCGATTTTGGGCATTCTCTATTAGATAGAAGGGTTGCCTCTATCGATAAAGGGTGCAAGGGTGGTAATTTTTTTTTTTGTTAGAGTCAGTTTTCTATCGATAGAAGCTCCATCCATAAAGGTGTGCAGTTTCCCTCCTTAATCCACTTTGTTCATTTTGCTTCAATTGTCTTTCCTTAAAAGTTTATAAGGCCTTGGGGGGTTGGTTTTGGTACTTGAGATCTTCATTACCATCCCATTTGAGAGTGAGGGTTAAAGGTTGATGTGTTTTAGTTTGCTTTCTCTTTCAAATCCCAATAGTCTCGAGGACGATTCTTTCGCTCAGTAGCACTTGTATTGCATTGGGGATACCCATATCCTAGGAGTCGGAGTCCTCTCTAGCTAAGGTAGAAAAATGTCTATCCTTTCTGACTTTGATGGTTTTGTTTCTCTCTAAACATTTTATGACTTGAACTTTTAATGTGATGATTTATAAACAAACTCTAATGCATGGATTATAATGATTTATACCCCTCATATGGCATACTTTGTATATATAAATGTGTAGGCATATTGAACTATGTTTATCTCACAAATCTGTTTATAAATAGTTTTCTGAAATGATGTTTATATTTTCATGCTTACATGTTTATCATTATGCTATTTGATGGTGCTTGATTGGGATGTTGGATATATTGTTGTGTGGCTCGATTTGTATTGCAGAGTGGATTTATGGGCCCATGGCCTTATAAATGAATAACATAGGGTCTTGAAAAATACTCCCCTATGGGTATGGGTTTGGAGAATACTTTCTGGCCATATTATTGAGATGTGGCCTCACTAAACCACAGGGCTTGTCAGCAATACACTCACGAGCCAAATTTAGGGAAACGATAATGATGATTAGGCGAAAGAATGTTTATTCTTAAATGGTTATACGAATGATTTATAACTAATTGAGACTGCTATGTTAAATTCTTCCCTATAAATAATTCGTGCACCACTATTTTCACCGTTAGTTGAGAACTATATTCCTACTGAGTATTCAACTCTCACAGCTGACTTTTATACAACAGATTATCATATTTTTGAGAGTAATTTGCCTGTCATGAATGCTCTGCCAGTGGTGATTGGATTAGTTGTGTTTTTTGCAGTCTTACATCGTACCTTGTAATAAACTTGGAGTCTTGAACTCATGAACTTTATGTATTCGTATTGTTGCCTCTATGCCAGGGTTGTTGGCATTATGTTATAGTTATTTAGACTCGTGTTGCATGGTATTACTCGATTTTGGACATATTGTATGCACAATTCATTTCATGGCATACTTGTTATATTTATTTATTTATTTTTTGAATATGGAAATATGTATGAGCAATGCAAATTGTACATCCATCTTGACACGTGTCGACCTGCTCGGGAAGGTTAGTACAATTGTCATGTTAGAGCATTACTAAAAAAATTATTGTTGAATTGAGTGAGGTGAAATCTTACGATCACTTGGGAAATTGTGTTGGGACATTATGTTATCTAAGGACATTAACACTACAGCAAGTGGAGGCATTTGCAACAAACAAAGTCATTGCAAAAAGCCTTTCTTACTGTTGCAAAAGGATTTTAGCAATGAAAAAAAAATCGTTGCTAGGTTGTTGCAACTATTGTTAGGTTTTTGTGTGTTGGCTTAGTTTTGCTTCAAAATATGAGTTATGATGTAATGAGTTTAGATGTGTAATTGATTTCTCAAGGGTCTTCGTATGCTCAAAAGAAGATATTCATGAGCCCTTACTACTTCTAGGAAAGGTAATATGACTTAAAGACCTAAAGAAAGACCCTAGGTGGTTAGGAGATAAGGTTTTTGAATGTGTTATTCAATTGACATTGTCATCAAGATTGATCTTTAATGTTAAAATGTTTCTTGATCAAATGTGTCTTGATCAAAATGTTACTGTGTCATAAAATTGAATTTTATCTTTTATAAGATCGATCCAGAATTTGTTAGATCGATCTAATTTGATTAAAATTTATTTCTTATGCTTCTGTAAAATTTTGGATCGATCCATATTTGAAATGAATCGATCTAAATTGTTTTTATTTCCAAAACAGAGTGTAGAAATCTTTTAGTTGGATTGATCTAAATTCAATTTTTTTCAACATCTAGAAGTTGTAAATCTTCTAGATCAATCCACCACTTTTATGGATCGATCCAAGATCGTTGGGAAAATTCCAGATGTTTTCAAGGCTATTTCGAGAAACTTTCTTAATGATGTGTGTAGGTTATTGTTGAACCTATAAATTCTTTATTTTATGATGTTTTAGATAGAGAAACTAAAGGAATAGAGCTGCATAGAGAGAGATTTTCTACTTGTCTCAAACCATACCTCTTGATATTTGAAACCCTAGTAAGTGTATTATTTTAATTGGTTTATCCAATCATTTAGAAACATTGGGGGATTTTATCCATTTACTATTGTGGTGAGGGTTCTTTGATGGAGAACAAAAGATCGTCATGATCTTGATGGACTTCAATATGGGTAATGGATTTGGTGGTTTGAGCAAGCTGTGAAGAAGAAGGACTCATGGAGCTTGAGTTGGTGAGGTCTCAGTACACTTAGACTATAGGGTATAATCTATGTAACTTCTTACTCATAGTGGATTGCTTGTGTTCTAATGTGGTTTTCTCCCAAAGTGGTTTCCATGTATATCTTGGTCTCTCATATTTACATTTACTGGTTGTTTTTGTGATTGTATTGATTATCAAGAAGGATGGAATGATATTTTTATTGATCATGGACTCATTTTGATAATAACTTTCTACGAGAGTTTATCAAATATGCATATCAAGTGTTTATGAATGAATATGAATCAAGGCTTTTGTACTTCTTTATTCATGTCAAGTTGTTTGTGTTCATGAATGTTTGTTTGGAGTTTGGGATATTTAATCTTGATCTAAGTGAGGTATTTAAGTAAAAACTCTCATACTCCGTGGTAAATACTATTTGCAACGAACTATTGTTTTTATTTTCACAGTATTTTTCAAACTACATGTTTCGTTGAAAATAGTATACTATTTACAGCTAAAGATGACGTTGCAATTAGTGTACTATTTACAATAACAGGTATTGTTGCAAATAGTGTATTATTTACAACATCAAGTGTAACACCCCTCAGTTTGATTATCAAAATACAGAGAAATTTCCCTACTAACAGCTTCAAGAATAAAACCCTAAATATGAAAATCTCAAAAATGATAAAACTCATGTTGAATTTCTAAATATTAACCAAATCAAACCCACTGAAAGCACCTCATCGCTCCTCCCTCGCTAGAGCTAATTAATCCCAACCTGTAACTGGAGGAGGGAAATATTTGGGGTGAGCTAAACAATGGCTCAGTGAAACCATTTACACTATCCCATCACATATTGATTTATGAAAATAATATAGTGTTCCACAATTAGTGATTTTCAGATATTATAAATTCTCAAATTGAGTATTGCTTAATCAAACATCATTCATTCACATGCTATATGTGAAATGTTTTGACATATAAGTATGCAATGTATGCATTTGTACCAATCTTCTAGCTTACAAAAGGCTTAGGCATTCAAGTCATAATCTTCTAAATACCTGCAAAATAGAAACCAACCAACCAAAGGCTCATCCTAGAAAAGGCTCAGGCATTCAAGCCTACCGATGCTCAATCGTAAAAGTAAG
The DNA here is from genome assembly GCA_017140935.1 of Hamamelis virginiana. Lineage (NCBI taxonomy): Eukaryota > Viridiplantae > Streptophyta > Magnoliopsida > Saxifragales > Hamamelidaceae > Hamamelis > Hamamelis virginiana. The sequence continues at coordinate 310,917 of JAESVK010000714.1, read as the reverse complement.
CATCCACGACCACAGTACACCCCAACCTATGAGTTCATAACATATTAGTGCACTAACTAGGGAACTTTGTCCGTTTTTTCTTGAGAACGTTAGTAATAATCATATAATTGTATACATCCATTTTTGACCCTGAATAGAGTCATGGATGGTTGCCTGTGATTTGAGGTAAAATAGGATGTTGAAACCCTAAGTTGCCAATTTTACCCTTTTGGACAGTTAGATAGAGGTCATTACCGTATGTAGGTTTTTAGGACAGATTGAGTCGGTTCTTTTTGCATTAGGTTTTTAGAGAGTCCATAGATGTCCCTGTCAAGTTTCACTGAATTTTGAGTCAGGCTTGATAGGTAATTAGGTCTTTCGTGACTTAAGGGGCAGTATTGTCATTTGGATCGCAAAAGCGCTTAAAAGCCTTTGAGCTGGTTCCGGATTGTCCTGAGACTTTGGCATGGGTAATTAGGATGTGTTTGGTAGCTAAGTTGATTAGTGGCAAGGTCCGTTGAGCATTTGGGCTCATGTTTGGCTTTTAAGGCCCAAATGACTCTTTTAAGCTCAGATTAGGGTTTTTACCTAAAGCAACCGAGATTCGACCTTTTTATCAAACCAAAGCCTTCAAAAGCTTTAAAACACTTTCTTAAATGATTTTAAAACTTGTTTCGAGAAGTAGAAATGATTTCGAGAGCGATTGGTTAGTAGATTTCAAAACCCTAATTTGAGTCCGGTATGCCCAAAACAGCTAACTGTTGACTTTAGTCAATGTATTTTCACTTCAAAACACTTCTCAAAACATGGAGAATTGAATCACGGTTGTTTTGGTTCTTGAATCGTCGAATTTGGACTTGAAATGGGTCTGAAAAGCCGAAAAAAGCCGAACCTGAGTTGAAATGGGCTGAGATAGGCCCATATTAGGGAAAAATGCACTGGGGGCCCACTGACCATCCACCTAGGGATGGCCAACAGTCCATGGAGGATGGCCAACAATCCTAGGGTGGACGGTCACTAGAGCCCATTGCCTTATTTTGCAAGTTTTTGGAGTTTTTGGAGTTCTTTCACTTGGGACTCTTCCAAACCCTATCTAGATCATCTTGGAGGATTTTGCACGACCTTGGGGACTTTGGAAGACTGAATTAGGAACCTTAGATCATTCCCTAGGGTTTTAATTGAAAGAATGCGATAAAGATAACAAAACAAGGATTTGCAGCGGAAGTAGAAAACAAAAATTTTTCTTTTAAAGAATCATATATCGCATTCATTCTAGAATCGATTCAAGCAGAGGAATATGAGTTAATACATACAAGAAGAACATATATTTAAAAACATTAAATATACTTACTTGAGAGTCTTTGTGTAGCATTCCTTCGCGAGTTTCAAAACTATGAAACCTCCAACGGTACCCACACGGGGTAAGATTCCTTGAACCTTCTTGTTCTTCACAACGATTGAGAAAACCCAAGCTTGGAGAGGGTGAGAGAGAGGACGGCTAGAAGTAGAGATAACCCTAGGATGAGTGCTTGCACACGGCCCTAGGGTTCCCCTCTCTTTCTTTTACAATTTCTCTTCTTTTGGGATGTTTGGTTACTAGTGCTAGCATAATCATTCATCCATTTAATGAGTAACCCTATTCTTGGTTATGTTTTGACCCCTAACTTATTAACCATTAATAATTAAGGTCAAATACATTTCAATTATAGTGTTCCCCTCCCACAAGTTCAAGAAACTCACTTACACCCTATTGTGTGTGACCCTTTGGGTTCACCTCAACCTAGCAGTGGACAGGGACATCTCGATGTCTCCTAAAAATAGAAACTTTCTATTTTAAGGTTCAATTGGAACAATTCCAATTATGCCCTCATTGATAACACTTTATTAATAGGCCTTCATTAGTCATGAGTGACATTTAGCAATATATCATGACGTACCCTAGGTTTGGTGAATAGCAGAACTATGCGAACCCTTCATGTTACTTAATCCTTCATCCCCTAATGTCACTGTTAAGATAATAGGTATGGTATTCTATCAAACCCTATCTTAACACCTTGATATATGTTTCAGAAAATATAATCTACATAAGGTAAATGCAGTGAAACTCTTTTCACTGATTACCTATCACTCTGGCCAGAGATTCAATTGAGACTTATCTTTGTAAACTAATCTTGACATTCTCTCTCATCCAAGTGAGATTGATGATTTCTTATTGCACGCTCATCTATCTTCATGCATAACTTATTAGGGCCAATAAGCACTGATTACATCCTTATGGATAAGGCTGTACAAGATACTATCAAACCCTAGTAACCTAAGCATAAGACAGCTATGGTGTCTCAGGTCTGAGGATTACCAATTGACGTAACATAAGAATATCCCTTTTGACATAATCTCCATGAGGATATTCTTGAAGATCATGTTCAGTGAACATATTCTCTAATATGCACTCACAGATTAACTTTAGTGTCACTACACTGATAGGAAAGACAATCTATCCTCCCATTTGGAGTTAGTTTAAATCTGTGCTACTCTTAGCGGTCTATTAAATATCCACTTTAATAAACCTATGAGTAGGAACTGTTTAGAATAAATGTATATGAGAAATATTAGTCTTTCTATCTCAACACCTTGAGATGTATATTTCTCCCATCGTTTATTCAAGGACCTTATCATATATGTTAAAACACATAAGATAAGTTTATACCTTCTTAATATCATATAATATGAATATGATATGCCCTTCAGGATTGGATTTAGGGCATATCTCTAACAATCTCCCACTTGCACTAAAGCCAATCACTATTGTATCACATACTAGTCTTCGTAACAGAGGGCTTTTAACACTCATGGGTGTTAAGGCAAGGAAGATTCATGCAAACACCTTTTGCATTTTATTATTTTCAATAATAGTAATTAAACTAAAATTCGCTGCCAACTCTGATGTACTAGTAAATGAGACCTATGCTCTCAAAAGAGAACATTGTGTACTAGACATTCTTTTAGGCAATTTGTAAATGGCATTATACAATTTCTTTATATATCCAAGTCATTCTTAAACTTCTTTTAAGAATATACTTGTTTCTATTCAGAATCCCTATTCTGAATCAACAATCAATATCTGCTAACAGTTACTTGTAGTATTGTTGATATTGAGTTAAGTACATTATTTGTGAGTCCTATATTCTTAAATATTGGGCTCATATGAAATCCCTTTCTAAATTGTATTTTTGAAGAGATTTGAATTCCTATAACGATTATAGAATTATTAATACTACGTTAGTATTTAAGGTTTGTACTTTATAAAGAAAGGTAAGAACAATTGATGACATTATAGCTCCCACTATTCCTTTTGAAAACAAGGTATTTCATGCATTGAACCCTTTAATAGCACAAAATTCCTTTTGATGTTTTACTAAGGTATTGTTCTCAACTATTGTGGAAATGTTGTTTTTCTAATTACTCTTTATTTAATAAAACATACTTTTATAGTTTATTTGAAATATCTCATATTTACAAATAATCTTTTAACTCTATCGTTTAACATTTTTAAGGTCCACAAGTAACATAAGATTCAACCAAATATTCTTAATATTTTGTTTTAGTTTTACTTGATATGAATCATTTGATCTTTTCAAATATTCATAATTTTTGAATCATTTGAACGCTTTCAAATATTCAAATAGATATGAAGTACTAAAATATAGGGTTTAATACATCTTATGTATTATCCCTTTAAGTTGAATCATTATATTCTATCATATGTATTCATTCATTGCATTCATAAAATTAAAGAACTTTTAAAATCAATTGCCCGAGATAATCCAAAATACCAAATATTATAGATAATTGTTTTAAACAAACCAAGTATTTAAAACTAAAAATAAAAATTCAAAAGAAGTATTTATTACAACTGGCAATAATAAAAAGAGTTCTTTAAATTAATAAACTAGTCAAGAATCAAGCTTCAATGTCAAAGGTAGCAACACTTAATCCTTTCCAAACACAGTATGCTCGATGCTCACTCGGCCTTCTGCTTCCTTTTGTCTCCTATATACAATCACATTGTACAATAAAACACAATTAAGTATTGTATACCATAAGCAGATTACTATAATTAGTAAATGAATAAATAACAGGACGTACCTTTAGAAGAACCATTCTTCAAAGAAGCTAGGTACTCCTTACAGTTTCTTCTCCAGAAACGAATCTTACTGCAGTGGAAAAATTTTCCTTTATACTTCTTCTTCATGCTTCCTTTTGGCTTATCATTGGATTTCTTCTTTTTTCCCTTGCCCTTAGGCTTGGTATTGGAAGTTGAAATCCCATCAATAGCCAATACATTCCTTTTGGATTCCCCTTTTAAGGTATCCTCAGTTGTTACTAACTTGTTCATCAAATCAGTCAAAGACAGTTTGAATTCACATCAGACATGTGAAAATCAATGATGAATGGTTTGTAACTAGCAGGTAAGGAATGAAGCAGTATATCAATCCCTATCTCAGATGTTATTACGACACCTAGATTGTTCAAGGAGTTGATATTTCGGATCATCTTGAGGCAATGCTCATTAACAGCTGGTCGACCATCTTACAGGAGTAAAGTTCACCTATAGCACTATACCGTACAATTCCATTTTGTGAGCTGTATAACTCATTAAAATACGATAGGATCGATTGTACACTGTTAATGTGCACATCATCCTTTATCTCCTCCTCAATAGCCCTTTCAGACAAAGCATTGGGGCACGGGTATTAATGACATGTTGGATTTTATCTGCGGCGGTTAAGATAATTTTAAAATTCCTTAACCATTCTTGGGGATTTGGACCAGTCAAACTTTTGTCATCAAGAATTTGAGATAAAGGGTTTATAGGTGCCATCCATAACAGAAAATAATAAAATAAATTTCATATTAAATAAAACATTAAAACTTTTGGTCTTTAATTTTTATGTTACCTCCCACTATTTTCTTCAAATCTCATACTCCCTTTAAATGAGATTCGGTAATTTCATTGTTGAGATTCCTTAGTAGGGATTGGGGTCCCATGAAGAATTAGTAATCCTCACATAACAGGTTCTTGGATACTAACCCTTAATGAGTGGATAACTCTTTATCCTAATTAATGCTTCTCTTAAGCAAGTTCCAATCATCCTTTAGCCTCTAAATTGTAGTATCCTCACATAATAGTTTCTTGGATAGTACACTTTAGTTAAGTTACACCCACCATTCATATAAGTATGGTCAATTGAATGTTATATCCCTCACATAAAAGTGTAGACACCCATTTTTGACCATGATTATGATCATTAATGGTTGCCTGTGATTTGAGGTAAGATAGGGTGTTAAAACCCTAAGTTGCCAGTTTTACCCTAGTGAGTAGCTAGGTAGTGGTCATTATCGCATGTAGGTTTTTAGGTTAGATCGAGTCGGTTCTTTTTGCATTAGGTTTTTAGGGAGTCCATAGGTGTCCCTGTCAAATTTCATGGCATTCTGAGTTAGGCTCGATAGGTGATTAGAGTTTTTGCGACTTAAAGGGCAGCACTGTCCTTCAAGTCACAAAAGCACTTAAAAAACCTTCGAGATGGTTTCTAGTTGTCCCAAGACATTGCCATAGGTATTTAGGGTGTGTTTTATAGTTAAGTTGGTTAGTAGCAAGGTATGATTGAGCCTTCAGGCTCGTGTTTGGCTCTTAAGGCTCGAAAGACCTTTTCAAGTTCAAATTAGGGTTTCGACCGGGAACAACAGGGATTCGATCTTTTTATCAAATCAAAATCTTCAAAGGCTTCAAAACACTTTATTGAAATGTTTTAGAACTTTTTTTGAGAAGAAGAAACGATTTTGAAAGCGATTGGTTAGCAGATTTCAAAACCCTAATTTGGGCCCGGCAGGTCTTAAACAACTAATCGGTTGACTTTTTCCTAACACTTTAACTCCGGTCAATGTATTTTCACTTCAAACACTTCTCAAAACATGGATAATCGAATCACGATCGTTTTGGCACTTGAATCGTCGAATTTGGACTTAAAACGGGCCCAAAAGGAGAAAAAAACCGAAACCGGATCAAAACGGGCCGAGATAGGCCCACATAGGGCAAAATAGGGATGGAGGCTTGATGACCATCCACCTAGGGATGGCCAATAGTCCATGAGGGATGGCCAACCGTCCCAGGGTGGATGGTCAACCAAGCCCTCCGCCTAGTTTTGCCAATTTTCAGTGTTTTTTCCATCTAGGACTCTTCCAAGCTTTGCCATATGTCCAGTTCGGCCTTGGGGACTCTGGGAAGAAATTGGGAGACCCTGGAAGGCTGGTTTAGAGCCCTTGGATCATTCCTAAGAGTTTTAATGAGACCCATTGATCAATTTTAGGTCCCTCTATAAATAGAAAGCCCTGAAATCAGTTTGGGGACACACAATTGGCATTAGAGAGCTAGTTTGGAGAGTAGAGGCTTGAGCATTGCACAAGCTTCCCCCATAGCACTCTTAGCCATATTTTTTAAAGTCTTTGGAGATTGAAGAGAAGCTAGGAGCAAGGAGAAGGAGGCAAAAAGGTTAGTGCAATTAATTATTATACTTTGTTTTAAGTTTTTCATACTTCATCTTCTTCATCTTCTTCTTTTCTTTCATTCTCCTTATATGTTCATACCATGCTAAGAATGGATACCCAAGTTGAGTATTCAAAGGTTAGGAGTAAAGGTTAGTTGCATATAGGTTAATATATAAATTTATGCACTCATGAGTTTTGCATAAAAAAATATATTCAAGTTTAGTTTGTTTGTTTTGAGTATGCTAAATTAAAAGGTTAATAGGAACATGTTTAGGTTTGATTATATAATTTATTTTCATGTTTAATAATTGTAATATCATATGAAATGTGATCGAGGGAACGAGCTAAGGTAAGTCCCTTTTTATGTTAAAATTGGTTTTTTTAAGCATGATGCATAATTATTTTGGTATATCATATTAGATTGCATATTAGGTCATTTACACTTTTTTATTCATTCTTTTTATTGGTTTTAAATCCACTTTTTGATTACATTTAAATCTATCCAAGGTTTAAAGTAACCTTAAAGTGAATTAAAAAACCATTTTTTAGGCCCAAACTAACATAGAAACATGCCTAGGTTCCCATAGTTAAGTTAGATTGCATTTAGGACATTTTTCATGCATTGTTTACACACTAGATTGCATTTTTTATGTATTTTCCAGAAATTACAGCATGCATGACATTAGTATATTAAGTGTTTAGATTAATCTAGGACTAGTTGGAGACCCTAGGATTAGGGGGGTCACTTGACCCACTTAGGACTATCCTTTGTTGTAAGAACTTTGATAGTAATCGAGTTCTACTTCATTTAGGAGTCTACTTCGAGAACAATTCTAAAAGTAAGAGATTTCGAAAGTATTTAAAATGGAATGAAATTCCATCTTTTATGCAAAGAAAAGTGTTTTGATCAAACCCAAACTCTCGAATTTAGAGTCTTAGATAAAGTAGAATCCTTTTGGCTATATAGTTCATTACAATAGGAGAGTCCTATGTAATCGAACTACGTGGACGTTGATTCTTATCAAGCAATTGGTAAGGTACGTAGGCAGTCAATAGGGCGCAAGTCCAATCTTAGGTTGACTCTTGTCTCCTAAGACCTTTAGGATTTTGATTTATTATTATTATTATTATTATTATTTATTATCTCGTATTGTATACACTATTTTCTTGGTTGGTTAGATACGATAGGTTGTTTTTATAAGATTTTGATAAAGCCCAATAGTAATTAGGAGACCTTTAATTAGGGCGAGGTGGGTGCCTACAAGGATTTCCTTGGAACCTTCCCACTTCGTAACCTAGCCCCCGAATCCTACTTTGGTTCGAAGACCGCTTTTTCCTTAAAAATGGAGTCAAAGTTTTATTGAAAATAAAACTCTTTTTGTGGTTTCCTTGTTCCCTAAAAATAAGGTGGCGACTCCCAGTTTTTCTCAAACTCATTTCCTTTTTCAAAACCCAATCTAAGTGGACTCCCACAATAGAGAATGATGATTAGGATAGGATGATCTTGAGTGGATAATCGAGAAGGATAAATGATTTGATAAAAGAGAAGGATAATCGAGACGGATAGAATTATCTACAATCCACTATGATAGAGAATCCAATCCTAAAGTAATGCATAGAGATGGGATATGAATGCATTCAAGTCAAAATTGTGGGCACGATCGCTAGAAAGTGGCGAGTTCACAAATAGGTTCTCGGGGTATACCATTATCGCATCTTATGATATTGTTAGATGGTCAAAGAGGTCAAAAAGGATTGAGAGGATACATATTTTTGGCCATCAGAATTGATGCAATTGATACTGGTGCGGAAAGAATAAAGTTATATAGTGCGGAATCAATGAATGGCATTATTGCAATAAGTTGCAATTTTGTAATATTTTAGTATTTTCATATCTTATTGTTAGTCACATGTTATGTCCTTGTAATAGATCTAATGATTACAAGTGCAATTCTGTTATAGAATTTCACTATAAAAAAGGAATAAAGTACATGTGTTAGGGATTAGTCTTTATTTTCCCAAGAGAATTTTTCTGATTTTCTATCGAGATTAGAGAGAGAAAGTGAGAATATTCCAAAAGTGTGTAAGTAAGTCCTGTATCACTTCCCAATTTCTGTAAGTATGAATACTCTATTATTATCAATAAAAGTTATTTGTTATTTATAATTTTTGAAGCCGAAAGTGAGAATATTCCAAAAGTGTGTAAGAAAGTCCTGTATCACTTCTCGATTTCTGTAAGTATCTACTCTATTATTATCAATAAAAGTTATTTGTTATTTATAATTTTGGAAGCCAAACTTTTGGAATATTCTCACTTTCTCTCTCTAATCTTGATAGAAAATCAGAAAAATTCTCTTGGGAAAATAAAGACTGATCCCTATTACATGTACTTCATTCATTTTTTATAGTGAAATTCTATAACAGAATTGCACTTGTAATCATTAGATCTGTTACAAGGACATAACACGTGACTAACAATAAGATATGAAAATACAAAAATATTACAAAATTACAACTTATTGCAATAATGCCATTCATTGATTCCGCACTATATAACTTTATTCTTTCCGCACCAGTGTCAATTGCATCAATTCTGATGGCCAGAAATATGTATCCTCACAATCCTTTTTCACCTCTTTGACTATCTAACAAATATCCAATATTCAAATAAGATAAATGGAATCCTTAGGATGGATATGTTCCTGCATATCTGCAGCCAAACATAAACACCGAAAGAATTTTCTTATCTTATAATGGTGGGAGGCTAAGATAAAGCCCAAGGCCTCTTCCTTACAACTTAAGTTTAAGTTTGTGATAAAAGGTGTTTTTGTAAAACGGTCTCATTTTATAATCACAATTTATAAATATATATCACATGTACTATATATATATATATATATATATATATATATATATATATATATAATGATTCAGACCCACTTTTATTATTAGTTCTCAATTATCCTCCCACTGTCCTCTTAGAGGCTATGGTGAATTCATCTTGAACATATAATAAATTAGGTCTAGGCCCTAATTAACATTCATCACATATAAATATGGGCTTCAGATTGATTATGGACTTTTAAGGGTGGGTTCATACTTTAAGCCATAAAGATGAACCCTAGGTCTTAAATGTAGGTTGGGTGATCGTAAATTATCTATGTAACTATTACATAAGACAAACAAATCTTCTCAAGATCTCGATGTCCTTGCCAAGTCCTTCTTAAGTCCTTGCTTTTCTCTTGTACAAGACTTCACCATGTTCCTTGGGTCCACCACTTGCTTTCATGAATTGTACTATACAATTTAATATAAAAGAAGAAGGGGATTAATGAGAAAGGGAAGTACATATGTAAAGAGGGGGAAAGAGGCATGCAAGCCCCAAAATAATTACATCACCATTAAACAAATTTAAATACAACCCATTTAAATAAACCTAACACATCACATGCGGCCAATCACAACTCATTTAATTGGTCTTAAGTCCATAATCATCCTTTTTCACAATTACACAATCAAATTGCATAAAATAAAGCTACAAGAAAGTAAAGGTAATGATGGCAAAATGGCATATAATTAATTAAAGTCTTGTTATTATTATTATCCTATAACAATAATAATCTCATTATTATTATTATCCTATAATAATAATTAAGACCTTTTAATCGAATTAAAAGAATCCCATCATATCACATATGATTAATATTAGTTTCTTTCTTAAAAACAAATAAAACTCCTAAATGACACAATTAGGGTTTTAAATACAATGAATTTAATTGAGAAATTATTCTCACAATTCCTACCATGATATTAACACTTTAATTAGCTCAGTAGATTAATCACTATTAACCTACAATGGTGGAATAAATAATAACTCAATATAAAAATTCAAAGAAAGAAACAATTTCTATTTTAAAATAGAAATTTCAGAATTCAGCTACTGTTTTGGGACTAATCTTTCCTATATTAAAACAACATTTTAAAATGTGAGAATACTCTATTTCACAAGGATTTTCAATCCTCTTTCAAATGACATAGGTCTCGTTCAATGATTCCAACGTTTGGTATCACTTTAAAGCATTTTGTGACATGAACTCCAAACCTTGGCAGATTCTGGAAATTCTTCACTAATAGCTCAATGGGGCCTAACCTAAAATGAACTAAGTCATGGAAACACTTCAAATCACTAGGTTTCTCAGTCCGCTTTCAAATGGCAGGGGTCTCAAGTCGTGATTCCATCACATGGTATCACTATAAGACATTTTGTGATGGAGAGTCAGAAATTCCAAATTTGACTCTTAATCACGAAAAACTTAGTGTGGCTAATTTAGGTCATAAAAAGTCACGGGAACACTTCCTATACTTAGTTAAGACCTTGTGTTAATGAAGTTTTAGGTGGTTAGCTTTGAAAAAATCAGAAAGCATTTTTCACAGATTTTTCCAAAGCTATATAGTTGCTGCCCAGAAAAACAGCAACCTTGTTTTAATTTTAAAACGATTTTAAAATTAATCAAAGCTATATATAATCATGCCAAAACACTTTTAACATGTTTATATACTGTTTAGTAACATCCCTAAATGTTTTATACAATTAAAAACATCAATTCATCATATGAATAACTCAATCTCTCAAGAACACTAAAATAGAGTTTTTTATAAAGCAATTTCATCAAGCCTACTTGTTCTTCATTTTAAATTTCCCAAAAACAATAGAATCAATTTTGAAAATTTTATAAATGATTTAACAATCATATGAAGAACACTAGGCATGAAAAACAAATAAAAACAAGGGCCATTAGGGTTCAAGAACCCCATGGCCGTGAATAGTGAGAGAGAGATAGAGTTAGGGTTTAGAATTAGGGTTAGGGTTAGGGTTAGTCAACCTTATCTAATCCATTACATTTAGAGTTTCCATAAACACTAAATCATGTTACTAACTTAATCCTAATTCAAATAATCCAAACAAGAAAGAATCAAAACAAATTAAGAGATTTTCCTAAATTAAATAATTTGAAAAAGGAAATTCGGGATTTTCAAGATTTGACAATTTAGGGTTTCTAATTTCAAATCAAGAACTTCCCTAATTTGATTTAGGGTTTCCTAAACCTAAAACCAGCCACCATCATCAATCCATTTAGGGTTTTTCAAGAACCCTAAATGTCCATTGTTACATAATTAACAAAACTCCATCAATGAACAAATTAAATAATTTTAAATCAATTGATAAACAAGCATCAAGATTCATTATAAACAATTTTAAAATAAATTAAGAATCATGTAAATCATGTTAGGGTTTCTAAAACCCATGAAGCCGAAATCAAAGAGGGAGAAATCCCTCAATGCCGTGAGCCCCTCTTGGGTTTTCTCAAAACCTAAAAGCCATTAAAGCTTAAAACAAGCTTTGTTCTTAATTCAAAAATTCAAGAACTTCATCTAATCTCTTCTAGGGTTTTTCAAAATCCAAGAATAAAATATGAATGATGATTATAGGGTTACCCAAACCCAAATCATCAATCAAAATTCAAAAGATACAAACTAGGGTTCATAAACCTTAAGTGCCGAATTAGAGAGAGAGGGTGCCGAACCATGTAGGGGAATTTGAACACATCAAAAACATTTTTCCATGATGGGAAACAAACCCCAATCATCAAATCCACAAGGGGATAAACCCCACTAGGTCCGAAAATCACAAGAGAGAGAGAGAGAGAAAACCCAAAACTTTTTAGGGTTTTTAATCAAACCCTTGTTAACAAAACACCAAAGGGGTAAAACCCCTCTTTGCCGAATCACATAGGGGCAGCCCCATGATGCCGTGACCTAGCTAGGGTTTCTAATAAACCCTAGTTACCATTTAAACACAAAACAAGAACAAAACATAAGAGGTTCATAGAGAACCTCTCATGGACGAATCCTAGGGTTTCTAAAACCCATCAATTTTAATTTTAATTAATTAAGCCATACATGCCATCATTATAACTCATAGCCATGCTTGATCTAGCTCTGATACCATTGAAAGAATGCGATAAAAATAACAAAACAAGGATTCACAGCAGAAGTAGAAAGCAAATTTTTTTTTTTTTTAAAGAATCCTATATCGCATTCATTCTAGAATTGATTCAAGCAGAGGAATATGAGTTAATACATACAAGAAGAACATATATTTAAAAACATTAAATATACTTACTTGTAAGTCTTTGCGTAGCTTTCCTTCGCGAGTTTCAAAACTATGAAACCTCCAACGGTATCCACACAGGGTAAGATTCCTTGAACCTTCTTGTTCTTCACAACGATTGAGAAGACCCAAGCTTGGAGAGGGTGAGAGAGAGGTCGGCTAGAAAGAGAGAGAACCCTAGGATGAGTGCTTGCACACAGTCCTAGGGTTCCCCTCTCTTTCTTTTATAATTTCTCTTCTTTTGGGATGTTTGGTTACTAGTGCTAGCATGACCATTCATCCATTTAATGAGTAACCCTATTCTTGGTTATGTTTTGAGCCCTAACTTATGAACCATTAATAATTAAGGTCAAATACATTTCAATTGTAGTGTTCCCCTCTCACAAGTTCAAGAAACTCACTTGCACCCTATTATGTGTGACCCTTTGGATTCACCCCAACCTAGCAGTGGACAGTGACATCTCGATGTCTCCTAAAAATAGAAACTTTCTATTTTAAGGCTCAATTAGAACAATTCCAATTATGCCCTCATTGATAGCACTTTATCAATAGGCCTTCATTGGTCACGAGTGACATCTAGCAATATATCATGACATACCCTAGGTTTGGTGAATAGCAGAACTATGCGAACCCTTCATGTTACTTAATCCTTCATCCCCTAATGTCACTGTTAAGATAATAGGTATGGTATTCTGTCAAACCCTATCCTAACACCTTGATATATGTTTCACAAAATATAATCTCAATAAAGTAAATGCAGTGAAACTCTTTTCACTGTTTACCTATCACTCTGGCCAGAGATTCAATTGAAACTTATCTTTGTAAACTAATCTTGACATTCTGTCTCATCAAAGTGAGAGTGATGATTCCTTA
>JAESVK010000714.1:260413-273488 GCA_017140935.1 Hamamelis virginiana | reverse complement strand
TTTATATAAATGCAGATACACGCCAATAAAAAAATTTAAAATAAAAAAAAATTGCCGCATTTAACAACAAAATTTAATATGTCATATTTAAATTTTCAACTAAAACTGCGTTCTTACAATTATTCAAAATGTCACAATTTTGTAGTCAATTTTTTCAAAAACCAACCATTGGATCATCCTGATTTTTGGTAGGCATGACATTCATAAGATGAGTATTTTCACAATGACACTTTTCAAAAAACCAACATTCTGATCACTGTGAGTTTTTGCAAGAAAGACATACAGAAGAGGGGCATCTAATCCAACGGTCAGTTTTACGAACTATCATGCCTGCAAAAACTCATAGTGATGCCACTCTTCTATATGTCATGCATGCAAAAACTCACAGTGATCTGACGGTTGGTTTTTGAAAAAATTGATTACAAAATTGTGACATTTCGAATAACTGTAAGAACGCAGTTTTTGTTGAGAATTTAAATATAACATGTTAAATTTTGTTGTTAAATGCCGAAATTTTCTTTTATTTTGTTGGCATGTATATGCATTAAAAAAAAAAAAAGAAACGGGTCGACCCATTATATATGGATTAGTGGGTCGGGTCGACCCATGATATGTGGGCTGGCGGATCGGGCCTACCCATGATATACGGGCCTGGATCGAGATACATATGACATGTTAAATTTTGTATAAATATGACATGTTAAATTTTGTTGGTAAATGCGGCAATTTTATTTTATTTTGGGTTTTTTTTGTTGGCGTGTATATGTGGAAAAAAAAAAAAAGAAGTCGATCTATGATATATATATGGTTGGTGGGTCGGGTCATGATATATGGGCATGGGTCTAAATGGGTCAAGATATTGTACTAGTTAAATGGGTCATGTACATTTTATGGCCCAACCCATTTAGACCCAACCTAAACCCGCCCATTTGCCACCCCTATATGCACATGTAACGTGCTGTCACCACCCTAGGCCTCCTCTGTATATAATTCCCCAACAACATTCCCTCCATCTCTTTCTCTCGATCTCTCATGGCTTATTACGAGTGTAAATTTTTCCTAATACTATTCCTAACATGGACCATGGTGTCCACAACCACGACACGTCCACTACTGACATTCAAAACAACCCTCGCTGCTCGACTACAAATAGTTGATTCATCTAACTGCTGGGATTCCTTGTTTGAGCTTCAATCATACACCGACGAGGTCATTCTCTTCTTCCTCAATGGCGAGACGTAGCTGGGTCCTTACTCGGATCCCTTGGCTTCATAGCTCAAGAAAGAGATATTCTTCGTGGCTACTGTTACGCCGCGGACTCCACCCCACCGCCACCTACTTTGGAACCAACCCACAGAGAAACCATTTTCCACAATTTTATGATCCCGTAGTTAACATAAATTAGTTAGGTCTGAAAATAATGTGCACGAGAGTGTTATGTGAAATGTGATCGAGTGTTGCTTGTAATTGAATGTTAATCATTTCATGAAATATATATATATATATATATATATATATATATATATATATATATATATATATATATATATATATATAAAAGTGTTCTAGTCAAGGGTACTCACTATAAGAAAAAACCCTTGTTGCAACGAAAAATATCGATGCAATGAACTCAAAATCGTTGCAATAGATATTTATTGCAACGACGCAGTAGTCGTTGCAAGTGGTTGCAAAAAACTCCGTGGCAATAAGTTAATCCAACAAAAGTAGTTGCAATAACTTCTTGATAATGCAATGTATATATCGTTGCAATAAATGTAAATGTCTTTGTAATTAGTGTTATATTGCAACAATAGTTTCGTGGCATTAATTGTTTTAATTAAATTTTCATACGTTATTGCAACGAGTTGGTTGTTGTGATAAATTATTGCAATAGGCAAAATCGTTACACTAAAATGGATGTAAGGTTTTTGCAACAGCAAATGTCGTGGCATTAAAGTGAGAGGAATATTCTTGCAATAACAAATACCGTTGCATTAAAATATGATAAAATATATTGCAACAACAACTTTCATTGCATTAAAATGGGAGAAATTATATTGCAACAACAACTGTCGTTGCATTAACATGGGAGAAAATATATTGCAACGACAACTATCGTTGCATTAAAATGGGA
Organism: Hamamelis virginiana; assembly: GCA_017140935.1. Classification (NCBI taxonomy): domain Eukaryota; kingdom Viridiplantae; phylum Streptophyta; class Magnoliopsida; order Saxifragales; family Hamamelidaceae; genus Hamamelis; species Hamamelis virginiana. The sequence continues at coordinate 271,354 of JAESVK010000714.1, read as the reverse complement.
GTAAATCTATTACAACTACAATTGTTGTTGTAATTAAGTTGGAGTAATACCTATAAATGTGTTATTGCAACAAATTTTTTTTATGACAATAAGATGCATCAACCTTTTTAGAAAAATCATTACAATTTATTTATTTTTTTTTCATTTTCCTGTTTCACAATATCTATTTCTCAATATAAAATATTTAAAAACTAAATCTCAAAACAATTATAATAGAAATTACGAAACTCAATAACATCTTATTTATAAAATCCTTAATAGCCAAAAAGAATTCAAATTACAAAGTTCAATGTCTAATTAACTATAATTAACAAAAATATCAAAAAGTTGTCATGTCCTTTTGTGAACACCCCATTTTCACCAATTATTTTGATTATATGTTTATGTAAAAGATTAGCTTGAAAAGTTGGTCATTTAATAGGAGATTGGACTTGTAAAGACCAATTTACCCAAATTGCCCCTTTTGAAGAAAAGAGACAATTCATTATTTCATGTGTACATTTGAATTGGAATCAATCCATTTAAATTGCATATGACTTTTGAGGTGTTTTAGAACATCCCTGTAATTTTTCATGACATTCTGATGAGAGCTCGATAGGTAATTAGGGTTTTTGCGACTTGAGGAGCATTTTCGTCATTTTTCTCGTATAATTTCCGAATGACCTCCGAATTCGAAATGGATTGTTTCATTGAGTTTATATGGATGTGTGGAGTGAATTTGGAGTGCTAATTGAACCTTTGAATGGTTGGGATAGATTCGTCCAAAATCGATCCCACGGATAAGAATGAGCTGAATTAGGGTTTTATTCAAATCGACCGGGAATTGGTCATTTTCACCAAAAGTAAAGAATTTCAAAACATGTTTTCAAATACCAATTTCATATTAAAACCATGTTTTTAGAAGTGGTGCAAGCCTAATTGATCAATTTTACAAAACAAAGAATGGTCATATGACCAATTTTGGCACAACCGGGTCAATTGGCTAGCTTTTTGCTAAAACCCTTCCCTTGTGTTTAAATTAATCGTTTAAGCATATTTTGTGTATTTTTTTTGACATGTTTTTTGCATAGTAATTTAGTATATTCATGTAGAAAGCATGCTAGGCCATTTTTCACTTTTTTATTCTTTGTTTTCATGATTTTTAGAGTAATTTAAAGTTCATATTCAAATCTGTCCGGGTTTGTTTATGTCCTTAAATTACTTCTAAAAATTATTTTAGGACCAAATCCTACCTAGAAATATGCTTAGGATCACATAATAGAATTATTATGCATTTAAGAGCATTTTCATGCATGGTTAGTATTAATTTCATGTATGTTAGATTAATTCATTTAAATTCCAGCATGCATCGTATTAGTATATTAGGTTTTTAGATTAACTTTAGGGCTAGTTAGAAACCCTATGTTTAGGAAGGTCACTTGACCTTCCCTAGGAATTTCCTTTGTTGTAAAAGTCATACTCAGATTCGAGTATTTTAATCAATTTAAGAGTCAATCTTCGAGAGATTTCCTAAAAAATTTTTTGATGCAATGTTTATGAAATAAACATGATTTTATGAGGGATTTGATTAATAAATGATTTTCAAAAAGATTTGAAATGTTTTAAAGATTTTTACCTAGGAATGAGATTCCTACCCATATGATTTGTTTTCTTGAAAATCTTTGAAAAAGATTTTTAATTGGAATTGAATTCTAAAGATAAAGATTGTTTAGGACACTTAGATTTTATGAAAGTCTTTAATTGGAAATGATTTCAAATGAATGATTTTAAATGAATAAAACTCTCGAAGTTAGAGTCTTGAATTAGGTTGAATACCTTTGATGATGTGATCGATTACAATAGGAGAGTCCTAGGGTAGTCGAACTACGTGGACTTTGATACTTACTGGGTGATACTAGTAAGTTACGTAGGCGCTAATAGGGCTCAAGTCTACCCTAGGATGCCTGTAGGGTATTCTAGGTTCTTAGGGTTTGTTTGAATTTTTTTATTATTAATATAACTAATATAGATTACTGCATTTTATATCACTATTTTGTTGGTTGATTAGATTATTTAGGATTGTTTGCATTAAGGATTTAAATAGCCCAAATAAATTAGAAGTCCTTTAATTAGGGCGAGGTGGGTGCCTATAAGTGAAAGCTTGGAACCTTCCCACATCGTAACCTCGCCCCTGGATCCAACTCTGGTTCGAAGACTGTTTTTTCATTGAAAATAGAGTTTGTTTTGTTTTGATTTTAAAAATAAAACATTTTCATGGTTTCCTTATTCCTTAAAAATAAGGTGGCGACTCCTTTGTTTGTTCTCTAAAAATCCCTAATCACACCTCCAGTGATGTTGTGGATCCTCAAGCCTGTCAGGTGGCTGGTCCACAGAACTGGCGACTCTGCTGGGGATATCGAGGGCTAAACTTCATTGATTTAATTGGGCTATTTAATTTCTTAAATTAATTAAAATCAACCACTTGCATTTGTGTGATTGCATATCATTTTAGTTATATTAGCTGCATGTCATTGTGTGATAGGACGATGTTGCCTTGCCAAACGATGGTCTAGTCCTGATCCCTGTCTCCACTCGACACTAGGGCAATCATGACGAAACCATCAACCTATTGTCAAGTACCTTTCGGGGTATATCAAATACCAATCAGTACTGTTTGACCCACGCGGCACGCCATGTGTCACATGTGGTTAGGTATATGGATTGGTCTGCAATAGGAACCTTTGAACCCACCTTTTGCATTAGTCCATGTAGACAGCCAAGTAGGACACTCTACCCTCCAGTGTTTGCACACACCTGTTATGCTGCCGAAATTTCGACACACAATTGTACTGTTATGCTGCCGAAATTCCTTTTGGTATTTAACTGTACCGTTATGCTGTCGAAATTTTCCCTTGACACATACCTAAGCCGTTATGCTGTTAATTTCTTTTAGCACATAATTGTGTCGTTATGCTGCCGAAATTGTCCCAATCTGATGTGAGCCTTGTTTGTGAATGCTAGAACCTTAGGGATATGTCACCCTTAGATAAACTTTGATATTTTTAATATAGGCCCTTTATTTTAAGGATTTTGGTCCTTAGAATGAAAGGACTATTTTGAGGATGGAAGAGAATATTCTAAAGGTACATACCCTTTTCTGTGATTAGTTTGTTTTGGCTTGTTTTGACTAAGACCTTCGATTCAAAGGAAAGTGTCCTGAGAATGAAGGACTGGTCATTAGTGTTGCTCTTTGAGTCCTGTTTGGTCAGTCGTGTTTTATTTCCCTATTGGTGATTTCGATTTATTTCCTAATTTTTAAGGAAATGCCCTTGTGAAATAGGGAAGTGAATTAGAATAATGATAGGACGATTTTCTCCTTTCTCTTTCTTTCTGTTTGGATAGCACCTCTTTGATAGTCTGTCAATAGGTTTTGAGCATCATGGACTCGTCCGTTTTTTCTAAAAATGCCCATTTCATGGTGTAGAATTCTAGCTTGGTGTCGTGATTCTAGAGGGCGTCTTTTTCGTGTTGAACCCCCGAGTGTATCCTCAATGGCTGACGGAGAATCCAGTACCACTGCTACAGTGTTGAATGCTATCATGGACCGGATTGATGCCCTGGCCCGTGAGACTGAACAGATTAAGAAAATGTCCCAAGATAAACAGACCAATACAAATCAGGTTAGGGAGGCCCACTTAGAGAACCCGAAGAGTACCTCTGATCCACCTATCCCGGCCCAAGTTGATGATAGTGCCAAGGCCCGTTAGGTGTCAAGTCTAAGCCCATCAATATGGATGGCGAGCCCGATGGATCTAGGTTCCTCTCTGGGGATCCGATTCTGTTGTCAAGTAAGGCTGAAGCCTTAGAGAAAGCCCTGAAGGGGATGCGTCGGTCTGATGACATGGTCGATGTGACATCTGATTCACTATTCCCCAAGGCCCATATGCCATTTAGTTTTAAGATGCCTGAGCTAGAGAAGTTTGATGGGATGGGTTGCCCTAAAACCCATTTGAAGATGTATGTGAGGGCGATGCAACCTCGTGGAGCCGATGATGAGCTGTTGGCCCAGATGTTTCATGAATCAGTAAAAGGGTCAGCCTTAAAGTGGTTTTTGTCTTTATATGAGACTAAGTTGAAGACATGAGAGGATGTTTGCAATGAGTTCACTAATCACTACAAGTACAATACTGAGATTGATGTGACTCGTAGGGATCTTGAGACTACTAAGCAGGAACTGAGGGAGAGTTTTTCTGCCTTCATTTCCAGATGGAGGGCGAAAGCTTCGCAGATGACCCACAGGCCTACAAATGATGAGCAGGTGCAGATGGTACTGAAGAGTCTCTTGCCCATTTACAACAAGTATTTGTTCTCGCAGTATTTCCCTAACTTCAAAGCCATTGTTATTGCTGGTACTCAAGTTGAAGATGCTCTGGTTAATGGGGCGTTCAAAGCCGAAGAACCTTTCAGAAACCGCCAACCACCTCTCAACCGCAAACCCAACGCTGAAGTCAATACTATCACCCAACCTATTCAAGCTACCCAATCAAACCGCCCATTCCAAGTTAGAGAGCCGGCTCGCCAATTCACCAATCTATACATGTCCCTGGAACGTGTCCTTGAGAAATTGAAGGCACATAATCTCCTTACCCCTCTGGAACCCCGACCTCTTCCAGATCCATTACCCATAAACTTCAAAGAAAATGAGTATTGTCAGTTCCACCAATCTAAGGGCCATCACACCAACCAATGCATGCGCCTTCGCCATGAAATCCAAGAACTCATTGACAAGAAAGTCATTGCCCACCAAATCCACCAAGTCAATCAAATATCACCAGTAACCCTCTCCTAACCCATGCCGTACCACCGCCATCTCAAATCAACGCCCTGGGCCTAGACGACCCAAAAATTCGTCACCCAATCCGCCCATATGTCCCACTCAAAACTACCTTAACCGAAGCCTTTTACCAAGCCCGGTCCCAAGGCCTCATTACCCCACTCATACCCCGCTCCCATAATCCTTTTTGCCAGTACCACAACATCTTCGAGCATGACACAGAAAATTGAAGGGTCTTAGGGAAACTGGTTCAGGATTTATTTGATGATGGAGAATTGTATCAGTATGAAGAACTTGAGCAACCTGAAGTTCTCGAAGAAGTTCCTAGAAGTGGGTGTTCCCAACGTCAGTTAAAGGAGAGGTATCTATCTAGAGACCCAGAGGTCTGATTGTTAGGAGAGTCGAGTGGCAAGTTTGATTATTATGTGCTTTATTTATCGAGGAAGATTTCTGATGAACCTATCATTCCTACGGGGTGGGATGATTTTCCTGTAGAAGTTGAACCAGTTATTCTTTCTTCACTTGAAGAGTTAAGTCAGAATATCATGCAGGAACAATTTGAGAATAGAACCTCTTCAGTCGCGAAGATCACCTGGGAAGATAGAGATTTGATTGGTATGATCGAGTGGGAGGATTTCATGAGCACACCTGAGACGATAGAGGATTTGTGGGATAGTGATGAGGAAATAGACTATCTGACTCGAGGCGGACGCCATTTTAAGCCAGCTCATTTTGAAGCCAGTAATCCGTTGGGAGAATTAGAGAAGGGTCAGTGATTATATGTCGTAGAAGAAGAGGAAGAAATACTGAAACTGTTGAAGAGAACACATGCTAACATTACTATTTGGGGATTGCTTATGGCTTCACAGAAACACAGGCAGACAGTGCTTCTTTTGTTGAATCAGGTGCAGGTTCCTATTGATACATCCCCTAAGGGTTTGGTAGGTTTGTTAAATCCGGTTCATCATGGACCGTCCATCTCATTTACTGAATCTGACTTACCCAAGAGTGAGAGTAATCATCTACAAGCTCTGTACATCATAGTGGATATTTTGGGAAAGAGAGTTCCTTCAGTCTTGGTTGATAACGGTTCAGCATTGAATGTATGTCCGCTCAGTACTACTACTACATTGGGGATCGAACCATCTGAGTTCTTACCATCAGGATAGACCGTCAGGGCTTATGACAACACTCGCCGAGAAGTTGTCGGAATGGTGACTCTTCCAGTTGTTATTGGGCCAGTAGAATTCAAGGTTGATTTTCAGATCTTAGATGTACCAGCCAGCTTGAATTTGCTTTTGGGAAGATCGTAGATTCATTCGATAGGGGCTGTGTCGTCGTCGCTTCACCAGAAAATCAAGTTTCCACACCAGGGATCAGTGGTCACTTTGAAAGGGGATATGGAAATGAAAAGAAATAGTTGAGTGACAATCTGTGAAATCAGCCAGGAGTCGTCAGATGTGTTACTTTCAGGGTTTGAGTACGTACAGGTTATTGAAGGAGAGCTCGAGCAGGCGGTTCTGTGTCTTGAAGTGCATACTTATGAAGTCAAGGATATTTATCCAATTGAACCCATAATTCCACCCTTATCAAACTGGGGCTTTGAAGATTGTCCTTTCATCCATGATTATGAGGAGATCGAGTCACTTCCATCTGATGATAACTTGTAGGTGTCTCCAGTAGAATAGGATTTCCCCGCTTTCTTTGTAGTAGTGTAGGATTTCTTTGTTTCCAATAAAAACCTCAACCTCATTTAAGGAGGTATGAGTGTCAGTTTGTTTCATCTTCTGTGTTCTGTTATTCAACTTTCAATTAATAAAAGAAATATTCATTCTCTTCTCATCTCTCTTGCAGTGTCTCTTTTTTATCATCTCTGGATTTGTATGGCATGAATATAGACCCGCGAGAGGATGTTCCTCCTGAGCTCGACGAGCAATATGGAAAGAGGCACGCTCAACCTAACATGGATGAATTAATTTCAATCAATTTAGGGACGGATGAATCACCTAAAATAATTAAAATTGGATCAACACTGTCGCCACAAGAAAGAGAATCATTGGTAGAAGTTTTGAAAGAGAACATTAAAGCTTTCGCATGGTCGTACCAAGACATGCCAGGCATTGATCTCGACATTGTACAGCACTTCATCCCCACTGATCCGAACATGAAGCCAGTCAAGCAGAAGCTGCGAAGAATGAAGCCAGAATGGGCATTGAAGATCAGAGATGAGGTGATCAAGCAGATGAATGCCGGATTTTTGCAAGTAGTGGAGTACCCGGAATGGCTAGCCAACATTGTTCCAGTGCCTAAGAAGGATGGGAAAGTACGAATGTGCATTGATTTCAGATATCTCAATAAGGTGTGTCCCAAGGATGACTTCCCTCTGCCACATATAGACATCCTAGTAGATAATACTGCTGGTCATGCACTCTTATCCTTTATGGATGGTTTTTCGGGTTATAACCAGATCAAGATGGTTTCCCAAGATATGAAAAATACAGCCTTCATCACACAATGGGGGACATATTGTTATCGGGTTATGCCCTTCGGCCTTAAGAATGCTGGCACGACATACCAAAGGATGGCTACCACACTGCTGCATGATTTGATTCACTAGGAGGTGGAAGTGTACGTAGATGATATGATTGTGAAGTTTGTGGTTAGGGAAGGACATTTATGAAAGAATCCCATGGAAATGTGCGTAATAAAATTTTTCTCCATGGAATATGAACCAAGATCACATAATGATTGTATAAGCTATGTAATTAATACTTAAATAATGTAAACAACTTACATTGATAGCCTTAAGAGTAGGATTAAATGATTGTAGATCAGCCCCAAGTAGATGAAGGCCTCCAAGATTGATCCACACTAGTTGCAAGCTCCAAGAGATAAGAGAGAGAGAGAATATGGCTAGGGATTTCACCAAAACACTTTTTGATCCTATCACCTTGGTATGGCCGGCCCCCACATGTTTCTATCTATAGATGAGTGCTAGCTCTCTTAGATAGATGATAACCATATTTCAAATGTAACACCCCAACCTGACCATTATACCGACCATCCCGGGTAGGTCGACACGTGTCAAGATGTAGGTACAACTTGTACTGCTCATTCATATTTCCATACACAGGAATAAAGAAAGGATAATTTATAACAATATGAAATGATATGTTCTAGTGCATACATGCCCAAGTACGAGTATACAACAAGTAAAGAGTCAAAAGTACCAAGCTTAATGCCAACATCCCTGGCATATAGGCTACTAAGGAAATAGACTGATAGTTCGAAATACAGATAACTCAAAAGCAAGCTAGACTGCCCGATGCACGACTGCCCAGAACACTGCAAACCCCAATGCAACCCGAGTAGAGTTTCCTATCACTGAACCTCTACTAGGAACCTGAAAACCTGCTGCATAAAATACAGCATGAGCTTGGAATGCCCAGTAGGAATACAATCTCAACCAACAATAATAATACCGATACAAGGAACATTTAAAATAGACAATTTATATCCAGTTCACAAATCAACATAAGAAAAAGTGTGGGTTTGGATCAGTTATAAACACAGTGTAAAATTCATCATTTCGAAAACCAGGCTCATAAAATAATCATCAGAATGTTGTTCTCAGGCTAATAAGCCTCCGGCACAACGACAGCCAAAAACCACGTTGTTCTCGGGCCCCCGGCACAACGACAGCCAAAACCGACCTTATAAGGTCAAAACCTCTCGAGAGAAGCCGATCAGTTGCCTAGAATGTATGGCCAACTGTTGAATGTAAATATGTAATGTCCCTGTATATCCACCGAGCCTGAGCCATGCTTAACAGCATGAAAACATATATGTTTGCTAAGCAGGCATATAAAACCGTAAGAATATAAATTTTAAACCAATTCTTCAAAGCGAGCAGGTAAAGTATTAATGAGTGGCATATATGTGTATCAAATTATTATTTCAGATAATCATAGTCATCGTTCAAAACAGGCACGAAGTAAGTAACCCATATGCCATCATTTATGTTCACAAAACAGATACAAACACGCCACACCAAGTATTTATAAACAGCTATGTTCCCTGTATCATAGTTATTCATAAAACAATACAAGTTTATATTCAAACCAGCATTTCATGCAGTTTCAAATCATATATTATTAGAGTTAGAGAGGTTTGTATCCTACCTTGACTGGGCAAATAAACTCCTAGCAGTGTTCTGATGAAAATGCACACTAACTCGCGAAGGGATAGTTATCGGGACTATCCTGATATGAAACATTGACCAATAAAGACATGCATAAGTCCCTGCCTAATAAAATAAACCTAAGATTTAAAAACTAGACTCCGAGAGCTTTTCGTACATATAAAGTACGCGAAAATCGGAGTCCATATGCAAAAGTTATTAAGGTTTGAAGTTCGGAGTCGAAAGTTATTAAAAAGTGCCAATTTGACAATGGTAGGGGCATTTTCGTAATTTTGCATTTTGAGGACAGCCATTACCAAAAATGGCCTTCTTCCTCACGATGCTTACCTGCAACAGACATGTAAAAAAAAACTTCCTTATTTCAAAATGCAAATCAACCTTAAAATTCAACTCTTTAAAACCTTAAATAAATGGTTTAAAACTTGTTTTATATGTTTATATATATTAAAACCCCAAAGCAAAGATGCCATAATATTTCCATGGCTGGAGATGCCATGGCCAAAACTGCCATGGCAGCCGTGGGTGTCCCTCAAACATAGCTACTGGCCATCTAAATTATAAATCAACCCAGCAGCTAAATTCCCACATGCACAACTCTTTTCCAGCTGATTTTTCCAAAGCATTAAGGTTAAGCATAAATCAACTAAGAATCACCATTTAACATTCAAGTTTCGAAGCATCAAGCTACTGCTCACGGCTGCTGCTGCTCACAAGCTCACGGCCCAAACAAAACCCACATAAAACCCTCTCTTAATGATAATTTACATCAAACAAAGATCTCAAAAGAAAGAATTAATCACATGCAAGGTAAATACAAAAGGATTTGCAAAATAACTCAAGTTGGAACACAAGCAGAGCAGCCATGGCTGCTGCTGCTCTCGGCTCCCTCTACACTAATCTTCACAGTCACCCAAAATTCCAAATCAAACCACCCCAGCTGAAAAATCACTTCATGCAAGCTCAAAATAAACCAAAATATACCCTTCAGATTTGGAAATGAAGAAAAACCACCATGAATCCGAGATATGCACAGTCCGAAATGCATGTTTCCAAAACAGAGACTTCCATGAATGTGGTTTAAACTTCAAAAATCTCAAGACCAGGGCCATGCATGTTCAAATCTAGCTCAAATACATCACTACTGACATGGATCAGTTATATGCAAACCCAAAACTTAGATTTCCACCGTTTAAAAACTGATTTTTAAAACCACATTCACCATGATCCGAGAGATCATGGTGTAAATCACCCAAATAACCAATTTAAATTCACATGCATGTTGTAGAAACTCATAAATCTCAAGGTGCACTTGCATGCAAGCTGAGTTCCTTCCAAGCTCAGAAAATTCAGCAACTAGAAATTATTTAGAGAAGAAGAGAAAGATGAAAAATCTTAAGTTCAAGAGCTTGAACTTACCTTTAATGGAGGGAGAGCAGTTTCCGGTGAGGAATCCGGCAGGGCTCCGGCCAAGACTCCACCTCAGTCACACAGACACACCCTCTCTCTCCCATCCTCTACACTCTCAGCCTTCTCTAAAATGTTAAGAACCCGAAGTCGAAAGTGAGCTTAGAGAGGTGTCTGCTATGATCTCTTTAAAGAGGTGTGTAGGGCTATTTTTGCAATATGCAAAAATTCAATTTGTTAAAATTACAAGAGGTCCTTTAGTTGATTTAAAACTTTAGAATCACCACTGGCACTTATAAAAATTTCAAAATTGAAGCTTCTAAATTATAAAATACCCCAAAACTTATTAAAATGATGAAAAATAGCACATTTAAAATTTTTGGGTATTACATCAAATTTGAAATAAATCAAATTCAAAATATAAATGCAATGATAGATAATGTGTCGTCTTATCTATAATTTGAAACCATTTCAAATTTAAATTTCAACTAACTTGAAATTCAATTAACTATTTGAAATCTTT
>JAESVK010000714.1:218373-248052 GCA_017140935.1 Hamamelis virginiana | reverse complement strand
GGTTAGTGGAATGTTATGTGGGTGGGGTTAAGTTGAAAGTTATGTGCCGAAAGAGTCACAGTTCAGCAATTACCGACAAATTAATCAAAGCTATGAAAATGCAAATCTTGCGTAATTTCCAAACAAATAAATTGACCTTCATTATTTTCTTAATCTCAAAAAGTATAAGTCATATTAGTTGCTTTACATTAGAAAAAACATTCCAAAAAATTGTACCAAAACGTGTCCCAAATTAAATGATATGGCACATGATCAAGTCATTCTCTTTTAACTGATAATATATATATATATATATAGAGAGAGAGAGAGAGAGAGAGAGAGAGAGAGAGAGTAATTTTTTTTATGAGGACTTCTTTATGTGAGAACTTGGTTTTTTAGTCAATGTAAGATGAGAATTTTGGAAAACCGACCATTGAATTAGATATTCTCCCAATGTATGTCATGCATGCCAAAAATCACAGTGCTCTAACGGTCAGTTTTTAAAATACAATCTGTGAAAAAATATGACCTTTAGATACTGTTACAGTTTTTTACAATCTGTTTATTAGAAACCATCTGTCAAATGACTGTGATTTTTGGCATGCATATCATGCATAGGATGAATATTCAATCCAACGGCCGGTTTTTCAAAATATCCATCCTACATTGGCTAAAAAGCCAAGTCCTCACATAAGCTTATGTAAGGACGTCCTCATAAGAAAAGGACTATATATATATATATAGTTCTTCCTAAAAAACATCCCAAATGAATCAATAATACTATATATCCCAAAAAGGTATCCCAAATGAATCGGAACCTTTCATTTATTATCACGAAAAGAATTTGTTAAAAATCTAGAAGGTTGGATCATTCCCCATATCATTTGGGTTACATTTTTTGGACAACTCTTTTGAGACGTATATCATTTTCCCAAATGAATTCACGTCCTTTATTTATTATCAAAAATATAATTTACTAAACAAGAAAAGAGTGGTATCATCCATCACATCATATTTGTGATAGATATACATTTTTGAGATTTTTTTTTTTTTACATATACTCCCTCCGTCCCAATTTATATGCATACATTGACCCAACAAGCAGTTTAAGAAATACATTAATTGCTTTGACTTTATTATTTTTTAAAGTTTGTAGTCCAATTTTACCATTATAAAAGAAATGGCCATTCTCTGGGTTATTTGATACAGGGGTATAATGGAAAATTCATTCTAATTTTTAATTTGAAAAGTCAAAGTGATCATATATTTTGGGACATCCAAAATGGAAAGGTAATCACATTAATTGGTAAGGAGAGGGCAGCATTTTTCTTCACTTTTTTTAATAAATTAAGGGAAAATGATCAAAAGGACCTTAAATACAATCTTATTTATCAAGAAGTCCAAAGCATAAAATGCTATACCGTTAGGCCCCTCTGGGTCAAATATAAAGTCAAATAGGAGCATATATTGTCTATTATACCCCCTTCCTTAATTTGAGCAAGATTTTCAATTTCAGCATATTTTCTTATATAACATAATCTTTTATATAAGTTTTTTTTTTTTTGAAATATATGTTGAATGGTTTGGATATGGTATGTTCTTTCGAATTTGAATTGAGATAAGAAATTTTCTGGATTTCTTATTTTCAAAAGAATTGTTTGGCTTTGGTTTTGTAAAGCCAAAATGGTAGATCTTTTCCACTGAATGAAAAGAGAGTCTTATGCTAGCTATCAAACGGATGTGAAGAATTCGTGGCTGATGTTGGGTTTATGCTAGCTATCAAAATGTTGTTGAAAGGTCTGTTTATTGTCTTAACTTAATGTTTTGATTATGCAATAAATAGATATATGTAAATATGTAAGTTGAGCGTCCTCAGTTTTGGGTTGGTTGAATTCGTATTATAGAGATATATGTATATGTATAAAATGAACATGTGATATATAATAATTCAAATTCCGTTTTATAGATATACATGTATATCTGAAACACGGATGCATTAGATATAAGGATGTCAATTTTGCAGGTTCACCCGGGTACCCGCCCCTCCCCTATTGGGATAGGTCTGAGGTGATCCTAATAGAGTTAGGAGCGGGTTTGGAATTATTTTTTGAAAACTCTATGGTTGCGTTTGGTACGCGGGCTAGGAATCTCAAGCCTGGGAATGTCTAATCGGAGGGTTTGGGTTTGTAAACTTTGTAACCCCAAACCATTGTTTGGAATGTTGGGGTTCAGGATTAAGATGACTGGGCTTCAAGCCTGACCTGTGTTTGTTTGGACCATCAGGTTACAGCAATTATTTATGAGATTACAAAATTACCCTTCATTGTTTTATATATATATATATATATATAACAGAGAAGGTCGTGGGTGAGAACGACTGGTACGCAGCACGGCGATGCACGGCGATGACCGGCGATGCACGGCGACTGGTACGCAGCACGGCGACTCACGGCGATGCACGGCGACTGGTATGCAGCACGGCGACTCACAGCGACTCCTCCTCCTCCCCTTCTTCTTCTTCTTCTTCTTCCTCTCTCTTCTCCCACCAGCGTAAGGTAGCAGCGGCACAGGCGTGAGGTCGTCGGCGCAGCAGTCTTCTTCTTCATCTCTCTTATCCTGCCGGCGTGAGGTTGGCGCAACAGTCTTCTCTTCTTCTTCTTCTTCTTCTTCTTCCTCTCTTTTCTCCCGCCGGCGTGAGGTGTGGTCTGCAACTTTCATTGCCTGTGGAATCGATTGGGGATGGAGATGGAAGATGAATTTGTTGCCTGCAAAACGAAAGGGCACGCTCGTCAATAACGAAAGTCATAATCCCAAGCCCCGGTTGCCAAACCTCAAACCCACCAGCCGCAAGAGACTTCAGATTCCCACCCATAGCCGGCTACCTCACTGCACCGGCTTGCCTTTTTCACCCCAAACCCCCCATCCAAACAATGGAATCCCCACCCCAAACCCAAACCCAAACCCCCCGTTCAAAACCTCCAACCAAACGCACCCTATAGGGTTCGGGGCGGGTTCGAGATAAGGGCTTAAAACCCGCCCCGCCCCGATTATATTTTTATATATTTTTATTGTATTTATTTTATAGGTATTTTACAATTAAGTCCCTTCTTGATAAAATGAAATTTCAATCGTGCCCCTTAAGGGGTTTAGTTTTTATTACTCTTAGAAGTAGCAATTATCTTTAATGTTCATCGATGTATTTTGTAATTTGTTTTGGTGTTGAGAAAACTGAGGAAAGTAGAAAGAAAATTGCTTGTATAAATCACCTCAACTATGTTTTATATTGTATTTGGTTAAGTTGAAAATGATTGATAATTTAAAGTTTAGAGCTGTAGTTTCATTTCTTTTCTTTCTCTTTGTGAGGCATTACTGCACATACATAATCTTTATAATTTTTTAAGTTATTTAGTATTGTTATTTATATCAGTTTAAAATAAGATATGCGCCACCCTGCCCCGCCATGCCATAGTAAATGGGACGGGATGGGACGGTAATGGGATGGTGTCTTTTAATTGGGACGGGAATGAGATTCCCAATCCCGACCCGTCACGGGTTTGGGACGGGAATGTGATGAGATTTTCTTAAATGGAACGGGGTTGGGAAAGGGGTAACCCCTCCCAAACCCACCCCGTTGACATCCCTAATTATATATACATTACACGCCTTCATCTTTATTTTAATTCCGTTTACAGATATACATGTATGCATGTATCACGGAGGCATTATGTGTACCTCCCATGACTTCGTTTTCCCCTTCTATTGATTCATTTTTTACATAGATTCAAGTAGGATTGTAATTCGGATTTCTTAGGTATACATATCACTGTATATATATATATATATATATACTTTGAATTTTTTATGCCAAAAATAAATGTACACTCAATAAACGTATACTTGAGTTTATATATTGTGTTTATTTTTTTGTTTTCATTTGCAGACGAATTTGAATATGCAAAAAGTCTTTTCCAGAGATACATATATATCTATATTTAAAAATAAAAAAAAAAATTGTTCAATGCTAAAGTAAATTTTTTTTTCGGAGATACACGTATATCTGTATTTTATTTAAAGTCATTCGATCAATACTAAATGTAGAATGTTTTTTTTCCCAAATATACATGTATCCGTGTTTTTTTTTTAAGTCATTCCATAGCAATATATATCTCTATGATAAAACTTTGCTCTAGAACAGAGATAAAATCTTCACTCAAAGATTTTTGAAATGTATACATGAAACTTAATTTTATATTATAGTAGTTAACATATATGCATGTATCTACAAAATCTATTAAATGTATACATGAAACTTGTCTCTAAGATTTTTTGTATATTTATATTCATGTTTTTTTTTTTTTAATTGAAACTATAAACATTTATTTACTTTCTTTTAAAAAAAAAGATTTTGCTATCTAAAAATCTTGTATGGATAGCAAAATTAAATTTTGAATTTTCAAAATTGATGAATTGGAGCAAGATTTTAGGAATTTAGATAACCACTAAATATGAAATAAATTAATATTTGATAATTTTTCAATTTTTGGATTCTTAATTAGGGGCAAAATCATCTTTTAAAATAAATATTTGAATATTTTTTTATTATTACATTTAATTCGAGACTTTTGGGTGAAGCCATCTTATACCAGGGTCCTGCTAGTATAAACCTCATGATTTTATATGTTTTCAAAATTTTGCCCTAAAAAAAGTAATCATGGCGTTTAAAATGCTCTTAAAAGGCTTTTGCATGACATTTCATTAGTACTGTTAAACAAGTTATTCGCGGCATTTTATAAATACCGTGAAAAATATTATTTACTGCATTTTATAAATACCGCATAAGATTCTAAAGACACTGCAAAAATATTATTTACGGCACTTTACAAAGGCCACATAAGCTACTATTTACGGCATTTCTAAATGCCGCGAAAGATATTATTTACGGCATTTGCAAAATGTTGTGGAAAGTCCTAAACTTTTAACGACATTGGACTAGATGATTTGTTGCGGCATCTGAAAAATGCCACGAAAAGATAAAGACGGCATATTTTTCAAATGTTGTAAAAAGTCATTTTTGTTATAGTGTTCCTATATTTCCAAGGACCTAATGGCATAAGTCATTTATGGTTGAACTTTTAGATATAAATCTCTTATACTTTGGACTTATGGGTAACGAACTCTTATTTCAAAATTTTGATACACTCGTAGAAAATAAAAGAAAAAAAAAATTAATTTATAATAGATCAAAATGATATAATAGAAATTAAATATTAACTAAAATAATTTTATAGTAAATATAAATTATGTATATAAAAATGATATAAAAAAGCTTACCACTACTATGGTGGTTGTCCTCATCGGGGCTATGTGGGTCCGTGCTTGGCAGCTAATTCCACCTGACTAATATATATTTTATTTGAGATGATATGTTTTGACACAAATTAAAGGATCGTGAGTTATGATAATAATTTAATTAAGAAAAAAAAATAAAAAAAAATAAGAAATAATAGCATCTTGTAATTATCAAAGAACAAAATTAAAGTTAGACAAGTGAATGGTAAATTTTTCAAGTTTCCGGTGACAGAAGAGGACACAATACCAGAAAATGGGCAGAAAAACAGTCACTAGCATGACAGGATAAGGAACAATTATTAGAATGTGGGCAGAAAATCAATACAATATTATGTTGGACAATCACTAGATTGGGGGCTCGTCTCTTTCAAGAGCTGAGTGGTTTGCTTCAAAGTTGTCTTTATCAGCAGACAGCAGGTGCTGTGTACTATCAAAATCATCATCTTCTTCTTCGTCTGCTTCTGCTTATTTTTATAATATATAGAAATTAAATCACGGGTTGCTTCATTTGAAACATATTTCTTATTTTATATATAGTTGGATCTCTGTATTAAGGCAAAACTTAAAGGAGATCATGTGCCTTGGGCTCTCGGGAAGCATGTTTTGGCGGGACCGTCTTTGATTTTCCCATGCCTCACTTCCTTGGCTTTTACAGGGAGGTACTCTCTCCTACTCTTCTCCATTCTGAAGCTTATTGTTTTGACTCTATAAATTCCTCTCGCTTATCAGTTTATACTTCAATGTGTTTAATTAAATTCCACACTTGTTATTAGAGCACCATGTTGGCAGATCGAATCTATAGCAGGATGCATATATTCCACTTGTACTGATATGCATGCATGATGTCAAGTCCTTAAATGGATTATGCATGATCTGTATAATTATAAACAGAATATTTAATTTAATAATATTGGAGTGTTTCTAAAAAATTTTAGTCCCATATTGGGTTCTAAAAACCATGGGTAAAAGCATGAATTTACGAGAAATCCATATTTTGAAAAATTGACCAATTGGATTAGATACTATATTTATCGATATCTTGCATGCCAAAAATTACCTTGATTCAATGTCAAAATTTCAAAATATAGTTATGAAATATTGTGATTGTTGAAAAATATTGCTTACAGTTTTTCTCAACGACATTTTCTACAAACCGTTCATTGGATCACTGTGATTTGTGGCAGACATGACATGTATAAGTACAGTATCTAATCCAATGGTCAGTTTAAAATATCTATTCCACAATTATTTATGGACTTCATGCTTACATAAGCTTATATAAGTAAACGTTGACTTGATCATTTTTGTATGTGTGCAGTTGTTTTGTTGAATTGGAGAGTGCTAATGTTTGCGCCGCATTAGGGCTTAGTTGCGTTAGAATTTTCTAAAATTACTTTTGAAAAACTATATCTATGCATATCTCTTTAGAGATATATTCAAACTATGTCTTTACATATATATCAAACTTTTCATGCTATAAATGATTATGGTAAGTTTGGAATCCTAACTTTTAACACAATCACTTATAGTATAAAAATTTTGTCAACAATCCTATCACTCGTCAAGTTGTCTAGAAATAGTTATCACTTCATCTCTTAAATCAAGTAAAATATAATTTTGAATTCCAAAAGCTTTTTTTTAAGAAAGCTAATGAAAACAAACTCTTAGATTGTCTTCTTTTTTGTGTCTAATGGATTCTTCTTCATTAGCCACACGGTAAAACTGAAAGCCACTCACATTTTTCATGGCATGGATGGTGGCAGTCATGGAGAGCTAGAGGATTAAGGGCATGTTTGGATTAACTTTTTCTAAAATCACTGTTGGAAAAATATTTCTTCACCTATTTGCTTAAAGTTGTGTTTAAACCATGTCTCAACGGATCAAAATTTTCATACTAGAAGTGATATATTGTGGTAAAAGTTGGAATTCCCTACCTTTTATCACAACCACTTTCATGATAAAATTTTTGCCAACTATCCTATCATTTCACAAGTTGTCTAGAAGTGATTTTTATTCCTTCTTTTAAATCAAGTGGAATTTTAAGTTACAAAACTCAAAAATAATTTTAAAAAAAGCTAATGCAAACGGATCCTAAAACTAGTAATTTGGATGAAAATGATAAAAGACAGAGTTGCTAGTAAAAAGCCGTAAATGACTTATGCAATAATCAATTAATTGAGTGGCCATTTTTGGTCGGTTTAATGGTAGAATGTTAAAGAAATTAAGGGTGGAACATGAAGATGGACCATAGCCGAGGGCCGATTGTTTCAAAAGAAAAACAATAATTAATCTAGATCATTCCCGTAAAATGTGATATATATATATATATATATAAAAGATTCCAATCCAATAACTCAATGGTCTTAGCTGAATATATATATATATTCAGCTAAGACCCTTGAGCTATTAGATTGGAATCTTGAAATGAATCATGCATTAAGTGAATGAGAATCCAAAAGCTTGTATTCTTAGCTAATTTTAGTTAAAATGATGTATAACTAATAAGATCAGGAATATATATATATACATAATTTCAAAAACTTTTTTTTTTCATTTTTCAATAAAACAAGTTTTAGCTGTTATAATGAATATCCTATTGAAAATGAATTCATGGAGGCAACACTTCAAAAAAATCTTCAACTCGATCTTGTGCATTTTCATGTCTAAATGTGTGCATGCCCATGTGGTTTTTCTTTCTTTTTTTCAATATATCGAAAGATTTTATTTATTTTTTGAATAGAGGGGAAGAATATACACAAGGTAAAACACACACCCACAAGCCAATATTTTACAGATTAAATATCATCTCTCCCAGTATGTTGGTGGGACGGGTGGGATTGTTGATTGGAGTTTCAAGAATCAAGACTCTTTGCTAATATATTGTATATAAGATTATTATAATTAATATTTTTTTATTATATCTAAAAATATATTTTATCAAAACTTATAGGAAAAATTACAGTGCTCCCACTAGTTTCTGACAATTACAGAGACATCCATTCCAGTTTCAAAAATTACAGAAATATTCTCTATAGTGACTCAAATACAACTATGCCCTTCTACATGTACTAATGTATATTTTATGCATTGCATATCTTCAAAATGCAATGTTAAAGTAGAATTGATATATTTAAACGGTGTGTTTTGTTTACATCTAATCCATTACATGGTCATATTTTTAAGCCACGATTGTCAGAAAATCACCATTTTACCTGTAATCCATTTGATGGTCATCTTTGCTGGCAATCGCTTGTTAGAAAATTGCAGTTGTTGATAAATTAGAGCTCACTCTTCTCTTTCTATAGCGAGCGTGATTTGTCCTTCAACGATTTGTTCTTTTTTCTTCTTTATTCTTCAGTTTTTATTCTATTCCGAACAGGGGCAGAGCCAGAAATTCGTCGCTTTGGTGGCACTCTGAACATTTTTATAACATTAATTCAAAAAAAAAAATAAATTATTCATATTATTATGTTTTTGCAGACCTTATTTCAAGGTTTGCTAAAATAGGCATTGCATTAATGAGTGAGTTCTTGAGCTTCTGAAATCTAATTTTTTTCATCCTAGAAAAAACACCGACTTATAAAAACACATTCCTACCTCTCAAAAATGAAGGGAAGAGGAATATTAAACATAATAAATAAATAAAAAATAGAAAAAGAAGAGAAAAAGATCAAAACAAAATAAAAAACGTCCTACACCATTAAATAAAATGAATCAATGAGAACAATGAAAGAGAGATAAAAATCAAACCTTTCAAAGACGAAGGCAAGATGAACAAATATAAAGACTAACGAGAGTACTACTTAAGTAGTGGTGTAGAAAGAGTCAAAAGTAGTCTCAAACTACTTTCCGGCTTTGAAGGGGTATTTTTGCAAACATCCTAGTGGGACAGATTTAAAATTCTTGGAAAATTTTACAAATTATGAATTAGCCTCAAGAGTTCTGCAAATTTCAGTGTTGCCCCATAGCAAATCCGCCCCTGATTCAGAACCTATCTCTATTATTCATCAACTATTTCTTCGTCCATTACTTAACTTATTATTAATTCTCCCTTTTTTTTCGTTTCTTTTTTCCTGGCTCTGCTCTCTTTCTCCTACTGCAATATTCATTTTGTGTTTCATGGACCAGCAATCAAAATTAGTATAGATTGTGCTTAATTTAATATCAAGAAGAGTTGCTTTGACGTACTGCTAATATACATGACATTTGGAGAAAGAGAGATGGGAGAATTTTCCAAAATGCATATATAGACAGAGCCAATAAATTAAAGAGGCAACTGAGATGGGGTTGCCTGAGAAAGAGGAAGAAGAATGGGATTGCATGAACGGTGAACCTGTAGGGAAAAAAGAGGAAGAAAAATAAGAATATTTGTTGGTCTCTTGTGAAGTGTTCAAAATTTTGCGCAACTTTTTTCTCCAAATTCTTTTTTATCTCTTGAAAATAGTGTTCAATGGTTGGTAGTATGCAATGGTAGAAGAGTCAAAACAAATGAAAATAAAAATCCCTGCATGACATGGTACAATTGATCCTCCATGGCAGGATTCTTCTATATTAGGTGACTCTCCCTAATCTCTTGTTCATTACTCAACTTACTTAATCTCAAATGGTTTTTATGTATGAAATTGTTTTTAATTTCGGGTTTAAGTATCAGCTGATATAGAATTATTGTAATAAATAAAGTCACTTACTTTTCAAAATTTAACCTAGAAAGTTCTGAGAAATTAAATAAGAAATGCTTTCTTCCTCAATTAGTTAAATTTACACGAAAACTTCTATCAAATAATTTTTGTTCAAAAATTGACCATTCTGCTCTGTTGTTGTGGGGGCTAAACTTTGAATTTGATCCTGAATAGGATTTCTCGTGGTGGCTATGACCATGACCGTATCCTCTTACACACACACACATAGAGAGAGAGAGAGAGAGAGAGAGAGAGAGAGAGAGAAGTATTTGCCTATTTGTGCCAAAATAAGTAGTGTTTGGGAAGGGTAGATTTGGTATTTAAAAAAATTAGTGTGTGATGTCAGAATTGTTGGTAACAGTCATAAATGGATGTTTGACGGATGAGGTCTAACTGTTGTTTATTTTCGAAGTATGAGATAATTCAGTAATTTTTGAAATTAGAGGAGGCGTGGTGTATCTAAAATTATCAAAAATTAGAGGATGTGTAAATTGTGTTTTTTTATGAATGGTCCGATGGTAGGATTTGTGCTTCAAACTGTGTTTAATATTGTTTTCTGGAATTCATAATTCGAGTAATGTTAAATGGATCAAATCTTAGACCATGTGTTAGAATAATACAGTATTGATTTTTATACATTTCAAGAATATACAAAAATTAAGACAATGTGATTCTGACATATCATTTGGTTTAAATAATTTGATATAAAATTTGGTTCATTTAGCATTTTTCTTATAAAATCCTGACTAATAAAATATATACATAAATGCCCCCCACACCAATAAAATCCTGACTCTGCCCCGCATTCTAGGTCATGAAGCGATGATATGGGATCATTGATAGAAATCCTCAGGACTCCATGGGTCTTTGTACTTTCACAGTCACATGTACGTATACGTATGTAGGCAGATCATAACGGCCCACGCTATATCAATCCTAGTTTGCATGGTGTGAGTACATGCAGTGAGTCAGTGACAGGTTATATATCACGCTAGTGCATCTTAAACCCACCATGTCAAATAAATTGACCCCGGCCCGCATCCATATCCACAAGCTATGTTATATCTCTCCCCATACGTCCATCCATATTGTCTTGCACGCCATGCCATTTTACTTTTAATCTAAGTAGTTTCTAAATGAATAATCCTCCTCAGCTTTCGTGCATTAATGTGCACCAAAAAAAAAAAAAAAAAAAAAAATTCATTTTATTTTATATTTTTTCAGTCATGTCCATTCAAAATTCATATTTAGCCTCTGTTTTTTTCTACCTTACATGTATATCCATCCTAGGATAAGTATTTTGAAAAACCGACCATTGAATTAGATATTCCTTTTATATATATCATGCATGCGAAAAATCATATTAATCTAACGGTTGGTTTTTCACGATTTTAAAAAAAGAAATTAAAAATAATGAAAAATTATAAAAAACTGTCAGTCTAGTTTTTGAAAAACTAACAGTTGGATCAATGTGTTTTTTTGCATGAATAATATATATAAGTGGAACATCAAATCCAACAGTTGGTCTCTCAAAATACGTATTTCAAGTTGGTCGGCGCGAACATACCAAGGAGGAAGAAAAGAAAAGCTAAAAAGGGAGTTGAATAGTATTTTTGAAGTACGAAAATAGAAATTTTATAGCGTTGTATCAAATAATTATTGAAAATGTGACTAAAATTTAATGGCTAAGATAGCATTTCCCTTTCAATACCTAGCTTTCTTTAATGGTATGCCCTCTCAACGCTCCTCAGTGCTACTCTGAGAGCAAGCATAATATGGGTTGTTCCAAGACCTGGACATGGGTTTATGCAGGTGGGGTTGGACCTGTTGATTTGTAGACAAAACTTAAAGCAAAAGCTTCCTTCTGGAGGCAAGATTGCCCCAGCAGCAAAAACAAAAAAACAAAAAAAGGGTTTATATATCATTCAATCTTAAACCCCACACAATTGAATCACTTGCTGTTCTTGCTGCCTTGCTAAGCAAACTAGTAGGCTGTTTGTCCATCATCAACACCCCATCTCTCTCTCTCTCTCTCTATACCTTACCAAGAAATTAAGATTTTGAAATTGAGGGTCTCCTGCCAACTTGATCAATTGCACCGTTTCACCTAACTTCCCATCTCACCCCATCAATAAAAACCCCTCAACCCTCGCAACACCTCTAACACAACTCCTCTTCTTCTTCATCACTACTTCTTACCAATTAGTTAAGTCACACTCAATACCAATTAGAGACACAAAAATGCAGAAGCACTTCCCCTCCCCATTCCCTCTAATTCTTTTATTCTTCTTCCTCCAATGCACCACCACATTTGCCCAAACTCTAGCACCTACAGGCCCAGACAACATCACAGCAATCCTATCAAAAGCCGGTCAATTCACAACCCTGATTAGGCTACTAAAGAGCACCCAAATGGCTAACCAAATGAACACACAGCTCAACAATTCAAACCAGGGTCTCACCATTTTTGCACCCACAGATAATGCCTTCTCTAGCCTCTCACCAGGCACATTGAATTCACTCACTGATCAACAAAAAGTCCAATTGGTCCAATACCATGTTCTCCCTTCTTTACTTTCCATGTCACAGTTTCAAACTGCTAGCAATCCTTTACGCACACAGGCTGGTAATAGTAATGGTGGTCAGTTTCCTTTGAATGTTACCACATCGGGAAATCAGGTGAATATTACTACTGGAGTTGTTACTGCAACTGTGGCTAATACTATATATAGTGACAGTCAATTGGCTGTTTATCAAGTGGATAAAGTGTTACTTCCATTGGAACTTTTTCCACCGGCGCCAGCAGTGGCACCGGCTCTTGCGCCGTCGAAGGCTGGGAAGGATGTTCCGTCATCTTCACATGCTCCTGCTGCGGACTCTTCTGGTGATTCTTCTGGTGATACTTCTGGTGCTTTGGGTCTGATTAATCATCGTGCTCTTACATTGGTACCATTTGGAGTTGTGGTCATGGCAGCATTTTCTTTATGGGTATAAGTAAAAAAGAGTGTTGGTTCATACATGAGGGATCTTGTCTGTTATATAGATGCTATGATTTTCACTGAATCGATTCATTCTTTTAACTAATACCCATGAATTGTCGATCCAGGAATTTTTTGGAAAAATTTATTAGATGGAAAGTCCAATTTTTTTTGTTAAATTAGTTATAAAATTTTTTTTCAAGACAGATTTGCCCATTCTTCTTTATATCAAGCAATACATCATATCCTTGTGCTCCAAATCAATCAAAGCATTGAAAGGTGAACACTTCTTACTTTCATGCCTGATATAATCTTTAGAAGTTACAAGGAAGGGAAGAAATCTCCAAATCTCCAATGCTAATTAAGCCCTCCAAGTAAACACTTGATACTCCTTGTGTGTGAATGCCAGCCCGACAAACAACACTATTAACATAACTCTACCATACGAGTAATTTCTTCTTCTCTTACAAAGCCATGCTCGATCCCTGTTGGTATAAAACTTATGAAAGCCTCCGAAAGCTAATTAATTTCACAAAAAATTTATGCATTTCACAGTAAACCGAGTTTGCATAAGTTCTGCAAATACATCAGATTCGTGCAAAATACATCAGTTTCCTAAAAAAAAAAACGAAAAAAAAAAAAAAAAAAACAGACACCCTTATCAGATCGAAAGGATTCGTGTATACATAAAAATAATAAAATAAATAAATAAATCTTGATTCATCTGAAATTGATCTAATGCAAAATGAATTTAAAAAAAAAAAAAATACGAATCTAGGTTTTTTAATAGAATACGAATCTAGATTCATATTCTATTTTTCCTTTTTTTTTTTTTTTTTTTTTTTTTAAACAGATGTGAATCCCACAATGCCAGTGTTGCTTCTCGAAAATGATATATTTTGTTGGAGGTTGAATCTTACTTTTACTTCAACATCTTTACTATTAACAAGTAGGTTTCCATACTTTTTTGTGTACGAAATTGAGACCTCTCGCTGAAAATATAAGCCATTAAGCTAACAAATCATTGACAAATATGCATCCCACAATGACCTATATATGAACTTCATGCTGACTTTTTCAAAAATCAAGATATGTTTACTAGATTGAGATTGTATATACCTAATAGCTTTTATATACTATTTTCCCTATTAGTTTATAGAGAAATGATCCAGTCAGCATATGCTGAGCATGAGGTCAATAGGTAATTATTGGATACGTATTTTGAAAAATCTTATTGTTGGATTAGATACTACACATAACTATGTCATGCACACCAAAAATCGTAGTGATCCAACAGTCGGTTTGTTATGTCACTCAAAAAAACTATAACAAATTTTAACGGTCAGAATTTTCCACAGACTGTATTTTGAGATTCTGACATCCGATCATTGTGATTTTTAGCATATGTAACATCCATAACAAGAGTATCTAATCTAACGGTCGGTTTTTCAAAATACACGTCCCACAATTAATTGAAAGCCTATGTTGAAAGTCAGCATATGTACGTAGGATTATTGATTTATATACCGTCATATTTTTCTCAGAATGCTTATTGGTATTTTTTATGTACCTTTTTAGCTCAAGCCTGTTTTGATCCCAAACAAGAGTAAACGAAAAGAAAAACAAAGTTATAAAAACGCTTTAGAGATAAAATATATTTTAGTGCAACTTTAAGCATTTTTCTTTCCTTTTCATTGATGTTTCTAAGATCCAAATAAAATCATTTGCTGTAAGAAATCGCTAAGAGTATCGCTACAAAGAAAAAAATGAAAATAGTTCTAAAAAATCAATGAATGGTAGTTTTGAAAATTCATTTCTCTTTCTTATAGCAATACTTGTAACCATACCTTACTGCGATCCATAGCATTTTCCATTTAAGAAATTATTCTCAGAGCACTTTCCCTCATCTGTCTTGTGCAACTTTCCCAATTAACATGATGAATTATTTATAACCCAAGTAGCAATTGAACCTCTTTCCATGATTTTTATGAGTGGACTTTGTTTCTGCCCTAAGGCAACTCTAGGTGTCTAAACCCAACATTTCAAGATGCCACCTAGTCTGGTAATGAAGCCCGTCCAAATCATACCGCAAGTCTGCAACTAAGGTTTGAAACCTGTGTTCAACGATACCTCTCATTCACTCTAACTACTAATTGCTACTAATTTATCAGCAATATCCTATTTATAAAGTGAGAGAGGCGGTTAGTTTAGGGTGACATCACCTTATATGTATAATAGATCTGATGCGCACTGTGCATCCAAACATTCCGTGCATTGCACACGCCGGCGTGTATTTATTTGCTTGGTTGAATGAAATGAAAAGAAATAATTAAATTCAGAAATGTCAACAAGAATCCATGATATGTTGGGATCCAAAACCCCATAATAGAAAAATACATGGAACATATAATATAGCCACACAAGGGGCTCATCTATATCCCTTAATCAACTAATACAAATTCCAGAATTAGAATATTCCAAAATGCAAAACTTATCTCAAGGGGGAATACTTCTTCCTGTAACAAGCCTCTTAAGAATATTTAAGATATTTACCGCCGCTTAACTGTCAACAGTTAGTCAAATAGGTGTTGGGGCTTCTTCTGACAAAACAACTGTACTCCAACTTTCTTGTGAGCATATTCAGGCAAATACTTCACTGGGTTTAAAAATGGAATCCAGCAAATCCTCCTCCTCCTCCTCCTCCTCCTCCATCAAATCCTCCGGGAAACCCTCCTTCAAAGTGAAAAGTGAATTGCTGCCCACCACCGCCAAAAGGGTTGAAACCACCACCACCACCGCCTCCTCCCATCCCCATGTCTTCAAGGTCTTCCCCTCTATCATATCTTGCGCGTTTATCATCATCCCCTAGAACCTGTTAAGGACCACCACAAGTGTCAGATCTGGCATATCTCTGAAGATTAACTGATTCATAACCTTTTTTTGCACCACAAGTTTGATTCCCTCTGGTAAACTTCAGGAGGGGTAAGTTGAAGTAAGAAGATATAATTGGAGGACATGTATGGTTAGGTTCCATTATGGCAAAGTTACACACTAATTTGCATTTAACTCCAATAATGAGTAACCCAAACATTGCTAACCCCCAAGACATCATAATATATACAATCATGTAATTTTATTTGTAAAGAAAAGTTCATGTGAGACAAATATATATATAGTTCTTTTCTTATGGTTACGTACACAAACAGAAAATTTCTATATATATCCCTATAGATCCACACTTGTAAGATTTAGGATACAGTAAACTGAGATGGTAGGAAGAAATAGTTTCATTGCTGTGCATCTCTGAAGTTTAAAATACACAAAAATAGAACTCAAAGAATTCCAGTGTCAGGTTTATTATGTAATAAAATGCAAAA
Source organism: Hamamelis virginiana (assembly GCA_017140935.1). Lineage (NCBI taxonomy): Eukaryota > Viridiplantae > Streptophyta > Magnoliopsida > Saxifragales > Hamamelidaceae > Hamamelis > Hamamelis virginiana. Next base: position 231,690 of record JAESVK010000714.1, on the reverse strand, counting down.
TCAACAGCCTTGAAAACCCAAATTTACTGCTATGTAAATCTGTAAGTAGATGATTGTCAATTTGTGATCGAGATTTTCAAATTCTGTCAAAAGTGAAGGAGTTGGCTAGCAGATGGAAAATTTAGCAGGAAGTTCTTTTTAGGTGTTCTGCAGTCTAGGAATTTTGAGAACAATGTTGGAAGAGTAAATCATAGTTGAAGCACTGTTAAAACAGGAATACTGATGTGCTCAGATTCATAATAACACCGCCAGAAATGTAATTAATGACATAATAGTAAATCTTAGCTGACCAGACTGGATTTGTGCAGCTGAGTCCCACATAATTAGCAAAGCTTAGCTGAGTTTATCTAAAATCTATGGAAGTAGCCCAAACCTCCACCCAGTGCCCCCCCCAACCAAACAAAAAATAAATGGCATACCTACACCATCATGCCACAGAGGCTTTAGCACAGTGAGCTGACTTTAAAATAACATGGGTTTACCGGGAAAGTTTACTTGTTGATTGCCATATATGCATCTAAAGGCAGCCAAATTATCATTAATAAATTGATATGAACATCAAATCATTAATTATACAAGCTCAACAACCATATAAATAGGAAATTCCATCTAAGAGATTGGGAATGTACAAGCAAAGGAAAACTAGAAAGGAAGTCTTCACAGAACCAAACCTCATACGCAGCAGCTATTTCACGGAATTGGGCCTCTGCTTCTTCTCTATTATCCACATTCTTATCTGGGTGCCACTGCAATGCAAGCTTCTTGTAAGCACGTTTAATCTCTGATATAGATGCAGTCTTTGACACTCCTAAAATCTTGTACCAGTCCTTGCGCTTGCTCATCTTTAATGATTTCTCAGCCCTTGACAGCGCATCTCGAATATTCATATCCTGCTCAATTTACAAAAACATTATAAGTTTATAACACCTGAACATAAAACTGTAACACTAGTAAATAAAGCTCTAAAAAGACACACGAGATTGATGACTTCAAATAATACATAAATTTCCTGTTTCCTTTATCAATAACATAATATTTATGCTTATGAACAAATGATTTCACAAAAAAAACTTGTTCTCAATTTGTTTATCAACTACAAAAAAAGAAACATTAAAGCAAATCCAATTTCAAAAATACAATCAATCATTATTCAAAAGTTACTTAATCCCAATGCATACTGATAAAAAATAAGGGAGAGTTAAGAAAGGGAAAAGAACAGGTCTAAGAATAACCCACAGAGAGAAGAGAGGCCAGGGGGTCCAACAAAAATAGTGAAGAATATTTAATACTCAGCCTAGTTTCCAATCTATGCCTTCTCATTGTTTGATAATAGACATCCCATCAAAGTGATCAACAAAAAAGCAATATGCAGTTTAAATTTAATAAGACCCTAGCATAACCCCAAGAAAGTCGAATCAAGAAGCAATATGGTTGTAGCTATTTCTTTATGTCTCTCTACTCATTTAGATATTCATTTACGATTTTTACATGGGACTTCTATAAAACTCCACCAACCTTCACGAAAAATAATTTGTCAACCAAGTACCTACAGGCTACCTATTAACATACATAAATGTGACTTAATCTATAATTGTAGAATACAAATATTAACATAGTTTTAAATATCAGGTAAGGGTAACAATGTAACCGGACGTAGGGGAACAATGTTATGTAATGAGTCGTGGCCATCACATTTGTGACTTTATTTATTTATTTGCATAACATGCCCAAAATAATGATACATATGTTTTCAACCTACAATCATAGAGATTAACATCTTTATAATTTTTAAAAAAATTTAAATATTTTTAAATTATTTTTAACAATCTTTGCATCGAGATTCTTGTCATTCCAGTATGCCATAACGTCCTGTACAGGACCAATACAGGCCATCATGGCCGTATCATCTCGACATGCACCGTTACATCCCATATAGATGCCGTTGCGCTCTGAATCCCAGTACAATACCGATACAGGGCCATAAAGTGTAACAAAATGTCAAAAATCGGTTACATATCAGTAGATACAATACATAACGAACGATTCTTGAAACGCTAAATATAAGTAAAGGATTTGACCATAGTCTTCGTCCTTTATTTTTTTTAACTAATTAAACCCTTTTTTAAGAGGCTAAAATTATATTATATATAAGCAGTACTGATAGTGCCCCACAAGCCAAGAAGCTACGTACACGCAAAGCATACAAAAAATCAACCGTGGTTGCACAAAAAAGCAACTATCTAAAAAGTACACAAAAATTTGAAAACCTATGGAAAAAAAGGGAGAAAAACAAAGAAAGAGTAACTTGAGTAATGAATCCCTTGAGCTTCGGTACAATTAATTCTTCATTTTAAAAATTCTTCTGTTTCTCCGTCTAGACATTCCAAAGGAGACATAAAGGGGATGCTTTCCATATGAGCTCGCAATCCTTCCTCCTTGTGTCAAACCACCAAGCCTTAAAGGAATCCTTGACTGTCCTTGGCAATACCCACCTTCTAAACAAAGCAAAAAGAACATTCCAAAGCTCCCTTGTAATGGAACAATGATCGAAAAAATTATCAATTATCTCATCGCCTCTTTTATTAATGCAACATCAATTTGGGATTACACATCCGCTATTTTTAAGATAATCAATTATAAACACTTCTCTAGAGACCATCCAGCTAAAGAAAGCGACTTCTGAAGGGATAAAAGAGTCACACACTCTTTTTACCAAAAAAATGCCGCCCCCCCCCCCAAACACCACTCACAAGATTGTAAAAATCATTTGAGAACAAACCATTTGGCAATCCCCTCCAAACCACAACATCCTTAATCCCTTTAGAAAGAACAAGTGAGTATTATCTCTTCAAAAGAGAACCCCAACTCCTTTGACTACTAATCTTGAAAAACTCTTAACAAAAGTTGGGTCCCAATGCATATTGTTCTTGAAAAACTCTAACAAAATCCATTTCCCCATCAAAGCTTGATTCATAATAATTATAGGCCTTTAAACCGAGACGACCTTCTTGTTTAGGCATACATAATGACTCCCACTCCATTAGGTGGTATTTGAATTCTACCCCAAACCTGGCTTACAAGAAATCCATTTGAAGCTTCTCCATCCCATATAGAACTAAAATGAGGTATTTGAAAGAGAGGCATAAACTAAGTTTGAAGGATGGCAAGAGTGCTATTGAACAAAATAACTTGATCCCTGTTTGAAAGATACAATCTCTTCCACTTGCTAAGCATCCTCTCTATTCTTTCAATTACCCTATCCCATGCCACTTTGGCTTTAGAAGTAGGGCTATAAATCGAACCGAAAATTTAAACCAAATAAAAGAAAAGTAAAAGAAACTTACATTTATATCTTTCAACAAATGGACACATCTATAAACACTGCAGTATTGTTTACGATCTCAGTCTCACGCTAACTAAATTCTCACACTAGAGGCTTTCAGTTGATGCCTCAACCCAATTGCCTTGGTTCCTTAAATAGACAAAGTCCCGGAATCCAAAGGCAGACTTCAAAACTAATTGAACAATGAATGAGTCCAACCAAGTGCCAGAGATCACCCATCCCATTTGCTACCATGTAGCAACAATACTTGCACCAGACTTTATGATACTTCATGATTAATACTTATAGGGGCAATAACTTTTAACTTTTCAATTCTTTTATACAAGCTGACAAACTTGAGCCATCCACATGGTTGGCTTTATCACACTTTTATATTACAACTTTTAAAGCTTGACGTAAGGGCTTATGTCAGGCCTTTTGGTATTTTTTGACAAGGATATGCTGAAGTCGAATAGTTCAAGTTTGTTGAATCAGAGAGTTTTAATTCACAGTTCCTAGAAGATCTTTCCCATAATTTTAATGGCTCTTTCAAGAAATTTTGTTTTAATTTTTTACAAGCCCAATGAGTTTCATACAAAGCATGGATATTGGTGTAATATACTAATATCACCATGCTTGATTGGCGCAAAACTCTTGTCACACAAGTGTTTATGTTGTTGAAGGATGAATATTTTAACATATTCTTGTTTAGATGTTAAAATAATATGGTCATGGTTAATAATAAGAGGCATATATTTTTCAATGAAGTTATTACCTAATATTATGTAACATGCATAAATGAAAAATAGAGTAATTTGGGAATTATAAATTTTTATTCATAAAGTCCAAATCATATTTTTATATTTTGGCTTTTAATGTGATGGGTGTTTCTCTTCCATCTATACGTCTAGTAGCTATTGGGTTTTCATTTTAACCCAAAAGTGTTCAGGTATAGTTGTATATTGGGCTACATGTTGTAGCTCCTGTATTAATTAAAACTGATAAACTATATAGTTTATAGTTTTTAAAATTAAATCTTCCAAGAACATATGTATATCTCTTTTTACCTTGCTGAAAACTAAAGATTATTTGTTCTTGATAAGTTGTAACAGGGAGTACTAGTATCTGCACATTTTTTACCATAATTATTTTTTCTTTATCCTTTTTATCTTCTGTTTTAGATGTTGAAGATGTTGAAGCTTCATTAATATTTTCTAATAACAAAGGTGCTCTTCTTTTATCAATGAAATACATATTATTTCTTGAAGCTCAAAATTCTATAGGTTTTTAGAATTTCAATTTTGGAGGCTCTGTTACTCCTTTTATTAATCAAGAGCTATGTATTTCTAAATCTTCCCAATTTATTAGTTTTGGTTGAATTCTATATTGAATGCTCATGGCTCGAACGATTCGATTATATTTTTATCATTTTCTTTTATTGATGTGGTAGTAAAATTTGTTGGTTCATGGATAGTTTTCCATTGGACTAACAATTTATAACTATCATGTTTCATAACTATCCCTCGAGTCTAGATACAAATTTTTACTATATCTGTTATGAGAGGATCTTCTATAGATATTATGGATAGTTTGGTTTTATTTAAAATCATACTTGTCCTAATACTCGATTTGGATAATTCCTATATGAATGTATCTTATTTTAGGATGCTTCTTTTTAAGTCATATGATTTTATTTTTATCAAAAAAGTGGTATTTTGATAATTTCATCTTTAGTGACTCTAGTAGTTGTATTACCACTAAATTGTTCAAATAATCTAGCGTTCCAGATATTGAAATTTGAAACTTCATAAAGTTCCTCTTTTCAAAATCTTTAAGCTTGGTTAACACTAGCTTCATCTATTGTTGTTTCTTCACATCTAACATCTCCAATTTTTATTGTTTGAAATTCTTCTGTTGGAATTGCTTCAAATATTTCTTTTTTCTCTTGACGGTCCAATCATCATAAAAATGAATTCAGATTCACTTTCACTTTCAAATTCTGATTGAACATCATAAATTATAGAATCAGTGTCAGAGGTGTCTTCTCCAAAATTTCTAAGTTTTTTTCCTCAAGAAATTTTATCATTTGTTTAGCACTTTTCCCTTTTTTGGAACTTTGTTGTGCCATATGACCTTCTCTGTTACAGATATAACACTTACATTTTCCTTTCCTCTAGAAAGTATTTTTCTTTCTTTTTACATATTTTTTTCTTTGGATTGGGTTTTCTACCTTTCTATTTATTAAATTTATATTTTAAATTTTCTTCTTTTCTTATATGGAGTGATTTTTCCATCCAAATTCCCTTGTAAAATTTTGTTACAGCATTTTTTGCCATAACTAGTTTCACCTAATTGTTTTTTAACTTGTCTAACTGCTCTTTGAGTTACACAATGTATTAGTATTATTTTTTCTGCATACTAAATTCTTGCTCCCAACGTGTCTTTTCCATTAGCAACAAATTCTTTGTAACCTTCGTTACAAAGTTCATCCCATGGTGGGGGTAATTTATGGAAAAATTGCCCCAACCAAAATTCTATTTTAGGATGATTGATCCAATGATAATAGCTTTGAAAAATTTTGCAAATTGTTTAAATTCGCAAACATCACATATTCTTAATTTGGTTAACAAATATTCAATATGTTATTCTTCCAAATCTTCTAATTTTATCTCACCAAATTTTCATCCTAAAATTTGTGCAAAGTCATTTAATATTTGATCTCAAGTTTTAAAACTATTTAGAAGACTCTTTTTCAAGTCTTCCTTCTTTTGATTTCTCCCATCTTCTCAAAGATTGTAAACAATCTCCTTGAAGAGTAGCACACAAATAGTCAAGAAATTTTCTTTTGTTCATGCGCTTTTAAAATTATTTACCATAATGGACATGGATTGTGCCTAACCATGGATTGCTTGATCATAATCCTTGAAGTCTACATTTTTTAAATCCAAGTATGTTCCTCAAGAGGCTACATTAGTTTTATGTAGATTTGACCTAGTGATTGAACTGGGATTAGGTTCAACTGGGATTGGGTTCTAATATATGTACACTCAAGTTACCTTTCTTAAAAGAGTCAACAGCTCCGATACCATTTACAAAAAAAGACAGGATCCATGCATAATTCCAATTTGGACAACGCCCTTGAGGAATAAGCTCGAATCTCCTAGGGAAATATTTGAAGATTTTTCTGGACTATTCGACTCCCACCTAATACCTATCCAAGATAAGTGTGTTAGAAAATTCCAAAAGGCATGACGCAAGCCCTTATGTCAAACTTTAAAAGTTGTAATATAAAAGTGTAGTAAAGCTAACCATGTGAATGGCTCAAGTTTATTAGCTTGTATAAAAGAATTGAAAATTTAAAAGTTATAGTCCTTGTAAAGTACTAATCATAAAGTGTCATAAAGTGTGGTGTAAGTATTGTAGCTACGTGGTAGCAAATGGGATGTGTGGTCTCTTTGTCACTTAGACCCATCCATTGTTTAATTAGTTTTGTAGTCCACCTTTGGATTCCGGGACTTCATTTATTTAAGGAACCAAGGCAGATGGATTGAGGCATCAACTCAAAGCCTCTAGTGTGATAATCTAGTTAGAGTGAGAGTCTGAGTTTGTCAACAGTACTGCAGTGTTTATAAATATTTCTGTTTGTTTAAGGATATAAATGTAAGTTTCCTTTACTTTTCTTTTATTTGGTTTAAGATCTTGGTTCAATTTACAGCCCTATTAAAAAGTACATCCCAAAGGTATCTAATATCTCAAGATAAGAGGAAGGGAGCTAGCCCATATTGCACCCAAGGTTAAGGGTGTGCCTTTGTTTATTATTAGGGGCGATTGGGCTTCAATTTGTGGGTATTGATATGTTCTTTTTTTTTTTTGTAAGAAAGGAAGGACGATTTGGGTAAAATTCTAAGTAGGACATCTTGTCATCTTCCTTCTCTATTTTTAATAACAAAGTTGTCGCTTATTAAAAAAAAAACTACACCCAAGATTAGCCGCCAACAAAGCAACATTTCTAACATCTCCCATTTGAATCATTTCTGTATATAAATATATAATTAAATATGTATATATATATATATATATATATATAGAGAGAGAGAGAGAGAGAGAGAAAGAGAGAGAGAGAGATCACATCAAAAGTCCCCCAGGCAGGCAGCAAGTTGAAATTTTAAGTTTAATGTGGCAATGGACGTTGAAGTCTACTAATTTTTAACTCTTGAACTAAATTCATAATTTTAGGTTTAACATCACAAAGGAAGTTGAAGTAATAAAATTTTAAACCCTTGAACTAAAGCCATTCAACCTTATAAAAAAATTAATATAATTGGTTTTTTTCTGATTAGTAGAAGGATGACAGCAACATACATAGTTTTATTATAAGAAAAATCTCACAGACAAAGGAAAGTTTATGACAAACCTGTGGTAATGCTTGAGCAGCAGATTTCAAATCTTCCACAGCCCCCTCCCAATCTTCTATCAAAAGTTTGGCTTCGCCCCTCTGGAAAAAGCAGAGCACCCAATTAGAGAACTGGAAGAACAACCATATAAAATACATTTCCACAACACAATGTCTTCTCATCTCAAAGTGAACACAACTATCTATCGATACACAGCTATCCAGCCATTTTGGTGTAAATTAAAAATCCTTTTGGACAAATATGGGAAAAAATTGAAACAAGAACAAACCTGAACTAAAGCTTCAATAAGCTCCCCATCGATGTTAAGTGCTTCTGTGCAACTACTTACAGCATCCTTTCCCCTACCAAGCTTGACCAGGACATTACACAAGCCAAGATGAAGATGTACATTATGTGCAAGATGATTAGGGTCCAGTGCAAGCGCTGCTTTAAAATCCTCCACAGCAAGACGCAGCTTACCCCGGTTTTCGTTATCTTCTGCCTGTATAAAACACATCACAATCATCTATATGGTATATTTACATGACATAGTATCATAAGATGACAATGGCCTTATTAAGCTTCAGAAAAGCTTTGAGCTTACACTTTTAGTCTTCTTTAGCAAATTTTTCAATCCAAAATATGTCTTCTTCAGTTCACTGTGCTCTGGATCTAAGCGAAGACCCTTCTGGAAATGCCTGAAGAAATAATACAGAACTATCCATGAGAACAAAACACTAATTCTGAACAAATTATAACGGCACAGTCAAAAGTTTCCAACAAAATGGGTTGTTAAACAAACCTTAGAGCGACATCATGATCTGCTAAATAATAATAGGCACGGCCACGGAGCAATAACGCCTCTAGATTATTCTCATCTTCTTTGAGAATATATCCAGTCTCAGAGATGGCACTTGAGTAGTCTTTAGTTGCTAACAATAACTTCACTTTAAAGAGTTTGGCCTGCAACAAACAAAGTAAATGGAGTTAACAGGTAGCTGGAGTACAAGAACTAACTCAACAAATAGGAAATGTTATGAATGGATAATATTGAAAGAGCATTAGATATTATTACCTTTGTGCACGCAGGAGAGAAAACAAGTACAACTTTATCAATATAATCCAATGATTTTGTGAAGTCCCCTGAATCATAGAGATTTGAAGCTGTATCCAGAGCACTCTGAGCCTGCAACAATTGAGAAAGCTCCTTTTCTGCAGCTGAATTTCCAGATTTTAACTCCAGAAACTTCTTGTAGTATTTCTCAGATTCCTCATATCTACATCAGCCAAAAAGCGCCTGAATCATATAATTTTTCCAATCAGAAATTTAATATAGAGAGGTCTACACATTTCTCTAAAATTCTGCAATCTACAGCCTCCTAAGAAATTTATAGATATATTACTTTCCATCATCATCAAGCTTGATAACATAAATGTGAATGGTACTATTGAATGGGGGGATTGTCAGAATCAACAGCTTAGTCCTTTCTTTAGCCTGCACTAGAAGGAATAAGCTATTTTGAAAAATCACTAATGCGAAACAAAAGACTAGTGCCATCATCCAATCTTTTTCTCAGTGATGAGACCATATTGCTGGAATGCCCTTAGGAGACACATGATTCCACAAAAGTGAATTTCAGAAGCAAGAGAAGCACTTTGGAAGCTTTAGAAGAAGTGCCCCAGAACTAAGATCCCACTGTCATCTTAAGCTACATAGCCTCTATCCTCAAGCTTAAGCATGACCAGTTGTCAGAACACATTCCCAGTTATGATGCCTACTCCAGTTATGATGCCTAAGAAAGCTTCAGTGCACATTAGGCCACCATCCATGAGGGGCTAATGGTCCCCATGGTGAATAAGCTCCTATTGGCCCATGCTTGGCTCACCACGCAGATTTGATTATGATATGCCATGCATGTTGGGGAGTTTGAGTAGCTGACTGACGGTGACTCAAGTCATCTGCTGGCTTATGAAATCATGGGGTCAAGCCAAGTGACTTAAGTGAATTTAATGTACCAACAAATGTGTATGCATGTGTGTACTAATTCTAATGTGTATTTATATATCAAAAAATTATATAACCCCTAATATTCAATTATTTTTTACCATCTAAAAAAAAGGGTTTGTAAATCAATAAATGGTAGCTACAATTGCCTTGTGGTAATTCAAGAACCACTCCAAAGTGTTTATGATCATGTACTTAGATCCATATCATATGTCCATGCATTCTTGTGTCTATGCTATATCTTTACATACGCATAAGATACACATAACTCCTGACTTTATTTAGTAGGAAAAGAAAAATGGTAACTACATGTCATAATATTGGGACAGTTCCCCTTACCACTTGTTTTACCACTATTTTTACCGCTCATTCTCAAAACACCAACGTGAGTCGAATGTTTTGAAAAACCGACTGTTGGAATACTATACAGGTCATGTATGCCAAAAATAACAGTGATCCGATGGTCAAATTTTAAAAAATCTTATTGTAAAAAACTGCGATGTTTCTAATTATAATAGTTTTTATCAATGCATTATTGAAAAACCGACTGTTGGATCACTGTCATTTTTGGCATGCATGACATACATAAGAAAGGTATCTAATCCAATTGTCAGCTTCTCAAAATATTCAACCCACATTGGTGTTTTGAAAATGATTGGTAAAAATAATGGTAAAACAAGTTGTAAGGGGAATCTGACCCCAAAATATAAATGGGTAAAGAATTGTATTTCCACAATGGGTGACAAAAGTTGCAATTATGGTGACTCAACTCCAACTCCCAATTTCCACAGTTTTAAAGATTTTCCAAACATTGTGTTCAATTGGGAGAGCATAGTGAGAGTGAAATGCACGCTCTGAAACCTATTAACAAGAACAATAATGAAGATTTAAACAGAATAATAAGCTCCCAATCCACCAATTCAAAGTGGGAAAGCCACCGAGATTATGAAATTTAATTGCCATGTTAAAATGGGAAGTGTTAACAAATATATACTAAAAGCATCAATTCATTGACAAAACCAAACCCACGTAGTTGGGAATAAGACTTTGTTGAGTTGAGTAGATAAGCTCACCAATATATCATTAATGCTTCAAAGAACTAAAAAAATTCTCACATATGTCACAACTGCAATCACAATTTTCCCTGAAATCTAAATGTTTCCTCTTGCTTCTGAATGTTGCAGAAAAAGACACTTTAAAATAAATATAAATTTTAAAAATGGAAGAACCTGCAGAACCGCCGAAGAATTGATGCACGGTGCCAATATGCTTCTGAAAGTGTTGGGTCTGCCTCTATAGCAGTATTAAGATCATCAAGTGCTTCACTATAACGTTTCACCTTTATACTTTGTGAAACTCTCTCAAGCAACTCAGCCGCATTAACAGGTTTACTATCTGCACATCCGAATTACACACACACCCCAAATTATTCAATGCTGACAGAATTTTAAAAAAAAAAAAAAGAATAAAATTAACACCACAATATGTTCATCTGCCTAAATCAATATGTTTTGAACTCCAAAATTTTGTAGTCTTCATGTATAGAAAAGCCAGTTAACAAATTTCTTTAGCCTTAAAGAAAAACCCCAGCAACATAAATAATTGCTGAGCAAAACAAAATTTAAAAAGAAAAAAAAAAGGTCCATCTTTGGGATAAAAAGTTGCTACTTTTGTACAAGCTACAAAAACATTAGCAATGAAATCAAAAACCTAACACAATGAAATCAAAGCAATGAGACCAACTAACTATAAACATTAGCAAGAAAATAAAAACACACACATCAAAGTACCAGATCGACGCAATTAATTAACCGAAAAAGATTTTGAGAAAATGAAAATAATAATATTGTAAATGAAATCAGATAAGAGCTGTATAACAGAGCAAGAAGAAGAAGCAGAGTACAGATCGAAGGAAGAGTTAAAAACCTAGGGCAGAAACCAGTGGCTGAAGGAGGAGGAATTGGCATGCGAAAACGAAATGGAGGATGAATATTGAGTATACGAAACCCCTCCATGCTACCGCATCCATGGCTGAAGAAAAACCCACCAGATTCATCGTCACTTTCTTCCTCTATGGCTATATATCATGTATTCGTGTGTATGTATATATGTGTGTGTACTCTGATTTGACGATGAACCAAACGCAAGAGAGCGGTGAGGGACGAGGAAGTCGAAGTTTTGACACAAATTTCTGAGAATTTGCTGTTAATATGAAATTATATGAACGAAGGAAATGCGTGCAGGATTTTCAACTCCTTCCACGTTGCAATGTCCTATCAATGAACTACACGTGGATCTAGGACCGTGGGCTTACCCGAGTTTTTTCCACGTGTCAATCTTCAACCAATAAAGCGTTGCCACGTTAAAACGTAAATTCATAGGATTTATTTTCCTTCTCATTTTTTTGCAACCGTTTTGAGATGATCTTCTAGGATTTTCGAGAAGGGTTACAGTATTACTCCAATTTATGTCATCATCTTTCTACATTGGGATGTTTCAAAATATATGATTACTTTAACTTTTTAAGTTAAAAAATAAAATAAATTTTTCATTATATCCATTTATCAAAAAACATTAGAGAATGAGCCTTTTTTCTAAAAGGGTAAAATTGGAACACAAACTTAAAAGTCTAATAAAGTTAGGGGATGGGCTATTTGCAGCACTGGTTTTACTAAATGCAGCCCAGTTTCTAAGTACAACTCACCTATTTTATTTTTTTACTAAATGCAGCACATTAAATATTTAGTAAGCATGACCATATTACCCATTACTAGATACAATCCATTATTATTAGAATTACTTTAAGCAACCCATAATATTTTAATATTTATAAAATGACCATATTACCCCAACACCAAAACAAAACAAAGAATCGTTTCTTTCCCGCCTACGTGTGTGTTTGTTTGCATTCGATAACCTCTCGCCGAAGAAGACGCATACGGCTTCGATCTTGCTTCTTCTACTACACGATCTCTTGATAATCGTCTTCTCGTTTAACATGGAAGAGCATCTTAAAGAGGTTGGTTTTATGTTTGCACTCACCCTACACACTTTATTTTTAGGTTTGTTTGTATATTATTGGTAAACATTATATTTGGATTAAACCTACTTCAAAACATGAAAAGTAGAACTCTATAACTATTATGGTATGATGGTGTTACGAAAAAAACTCATATTTCGATCGGAAAATAGAAAAAAAAATTTTGTGTTCGTGTTCGCATTCGGCCTGGTAGAGCCGAATATAATGCCTTAGTATTCGGTCATGTAATGCCGAATATATAGTGTTGTATTCGACTGTAATGTACCGAATATTACTATATTTAAATTTTTGCTACTACCGAATATAATATCATATATTTGGACGTATGCAACCGAATAATAATACTAACTATTCGACATTAGGTCACCGAATGTGATAAATTTTTTTAGATTTCTTGTGTTAGATCCTATAATTAATTTTTCTAACTTAATTCCATATCATGCAGTCACAGTTACAGATAGTTTTAGACATCCATTTTTTACCATGAGTATGGTCATGAATGGTTGCCTTGAAAGAATCCCATGGAAACGTGCGGAATAAAAAATTTTCTCCATGG
>JAESVK010000714.1:187848-208373 GCA_017140935.1 Hamamelis virginiana | reverse complement strand
TCCTAAATTACACCAGTGAGATTGGCTATTAGGGCATATTACTAACATGTCTATGTTTAGAAATGAAATAGGGTGTCAAAACCCTAAGTTGCCAGTTTTACCCTTTGTAGGTAGTTAGTTAGAGGTCATTATCGCATGTAGGTTTTTAGGTTAGATCGAGTCGGTTTTTTTTGCATTTAGTTTTTAGAGAGTCTAGGAATATCCCTGTAAAGTGTCATGGCATTCTGAGTCAAGCTTGATAGAAAATAAGGCCTTTTGTAACTTGAAGGGCAGTGCTGTCCTTTGAATCACAAAGGCTCTGAATGGCTATCGATCTTGTCTCGAATTGTCCCGAGACTTTGGTATGAATATTTAAAGTGTGTTTTGTAGCTAAGTTGATCAGTGGCAAGTTCTGTTAAGCCTTTTGGCTTGTGTTTGGCCCTTGAAGCTCGAAAGACCCTTTCAAGCTCAGATTAGGGTTTCGACCGGGAACAACTGGGATTCAATTTTTTATCAAACCAAAGCCTTCAAAGGCTTCAAAACACTTTCTCAAAACGTTTTAAAACTTGTTTCGAGAAGAATAAATGATTTCGAGAGCAATCGGTTAGCAGATTTCAAAACTCTAATTTGGGCCCGGCAGGCCCTAAACATCTAATCGGTCAGCTTTTCCCTAAAACTTTGACTTTGGTCAATGCATTTTCACTTCAAACACTTCTTAACACATGTAGAATCGAATCACAATCGTTTTGGCGCTTGAATCGTCGAATTTGGACTTAAAACGAGCCCGAAAAGCCGAAAACAGCCGAGACGGGTCGAGAGAGACCCAAAATAGGTCAAATTTGGGCTGAAGGATCGATGACCATCCCTCCCCGGACGGTTAGCGGTCCCTAGGGGATGGTTGGCCGTCCTAGGGTGGACGGTCATCCATCCTCTCGCCCAGTAATTGCTAAAAATTAGTCTTTTACCTGCTCAAGACTCTTCCAAGCCTTGTAATGTGGCTAATTCAGCCTTAGGGACTCTAGGATGAGTTGGGAGACCTTGGAAGACTAGTTTAGGACCCTTGGATCACTTCTTAGGGTTTTAATGACAACCATTGATCAATTTGAAGCTTTTTTCTATAAATACATCACTTAGAAATAGGTTTAGAGAGGCTAACTTTGCATTGGAGACTTGGAGACACTTGTAGCAGCCCTCTACACCATAGCCACGAATTTGGAGGCCACCAAAGGTTGAAGAAGAAGGCTAGAAGCAAGGAAAAAGAAGGCTAAAGGTTAGTTTCATACCCCATTGTGCTTAGATTTCAATTCTACATAAGTTGAGAATGGGCTTGTTTAGGATAGTTTAAATTTCTGCATAATGTATAGCTTAGTTCCTTCTAATTATATGCATAATGTAAGATAGGAATATATGTTTAGAAGTGATGTTTAGGTGTCTAGAAGTAATGTTAATGGAGTCTTGCATATAAAAGTTTAGTTGTGCATGAGTATTCTTCTCTTTTGAGTGATAGTATTAGTTTCATTCGTTTAAATGTTCTTACATGATGAATATGGTTTTCTTCCTAATTTAAGAACATGATTATTGATATATGAATGTTGTGAGCATGATTGGGATTAATTCCATGTTTAGAATGTATGTTAGGAATTGATTTTAGTCTTATGATTTTTTTGTTTTCTAATAGGGATGCATGTTTGAGTCTTTTGTGTCAATAGTCATTGTTGGAATGATAGGAGTAGTTTTAAGCATTGTATGTCAAGTTTAGTATTATTCTTGTTTTATTTCAATTAAGTTTACCATATGGAATGCATTGATGCGATTGATATATGAATTGTGATCGAGGGAGCGAGCAAAGGTAAGTTTCTTCCCTTGTGGTAAATTTGATAGTTTTAAGCATGAATATATACTAGCTATTGATTGTTTTGCATGAGTGTCTTAGTCTGTTGTGTTAGTATGCATGTTAGTGCTTTTATTTGGTATTTTTTATGGACTAATAATGATTATAAGGCCATTTAAAGTGAATATTCAAATCTGTCCATATTTGAATGTCCACTTTAATATAACTTAATCATCATTTTTAAGCCATCGTTTACATGTTAGTTTAGTTCATCATGATAGGGTATTTTCTAGGCCATTGTCACAATTTTTATTTGCTATTTTCATGGGTTTTAAATTACTTTTAAAGCCATATTCAAATCTGTCCATGGATTGAAAGTGACTTTAAAGTAAGTTAAAAATCACTTTTTAGGGCCAAATCCAACTTAGAAATATGCCTAGGTTCACATAGTTTGATTAGATTGCATTTAGGGTCATTTTTCATGCATTGATTACATTGTTTGTTGCATTTTTTATTTATTTTATTTAAATTCCAGCAAGCATGCATTTAGTATTTTAGGTGTTTAGACTAACCTAGGATTAGCTAGAAACCCTAAGATTAGGGGAATCATTTGATCCCACTTAGGATTCTTCTTTGTTGTAAGAATTACATTAGATTTAGGATTCTAGTGAATTTAGGATCCTATCTTTGAGATAATTTCCAAAATTGATGTTTTATCAAAATTAATCCACAATTAATTGAATCCCAATGAAATTGGAACTCTGAGTTTGATTTGGAATGAAATCCACCCTTTGAAAGGATTTGATTCGGGATAGAATTCCCACTTTTAAAAGAATTATGATTTGATAAGAATTGTGTTTCAAAAAGAATTCTAAATTCATTGGGAATTTATTAATTGATGAATTATTTTCTAAAAAGAATTTCAAACTAATAAAAACTCTCGAAGATAGAGTCTTGGATAAGATAGAATTCTGATGATAGTGTAGTTCATTACAATAGGAGAATCCTAGGTAATCGAACTACGTGGACTTTGATTTTTATCAAGTAATTGGTAAGGTACGTAGGCAATCAATAGGGTGCAAGTCCAATCTTAGGATGACTCTAGTCTCCCAATAGTAATTAGGAGACCTTTAATTAGGGCGAGGTGGGTGCCTACAAGGAGTTCCTTGGAACCTTCCCACTTCGTAACCTAGCCCTCGAATCCTACTTTGATTCAAAGACCATGCTTTTCCAAAATATGGGGTCAATGTTTTATTGAAAATAAAACTCTTTTTTGTGGTTTCCTTGTTCCCTAAAAATAAGGTGGCGACTCCTAGTTTTTTACAAACTCTCATTCTTTTTCAAAAATCCAATCTTGAGTGGATAATAGAGAAGGATAAACTTGGAAAATAGAGAAAGATAAATCGAGACGAATATATGAATAATCCACAATCCACTCAAGAACACCCCCAAAGTGAACGAGAGGCCTCCCGATCAGGTTGGCTGGTTCATAATAGTCCCCTATGAAGAGCCTACTATCGTCGATCTTGCCGAGTTTTTTATTACAAAACGGGTAAATCGGGACTCCTAATATTGTGAATTTTTATATTATATTTTAAAAGTATATTAAATCATGTTGTATACATTTGTAGGTATTTTCTACTCGTGAAGAGCTTGATATATATGTAAGAAGCATCAGTAAAGAACACCGAATGGTGGTTATTACTCTGAAGTCCGAAGTGAATACGAGTAATAGAACACCGGTTGTGTATTATGGATGCGAGCGAAGCGGCAAGTTTCGATCGCAGAGAGCGGAGTTGAAGAAAGATGTATCGATAATCAATGTTGTCAAGAAGAAAAAGAAAGATGTGCGTGAAGCGGCAACGAAAAAGTGCAATTGTCCTTTCAAGTTAAATGGGGTTATGTTAAGCACAAATTCTTGGGGTTTGATCGTTTGGATGGCAAGTACAACCACAAGATCGGAGAAAATTTTGATGGCCACTCATATTTTGGTAGATTGACCCCGTCAGAGTGGGATTATGTTCGTGAATTGAAGTCCGGAGAGGTTAAGGCGGTTGAAATTCTTCGGTTGTCGAAGAGAAAAGATCCCAATAATGCATATACACAGAAGACCATTTACAATGCATTGTCAAAGATGAATAGAATGGATATGGGGGGAAGAACGGTAGTGCAAGAACTCTTTAAACAGATAACCGAGAATGGGTATTTCGAGAGACATAAATCTTCGGATGACGGAAGTGAAGTGACAAGCATATTTTGGGCACATCCCGAATCCATCAAACTTGTTAAGTGTTTTCCTTATGTTCTTTTGATGGATTGCACCTACAAGACCAACAAGTACAAGATGCCGCTACTACAGAATGTTGGATTAACATCAACGGATATCACTTTCTCTTTGGCTTTTGCATTGATGGAATTTGAGCGAGAGGACTATTATAGTTGAGCTTTGGAGCAATTGTCATCCGCAATTGGTGAAAGTTATACACCTTTGGTTGTTGTTATAGATCGTGAGCTTGCATTGATTAATGCCGTCAAAAAAATTTTCCCAACTGCAAAGAATTTCATATGTAGGTGGCATATTTTAAGAAACATATCACAAAACTGCAATAAGTTATTTGAAAAGGGGGAAGATTGGTCATCATTTATATGTTCATGGTGGGATGTAGTGAATGCAGAAGATGAAGAAATGTATGTTAATCAGTTAAACAGAATGGAGGAGACGTTCTATGAATTTCCAAAGGCGTTGGAGGACTTAAAATCTTCGTGGTTGAATGACTTCAAAGATAATTTTGTGGCTGCGTGGACCGATCGCTACATGCACTTCGGTTGTACAACAACCAATAGAGTGGAGAGCGCCCATGCGGCATTGAAGAGACGCTTGGGGACATCGATGAATAACATCCTAGAAGTTTTTAAACTTGTACATGGCAAGATGCTTATACAACATAATCAAATCAAGGCATCTTTTGAAGTGAGCATGTTTAAGGTTCATCATAAGGTCCAGGGGATTCCACAGTGCAAATTGCTTGTTGGCATTGTATCTCATAGGGCGTTGGAGTTGATTGTCAATGAATTGGAGCGTACTGATATTGTGGGAGTCAATGAAAATGTTTGTCATTGTGTACTGACTCGCACACACGAGCTTCCTTGTGCCCACCAGTTGGCAACGGGGAAGATTGAGGGAAGGCTCATTCCCATTGATTCGATTCATATATATTGGAGGTCTTTTTCCTATACTCCAATGGTTGAGAATATCCCAAATAACATGAATGATTATCGGCCACCAATTGATCTTTACATTAAAAAGTTTAATGATTCGACTCCCCAAGGCCAACAAGATTTGTACCTAAAACTGAAGGAAATAGTGAAGCCGTCTGCTACTATTCTACGCGAGCCAAAAGTGAAAAAATCCAATAGAGTTAGACCGAAGGGTAGTAGTCAGAAGAGGGTCTGTGAAGACATAACGACCAGTCAAGATCCATCCTGGTTTGAGTACGAATCGATTAAATCTAAACAAAAGTTTATGGATGCCGCATTCTCTAACAAAAGGAAAAAACTACCAATTGTGAAAAGGCCAATGTCCGCAATTTGTCGACAGAGTGATGATACAAATAAATATGGAAAACTTATTCCTAAAGCAATTTTTTATCACGTTGCTTTCATAGTAGGGGTCAAGGCCGATGAAAACTATGGATTTCGAGCTGTGAACCAGCCAACCTGGATCGGGAGGCCTCTCTCGTTCACTCTTGGGGTGATGTTTATCTTGAGTGGATTGTGGATGATGTTTATTCGTCTCGATTTATCCTTCTCTATTATCCTTCTCTATTTTCCACATTTATCCTTTTCTATTATCCACTCAAGATAGGGTTTTTTGAAAAAGAGATAAGAGTTTGTAAAAAACTAGGAGTCGCCACCTTATTTTTAGGGAACAAGGAAACCACAAAAAAGAGTTTTTATTTTCAATAAAACATTGACCCCATATTTTGGAAAAGCATGGTCTTTTGAATCAAAGTTGGATCCGGGGGCTAGGTTACGAAGTGGGAAGGTTCCAAGGATCTCCTTGTAGGCACCCACCTCGCCCTAATTAAAGGTCTCCTAATTAAGTTTGGGCTTTATCAAAATCTTTTCAAAACAATCCTAGTTATCTAATCAATCACAAAATATGATATATAATATATAATAATAATACATGGTATGAAAATATACATAATCCTAATGGAATTAGGAGACTAGAAGTCAACCTAAGATTGGACTTGCGCCCTATTGACTGCCTACGTACCTTATCAATTGCTTGACAAAGATCAAAGTCCACGTAGTTCGATTACCTTAGGACTCTCCTATTGTAATGAACCATATAGCCAAAAGAATTCTATCTTATCTAGGACTCTAACTTCGAGAGTTTGATTTGATCAAAACATTTTTCTTTGTATAAGAGATGGAATTTCATTCCGTTTTAAACACTTTCAAAATTTTAGAGTTGTTCTCGAAGTAGAGTCCTAAACCAAGTAGAACTCTAGCTTCGAGAGTTTGGATTTGATCAAAACACTTTTCTTTGCATAAAAGATGGAATTTCATTCCATTTTAAACACTTTCAAAATTTTAGGACTCTTCTCGAAGTAGAATCCTAAACCAAGTAGAACTCTATTACTATAAAAATTCTTACAATAAAGGATAGTCTTAAGTGGGATCAAGTGATCCCCCTAATCCTAGGATTTCTAGCTAATCCTAGGTTAGTCTAAATACCTAAAACATTAAAATATGCATGCTAGAATTTCTGGAAAATAAATAAAAAAAATATCATCAAAAATATAAATAATGCATGAAAGTGTCCTAAATGCAATCTAATTATTTTATGTGAACCTAGGCATGTTTCTATGTTGATTTTGGCCTAAAAAGTGAGTTTTAATACACTTTTAAGTTACTTTAAATCCATGGACAGATTTATAAGTAATCAAAAAGTGGGTTTAAAACCCATAAAATAAAAGAATAAAAGAAGTGAAAATGGCCTAATATGCGACCTAATATGATATATCAAAATAATCATGCTTGAAAACAATCAATTTTATCATAAGGGAGGGAACTTACCTTTGCTTGCTCCCTCGAACACAAATCATATCATTCAAACAAGACATAATTAAAATACAAACCTAATATTAACAATATAAAAAAAAAAAATAGGAAAACTATTTTAATAAACTAATTCCTAACCTATCATGCATACTAATAAACTAAAGCCTATACATACTAATTAAAAGAAAACTATAAAAGAAAAAAGAAGAAGAAAAACTAACCTCTTTCTCTGCCTCCTTGCTTCAAGCCTTCTCCTCAAGCTCCAATCCTTCTCTCCAAGGACTCTAAGGACCTCAAAAACTTTAAAACTTAAGCTAGAGTGCTATGGGGGAAGCTTGTGCAATTGCTCAAGCCTCTACTCTCCAAGCTAATTCTCTAAAGCTTATTCTGTGTCTTGAAACTAATTTCAGGGCCCCCTATTTATAGGTACATAAAGCTATAGCAAGCTTTTCATTTTCCGATGTGGGACAGAGTGGATTTCATTATTCTACACTACATGCAGGCTCATTAGGCTTGTTTTAAGTCCAAATTTGACGATTCAAGCGACGAAACGATCGTGATTCGATTATCCATGTTTTAAGAAGTGTTTGAAGTGAAAATCCATTGACCAAGGTCAAAGGTTTAGGAAACATTCGACCGATTAGCTATTTAGAGCCTGCTGGGCCCAAATTAGGGTTTTGAAATTTGCTAACTGATTGCTTTCGAAATCATTTCTTCTTCTTGAAACAAGTTTTAAAATGTTTTAGGAAAGTGTTTTGAAGCCTTTGAAGGCTTTGGTTTGATAAAAATATCGAATCCCGGTCGCTTTCTATTGAAACCCTAATCTGGGCTTTGAAAGGGCCTTTCGAGCTTCAAGAGCCAATCATAAGCCAGAAGGCTCAACTGACCTTGCCACTGATCAACTTAGCTACAAAACACACTTTAAATATCTATGCCAAAGACTTGAGACCATTCGAGACAAGATCGACAGTAATTCAGGGCTTTTGTGATTCAAAGGACAAAACTGCCCTTCAGTCACAAAAGGCCTTATTTTTTATCAAGCCAGGCTCAGAATGTCATGAAATTTTGCAGGGATGTTCCTAGACTCTCTAAAAACCTAATGCAAAAAGAACCGACTCAATCTGACCTAAAAACTTACATGTGATAATGACCTCTACCTAATTACCCACAAAGGGTAAAACTAGCAACTTAGGGTTTTGACACCCTATTTCACCTCTAATCATAGGCAACCATTCATGACCATACTCATGGTCAAAAATGGATTTCTACATGAGCCGTTGAGGGACAGATGGGTATGTTTGAAGACGATTGGGTCATTGTACAGAAAGATTTGCTACATGAGTTAGAAAATAATCAGACTCTTTACGATGAGGTCTTTTCAAAAAGTGTAGAAGAATTTGATTCTATGAGAAATCGTTTGATATGGGACAATGCAGATAATGCTCCGATAAATAAATGGATAAGCTTTCCTGACATGGGACACCTCATAGCTTGTAGTTACAATGTGGTTTGTATCCTTATTCCGAACGAACAGTGTTTGACATTTTTGCCTTTGAGATCGGACCCGATACCGGTTGCAAATAGAAAATATTGAACCCGAATGCTCCACTCCCCCTTATTTCAATAGCTTGGAAGAGATGTGCGCTCGACAATGCAAAATGATGGGCCGATAGTCATTCATCACATATTGCGCGGTTTCTTGAGCTTGACCTACCTCGAAACCTAGCTGTCAGGGATGAGTTTATTGATTTAAGTGATGATTAGACATACAATGTAACTCCATACTTATTATCATTTGGAAATATGTAACTGGGCCATTTTTTGTTATCAAATGGATACATGTAAATTTCGTACAACTTCATTAATTTTGTAATCATTTGGTAATTTTTTCTGAATTCTGTGTATATTGTGTGGAGTATATTATCACCTTCTTTTGTTTTAGTGTTCAATAAAGTGGTTTATACATATTATCACCTGCACCTATATGTGTGTGACCTCTTAGGTTCACAACAACCTAGTAGTAGGAATTAGGATAATAAATTATCCTTCAAATAAAACTACTTTTATTTTAGGTTCTAAAATTAGAACTTTTCTAATTTTCCCTTTCAAGAAATAAATCTTTTGGGCCTCTACTAGTCCTAAGTGACATCTAGCAATAAGTCAAGACACACAATAGGTTGTGTGAAGGTTTATCGTAACACAGTGAACCTTTCAGTTACAATTAAGATACAATTCAATCCTTTCATCAAACAATGACTCAGTTAAATTAGTTGAGTATGGATAATATGGCAAAACCCTAATTTAACATCTTGTATATTATTCTTAAAATATCAATTCAAACTTGGGATACTTAAGAAACAATGTTCTTATTCCCAACTGCTTTGGCCAACGACTTCTATGAATTATATCTTAGAATAATACTAGGCATTCCCTCTCTTTACTAAGAGTGATAGATTCCTTGTTGTACACTCATATGTCCCCATGATAGGTCTACTAGAGCCAATGAGTACTTATACAAGTTCCATGGTTAGGATATGTACGTTGTACTATCAAACCCTAACATCCCTAACACAGAACATCTATGGTGCCTCAGGTCTAAGGATCACTTGCACCATTGTAACCTTGAGTTGTTGTTTGACATATAAGTAAAAATCCATTCAAAAAACTTAATCAATGATCACATTCAGTGTACTTGTTCTCAAACAAGCACCCACAAGTTTGCCCTAGTGTCTATACACAAATGACTTGAGACGGGTCCTTCTCCATATTGAGCAGACATAACCTGTGCTAGTCTATCCCGATTATTAATGCCCAATAAATAATCCTATGACTAGGAATATTTAATAAAGATGTAATAACAATATAAGTCTCCTAATCTCAACTCTTGAGTTCTTATATTGACATTCTTTCTAAGGACTTATCATGAACACAATAACAATATATAAAATGATAATTCAAATGCCCATATTATTAATCAATAACAATAATACATGAATCAAGTTCATATCCCAAATTACACAAATGACATTGGCTATTAGGGCATACTACTAACAACGCCCTACCACAGAGGAGTTCATATTGTCTCACAATCAGTATGCAGAGTTGACCCTCCAACAGTGTGCGAGTACTGTTTGTATTGACCCAGCCTTGTCCTGCAGAACTTCAATATGGGGAACATGCATGCAATTTATTCAATGATGAACAAGATTCTGTACGCCAACCTACGGGCGAGGGGAACTGATTCTGACTTCCCTCTGGAGTCTGTGCAACTCTTACTTGAGTTTATGGCCGATGGGCCAATGGATATTGCAGCGCTTATCTTTTCTGAGATCCGAGCATACACCGCTTATGTCCCACGGAGCAACATGCCATACCCACAGATGATCACGTATTTCGTGACGCCGGCGGGAGTCGATTCAGATAAGCAGCTGCTATGGGGCGAGGGCCCGATCACCCAGACTACTTTCACCACGAGCACAGCGGCGAGTCAGGCTGCTCGGAGATTGAGGTTAACTGCTTGTTGAGTGAGGTCTTATAAATACTAAATTTGGACACGTGGCGAGGAATTAACCTCCCTTAATGCAGCGCGGCCAACATACATCACTTATTTGGGCAGCATAATGTTAGATGTATACCCTAAAACCAATCCTAAAGAGCATATCTATTTCATATTAGGATAAGAAGGTATTACTTGTCGTTTATATATTCAATTATATATACGATAATGTCCATGAATAAATGATAAAAGAAATATGTATCTTAAGTTGTTGGGATATGGAGACTCATATTTCTCATACACATTTATTCTAAAAAGGTTCCTACTCATAGGTTTATTAAAGAGGACATTTACTAAACCGACAAGAGCAGCACATATTTAAACTAACTCTATTGAGAGGATAGGTACTCATTCTTATCAGTGTAATGACACTTAAGTTAATCTGTGGGTGCAAGTTAGAGAACATGTACACTAAACTTGATCTGCTAGAATATTCCTATGGAGATTAAGTCAAAGGAATATTCTTATGTTACGTCCATTTACTTGGTAATCCTAAGACTTGAGACACTATAGATGTTTTATATATGCCTGAAT
Organism: Hamamelis virginiana; assembly: GCA_017140935.1. Taxonomy (NCBI): domain Eukaryota; kingdom Viridiplantae; phylum Streptophyta; class Magnoliopsida; order Saxifragales; family Hamamelidaceae; genus Hamamelis; species Hamamelis virginiana. The sequence goes on along the minus strand of JAESVK010000714.1, from coordinate 197,403 downwards.
TGTTAGGGTATGATAGTGTCTTGTACAGCCTTAACCTAAGGTTGTAGTCGGCACTCATTGGCTCTAATAAGTCTTACATAAAGACATATGAGTGGTCAATAAGGAATCATTACTCTCATTGATAAGAGAGAGAATGTCAGGGTTAGTTCTCAAAGATAACTCTCAATGTGAATCTCTGGCCAGAGTGATAGGTGAACTATTAAAGTGTTTCATAGGGTTCATCTGATTGAGATTATATTTTGAAGAACATATGACAAGAAAGTTAAGATAGGGTTTTGACTTATATCCATACCCTGAATATCTTAACTATGACATTAGGGGATGAAAGATTAAGTAACAAGAAGGGTTCACATAGTTCTACTATTCACCCAAACCTAGGGCATGTCATGACACATTGCTAGACGTCACTCATGACCAGTGAAAGCCTATTGATAAGTGTTATCAATGAGGGCATAATTGGAATAGTTTCAATTAAACCTTAAAATAGAAAGTTTCTATTTTAGGAGACAGAGATGTCCCTAGTCACAGCTAGGTTGGGGTGAACCCAATGGGTCACACACAAACAAAGAGCATAAGCGAGTCTCTTGAATTAAAGAGAGAAGGGAATTGCTTAAAACTAATTCTATTAATAACCTTGTATATTAATTGTGAATATATATAAGGTATTAAGTTATATATTAATTATTAATATATAAAAGGAATTAAGTTACTTTTGAAAATAAGTATTAAGTAGAAACCCTAAGGGTTTTCTATAAATACTAGAGGATGAGACATGCTAGCACTAAGCCTCCCATCATCAAATTAGAGAAGTAGTTTCTCTCCCTCTCCAAGCTTGATTCTTCCATTGTTGAGGAGCTTCAAGGATTCAAGAGGTCTTGTGTTCGTGTGGATACCGTTGGAGACTTCATCCGTTTGAAGTTCAAAATCAAGGATAGCAAATCGAAAGGCTAATCAAGTAAGTGTTATTTATGTTTGATAAATATTTATATGCTTGTTTTGTAAATCACATGTCCCTATGCTTGTATGATCCATGGTTAGGATGTTCGATGATGGAATCATCAATAAATTTTTTTTTATTTTGTCTTCCGCTGCAATTCCATGATTTCGAATTAATCCCTTTCAGTGGTATCAGAGCCAAATCAAGCATGGACATGAGAGTAATGATGTTTGGCAATGGTTTAATTAATTAAAATAAAAAATCAATGGTTTTGGAAGCCATAGTGAATTCGGCCATGTGAGGGTTCTTCATGAACCTCATATGTTTTCTTATTGTTTTGTGTTTAATCGGCAACTAGGGTTTATTAGAAACCCTAGCTAGGTCACGGCTGCATGGGGGGCAGCCCTATAAGGTTCAGCAATATGGGGCTTTTCCCATATGTTGTTTGTTTTGAGTTTCTTGATAAAAACCTTAAAAGTGTTTGGGGTTTTCTCTTACTTCTCTCTATCAATTTCGGACCCAATGGGATTTGTTGTTTTTGAGTTTTGATTGTTGGGGTTTTATCTCCATGATAGATTGAAGCTTTGATAATCATCATATTCCCTCCAAGGTACACGGCTCTCTCTCTCCTCTCTCTATCCCAATTCGGCACTTAGGGTCTTGGTACCCTAACTTGGTTCTTTTATGATTTTGTTTTTGATTTAGGTTATGGTAACCCTATAATCAATGGTCATGGATGAATCTTGGGTTTTGGAAACCCTAAGATAATTTGGATGATGTTCTTGTTTTGGGAAAATATGAACAAAGCTTGGTTTTTAAGAAAAACTAGCTTTAATGGCATTATGGGGTTCACGGCAATGGGGTTTTCACCCCAAGTGTGTTTCGGCCATGAGGGTTTTACCCTCTATGGTAGTTGGCTATTAGGGTTTACAAACCCTAGAATATATTTGCATATGTCTTGATTGTTTTTAAATTGTTAAAAGTTTTATTCTTAATTCATGCAAATAACTTAGTTTAAAATTGTTTAAATTTGAGTTTTAATGGAGTTCATGTTAATATGTTTAACAATGGTGATTCAAGGTTCTTTGAATCCTTGGTTTCATCATCAATGGTGGCTGGTTTTAGGTTTTAGAAACCCTAAACAAAAATAGAAAGACTTCTTAATTTGTGTTAGGAATCCCTAATTATCAAACTAAGAAATCCCTAGTTTCTATTTTGAGATTATTTGATTTGGGAAAGTTTCATTATTTTGATTTGATTCTTTCTAATTTTAAATGATTTTGATTTAGAAACATTTCAGCATATTTAGTTTTTATAGAAACCCTAAATAATGGTTTAGGAAAGTTTTTGGAAACCCTAACCCTACCCTAAAACCCTAACTCACACACCCTCTCTCTCACTAGCTATTCACGGCCATGGGGTTTGGAACCCTAATGGCCCTTTGTTTTAATTTTGTTTTTCATTCCAAATGTTCTTCATATGTTTTATAAATGGTTTATAAGGTTTTCAAAAATTGGTTTCATTGTTTTGGAAATTAAAAAGATGAAGAACAAGTAGGTTTCATGAAAATTGTTTTATAAAACACTTTTTGGTGTTCTTGAGAGATAGTGCAATTCATGAGATGAATTATTGTTTTTAATTGCTTAAAAACATTTAGGGTTGCTGCTAAATCATATATAAGTATTTTAAAAACGTTTTAGCATGATTGTATATTGATAGGATCAATTTTAAAATAATTTTAAAGTTAAAACTGGGTTGCTATTTTTCTGGGCAGCAACCATGATGCTTTTGTAAAATCCATGAAAAATATTTTCTGGGAATTTTGAAGCATGCCACCTATTGACTTCATTAATATAGGGTTTTAACAAAGTCTAGGAAGAGTTCCCATGATTTTTAATGACCTAGAATAGCCACGCTAGATTTTTTGTGATTAAGAGTCAAATCTGGTAAATCTGACTCTCTATCGTAAAATGTCTCTAATTGATACCAAACGTTGGAATCAAGTCTTGAGACCCCTGCCATTGTTTAGAAGACTGAAAAACCTAGTGAATTAAAGTGTTTCCATGACTTAGTTCACTTTAGGTTATGCCCAATAAATGCATTTGTGGACGAATTCCAGATTCTGTCATGGTTTGGAGTTAGTGTCACAAAGTGCTTTAAAGTGATACCAAACGTTGGAATCACTAAACGAGACCTATGCCATTGAAAGATGACTGAAAATCCTTGTGAAATAAAGTATTTTCACATTTTAAAAGTTTGTTTTAATATAGGAAAAAATTAGCTCCAAAACAGTAGCTGAATTGTTAGTTTTGTGAAAAACTGGGTTTGTGTCTTTTTAGAATTTTTGGTATTGAGTTATTATTTAATTCCTTCCTCATAGGTTAATGTTGATTAATCTATAATGCATATTAAAGTGTTAAATGCATGGTAGGAATTGTGAGAATAATTTCTCAAATTAAATTCTAATTATTTAAAACCCTAATAGAGTTAATTAGGAGTTTTATTTATGGAAATACACTAATATTATCATATGAGATATGATGGGATTATTTTAAATTAGATTTAAAAGTACTTTATTATTGTTATGATATAATAATAATAACATTGACTTTAATTAATTAAATGTCATTGCCATCATTGCCTTTCTTTTTGTTTTATTTATGCAATGTGAATGTATAAATATGATTGGATGATTATGGACTTAAGACCAATTAAATAAGATGTGATTGGCCGCATTGGTGTGTTTGGTTTATTTTAATGGGCTGTATTTAAGTAGTTTAAATATTGGTGATGTAATTAATTTAGGGCTTGCATGCCTCTTTCCCTCTCAATCCCTATGTATCCCCTATCTCCTTAATCCCCTTCTTTCTTTTATTTTAAATGTAATGTTTGATACTTGGTGGAGCATGGTAGACTCAAGGTACATGGTGGAATCTAGTTCGAAAGGAAAAGCAAGGACTTAAGAAGGACTTGGCAAGGATTTCAAGACTTTTCGAGAATCTTTTAGTCTTGGTGTAATAGTTACATAGTTTTAATTGCGATCACCTAACCCTCACTATAGACCTAGGGTTCATCTTTTGGCTCAAAGTTTGAACCCACCCTAAAAGTCCATAATCAATCCAAGGCCCATTTAATAAATGAGATGTATGCTTTGTAGGGGCCTTGACCTAATTTATTATATGTTCAAGATGAATCCACCATAATCTCTAGAAGGACATTGGGAAGATAATGTATGTTTAATGTTAAAAATGAGACCCTTTTGCAAAACCCTTATTTTTCAAAATTAAATTGTAAGGAAGAGGTGTGAGCCTTATCCTAGCCTTCTACCATTATAAGATAAGGAAATTCCTTTGATGGTTATGTTTGGCTGCAGATATGCAGGAACATATCCATTCTAAGAATTCTTCTTGTCTTATTTTAATATTGGATATCATAAGATGCGAAAATGGTGTATCCCAAGAACCTATTATGTGAGCGATACAACATTCAATTGACCATACTTATGTGAATGGTGGGTGTGACTTAACTAAAGAGTACTATCCAAGAACCTATTGAGGATACTACAATTTAGAGGCTAAATGAATGATTGGAACTTGCTTGAGAAGCATTAGGATAAAGAGTTATCCACTCATCAAAATTAGTATCCAAGAACCTATTATGTGAGGATTACTAATCCTTGATGGGACCCCAATCCCTGCTAAGGAAATTCAATGATGAAATTCCTGAATCTCATTAATAAAGGGTATATGAGATTTGAATGAAATAGTGGGAGGTACCATAAGACTTTAAAATCCAAACGGTTTTTATGGTTTAATATGAAATTTACTTTTATTATTTTCTGTTGTAGATGGCTCCACTAAACCCATTATCTAGAATCCTTGATGGCAACCGTTTGACTGGTCCTGATTCCCAAGAATGGTTAAATAATTTAAAAGTTATCTTAACCGCCGCAGATACGATAAAAAATGCCATTAGTAACTTGTGCCCCAATACTTTGTCGGATAGGGCTATTGAGGAAGAGATAAAGGATGATGTGCACTTTGAGAGTACACGATCGATCCTATCATATCTTAAGGATTTGTATAGCTCACAAAATGGAATTGTAAGGTACAATGCTATAGGTGAACTTTATTCCTGCAAGATGATAGAAGGATCATCCGTTCATGAGCATTGCCTCAAGATGATCCAAAATATCAACTTCTTAAACAATCTAGGTGTTGTTATAACATCTGAGATGGGTATTGACATACTGCTTCATTCCCTACCTGGAAGTTACAAATCGTTCATCATTGATTTTCACATGTCTGATGTGAATTCAAACTTGTCTTTGACTGATTTGATGAACAAGTTAGTAACTGCTGAGAATACATTAAAAGATGAATCCAAATTAAATATATTGGCTATTAATGGAGTTTCAACTTCTAATACCAAGCCTAAAGGCATGGGAAAGAAGAGAAGATCCAATGATAAGCCAAAAGGAGGCAAGAAGAAAAAGTATAAAGGAAAAGGTTTCCACTGTGGCAGAATTTGTTACTAGAAATGGAATAGCAATAAGTACTTGGCTTCGTTGAAGAATGGTTCTTCTGATGATACGTCTTGTATATTATTTACTAATTGAGAATTAGTATTATTTTGCTTAATGGTATGTGATACCTAACTGTGTTTTTTCTTGTACAATACGATTGTATGTAGGAGACAAAAGGAAGCAGAAAGTTGAGTAGACATTGGGCTTGCAGTGTTTAGATAGGATCAAGAGTTGCTGCCTTCAACACTATAGCTTAATTCTTGACTAGTTTATTTAGAATTTCTAGAACTTTTAATTATTGCAAGTTTGTAATAAATACTTCCTTTGAAGTTTTTATTTAGTTTTGAGTATTTCGATTATTTGAAACAGTTTATTTATAATATTGATTATTTGGATAATTTCTGGCAATTGTTTTAAAGTTCTAAATTCTTCATGAATGCTATTATATATATATATATATATATATATATGATCCAATCACCTTATTTATAAGGAGAAAATAATGATAATACATGAGATGTATAAACCTTACATTTTAGTTTGAAATACTTCATATCTATTTTGAATATTTGAAAGTGTTCAAAGGATTCAAAACTATGAATATTTGAAGAGTTCAAATCATTCATTTGAAGTAAAGCAAAAAGGAAATATTGAGAATATTTTAGTTGAATCATTTATATAAAGAGGACCTTAAATATGTTAAACGTTTTAGTTTAAAGAATTATTTTAAATATGAGATATTTCAAATAAAACTTAAAAACTATGCTTTCTTTAATAAAGAGTTATTAGAAATCAATGTTTCCATGATGGTTGAGAACCATTCCTTTATGAAACATTTAAATGGATTTTAAGTTATTAAATAGTTTAATACAAAAATACCTTATTTCAAAAGGACTAGTGGGAGCAATAAAGTCATCATTCATTCTCAGATTTCTTTATTTAAGTACATACTTTATAAACTAAGTGTAGTATTATGAATTCCATAAACGTTATAGGAATTCTAATCTCTCAAAAATGTTTATTTTATGAGGGATTATATATGAGTTTAATATTTGAGAAATATGGGATCTCATAAAAGATTCTGTACTTAATACAATATCATTAATGCTACAAAAGTTGTTAGCAGATATTGGAATTATTCAGAATATTGATCCTGAATAAAAGTGAGTATATTCTTAAATTAATTAAGAATGTAATACTTACATGAATAAAGAAATCTAAAATGATGCCATTTACAAGTTGCTTAAAAGAATGCCTAGTACATACTGTTCTCTATCAAGAACACAGGTCTCATTTACTGGACATCAGAGTTGGCAGCAGAATTATAGTTTAATTACTATCATTGTAAATAATAAAGATGCAAAGTTTGTTTGCATAGGATTTCCATTGCCATAACACCTCATGGGAGTTATAAGCCTTGTCTTTCGAAGACTAGTATAAGATACTATGGTGATTGGCTTTAGTGCAAGTGGGAGATTGTTAGAGGTATGCCCTAAAACCAATCCTAAAGAGCATACCTATTTCATATTAGGATAAGAAGGTATTACTTGTCGTTTATATATTCAATTATATATACGATAATGTCCATGAATAAATGATAAAAGAAATATGTATCTCAAGTTGTTGGGATATGGAGACTCATATTTCTCATAAACATTTATTCTAAAAAGGTTCCTACTCATAAGTTTATTAAAGAGGACATTTATTAAACCGACAAGAGTAGCACAAATTTAAACTAACTCCATGGGAGGATAGGTAGTCTTTCTTATCAGTGTAATGACACTTAAGTTAATCTGTGGGTGCATGTTAGAGAACATGTACACTGAACTTGATCTGCTAGAATATTCCTATGGAGATTAAGTCAAAGGAACATTCTTATGTTACGTCCATTACTTGGTAATCCTAAGACTTGAGACACAATAGATGTTTTATGCCTGAATTGTTAGCGTTTGATAGTGTCTTATACAGCCTTAACCTAAGGTTGTAGTCGACACTCATTGGCTCTAATAAGTCTTGCATGAAGACATATGAGTAGTCAATAAGGAATCATTACTCTCATTGATAAGAGGGAGAATGTCAGGGTCTGTTTTCAAAGATAACTCTCAATGTGAATCTCTGGCCAGAGTGATAGGTGAACTATGAAAGTGTTTCATAGGGTTCATGTGATTAAGATTATATTTTGAAGAACATATGACAAGAAAGTTAAGATAGGGTTTTGAATTATATCCATACCATGAATATCTTAACTATGACATTAGGAGATGGTTCACATAGTTCTACTATTCACCCAAACCTAGGGCATGTCATGACACATTGCTAGACGTCACTCATGACCAGTGAAAGCCTTGATAAGTGTTATCAATGAGGATATAATTGGAATAGTTTCAATTAAACCTTAAAATAGAAAGTTTCTATTTTAGGAGACATAGAGATGTCCCTAGTCACTGCTAGGTTGGGGTGAACCCAATGGGTCACACACAAACAAAGAGCATAAGCGAGTCTCTTGAATTAAAAAGAGAAGGGAATTTTCTAAAACTAATTCTATTAATTACCTTGTATATTAATTGTGAATATATATAAGGTATTAAGTTATATATTAATTATTAATATATAAAAGGAATTAAGTTACTTTTCGAAATAAGTATTAAATAGAAACCCTAGGGGTTTTCTATAAATACTAGAGGATAAGACATGCTAGCTCTAAGCCTCCCATCATCAAATTAGAGAAATAGTTTCTCTCCCTCTCCAAGCTTGATTCTTCCATTATTGATGAGCTTCAAGGATTCAAGAGGTCTTGTGTTTGTGTGGATACCGTTGGAGACTTCATCCGTTTGAAGTTCAAAATCAAGGATAGCAAATCGAAAGGCTAATCAAGTAAGTGTTATTTATGTTTGATAAATATTTATATGCTTGTTTTGTAAATCACATGTCCCTATGCTTGTATGATTCATGGTTAGGGTATTCGATGATGGAATTATCAATAATTTTTTTTTTGTCTTCCACTGCGATTCCATGATTTCGAATAAATCCCTTTCACATAACACTACCGCAGGTCTAAGTCCAAGAACATGTAGGGTACTAGGTCTTCATCAAGTATCTTAAATCTTTGAGAACATTTCCCTTAAGAGTTTAGGGCATTTTATAAAGGTCTAGTCCTACAGATCCAGGTCCTAATGGTTCTACACACTTCACTATCAAGGCTCAAACAAAACAGGGGGTAAATCCGGCAACATTACAATAGGGTGTGAACAGGCAATGTGGGGTGTGTGTCCAAGAGAGACAGTCTACATGGACTAATGCAAAGGGTAGGCTGAGTGTCCCTTATTCACTCGGTCCAATCGATATACCTAACCACATGTGACATTAGGAATGCCGCATAGGTCCAACAGTACGTGATTGGTCCGTTTGATATACCCGAGGGTACGTGGCGAGAAGAGTGATGGCTTTCGCATACATGGAACCCAAGAATCAAAGAGACTGGGCCTAAGGCTAGGCTCATCGTTGGCTTAGCATACAACGGTCTTAAACATGCAGAGTTAATGCACACTGTAACGCCCCAACCTGACAATTATACCGACCATCCCGGGTAGGTCGACACGTGTCAAGAAGTGGATGTAGGGAATGTTGCTGGGGAATTATATAGATGAGGCCTATGGTGGTGACAGCCAGGGCCGGCCCTGAGGATTTGGATGCCCTAGGCGAGCTCCTAAAAAAATGCCCCTATTGACTAAAAAATTTTTTTTAGCAAAATTTTAGTTATTGAACCTTAATTTTTCATAAGCTAAAATCTACAGCAATCAATTCACAACATCCGAACCTCCAATCATCATTACAAATATAATTAAACTAATAAACAAGACATACATGATACAACAATCAATTCAAAAGGAGGGTTTTCAATAGGATCACCCGCGAACCTCTTGTCATCATTACAAATATAATAAACAATCAATTCAAAATGAAAGTTTTCAATAGGATCGCCTCCGACCTTCCTGTCATCATTACAAATATAATTAAACTAATAAATAAGACATACATGATACAATAATCAATTCAAAAGGAGGGTTTTCATTAGGATCACCCCCGAACCTCC
>JAESVK010000714.1:155006-178527 GCA_017140935.1 Hamamelis virginiana | reverse complement strand
GTTTTCTCTTCCGCTGCGATTCCTTGATTTCGATCGATTCCTTTCAGGCGATACCCACTTACCCAATGATACTTTAATGGTATCACTGGGCTGCCTTTTTCTTATATACATTATCTCTATGGTAGCCATTTGCACCCACGACCTCACCAAGCTAGGGTCTCAAACAAAGCCTTAAGCAGGCCCCAAAAACACATTGCTTTTTCTGCAAACAAAACAAGGTGACAACGACTTATTAAAAAAGCTTAATTACTTTCCTGACAAAGCTTTATGAGAAAGATAAGCAAGCCATAAAAGCATGATGGACACAAAGGTAGCTGGCAGCAGCCGCCTTCTGAGAACTTCATATATCTCACAGAGCATGGAACCCTACGCAATGAGATAAGCCATATTGCTAGTTGTATGGCACTCCTAAAAAGAGCCTCACCTATTTAAAGAGTATGCCTCTATGGAACCATGTATGCAATCTCTCCCAGAAACTCTCATTCTAGTCATTCTATTATGCTAAACACTGACTTTAGCATCAGAGCATTCTTAAACAGGCTCCACACCAAAACACAGCTACGTAGCTCAGCTTTGCAACTAGGAATCCAGCTGGTTCAGCTACGAATCCAATTAGTACAGCTATGCAACTTCATAAATGAAGGAAGAGTACACACAACATCATCTATGAAAGTGGTACTAGCTTCGGAAAAGCTTGTTATTCATACTCTTCATGTGGTTTTTTGCCATTATCCTAAACTTATACTAATCCAATTTGTTCTTTGTTACCTCATTAATTGTAAATATATCTTCTTCCTCCCTAGTATATATAGAAGGGGGAACTTTGAAAACCCATTAGGAGCACCGAGCACCTCTGCCATCTTATTTATCTAAATAATCTACAGTATTCTTCTGATCATTAAATTAAGGTTAAGACATAGCCTCGCTAAAGAATGAGAGAAAATTAAATCTCCTACTCATAAGAGAGAAAATATATTAATTTTGGGAAAAATACACATTGCACCTCTATGCTAAAGGCCAAAAACACTTTGCACCCTTGTACTAAAAAAGTGAACAATTGACCCCCCGCACTTTCAAAATTTGGCATAGGGACTTTCGGTGGCTTATGGTGTTTAATTATATTTTGATTTTACCAATATACCCTAACCCTTTAAAACCTCCAAACCCTATAGAATCAAACCTAGATCAAGTCATACCCATACCCAGTTCAAGCATGGCTTCATTATGCATTCCTAGACGCATTACAGCCCTTGCTTATACATTCTTTCTTCTAAACCCTCACTACAACTTAATTCCCTCATTCTTCAAAAAATTTAGTAAAGATCCAAACTTTGCTTAAAAAATTGCTCAATTTGGCGACGCAAAGGTCGTTAATGGCAATTCTTCTTCTTCGGTTCAATTCTCGATCCAATTTTTGAACATTGTCGCTTGCTCCCTTTTGAGGCTACTGAGATTCAAGTGATGTATGTGATGATGCTAAAGAAAAATAAATTACTTTTCGTTTCATGCTTCTTCATTCACGTGTATATAATAGTGTATGTATATACATGAGGTTCATAATATAGTTCGCGGAGAGCAGAAGCAGCAGCTTTAAAGTTGAAGCCTGCTTTGTTAAGTGAATTGATTGCAAATTTTGGGTATTGGGTTTTGATATTTTTGTGTTGGGTTAGTTAAAGAATGGCGGGAGAGTATGAGACACCCAAAATTAGCTTTAAAGTGATGCATGTGATGATATTTTTGTTAAGTTATAGAGAAGAAATTGATGGCGTTATAGAGGAAGAGACACCCAAAATCACCTGATCTAGAGAGTAAACTGGAGGTTCAATCTAAATAACTATGGGTGCTAAATGATAATCTTAAAAAGCATGTGACAACGGCAGAGTTGCGAGAGATGCTTGAAGCCAATGATCAAGATTCAACAGGATCATAGCTCGATTTGCGAGACCGCTCGTAAATATCTTCAAACAAAATGGCCATAAAAAGACTCTATTTCCTTATTCAAGAAACCAATAACAACACAAGAAAATACAGTTCAGAACTCTATATTTCTTTATTCTCTTTCCTTAGCTTTCTCGGCAACCAAACAGATGGAAACGAGAAAAATTATACTTTTTTCTCACTTGGTGAGTCCGAGTGGGGTTAAAGATGGGGAGCTTTCTTCAGTAGAAGATGTGATTTTCCTCTGAATCGCACCATTGGATCGGTCTGGAATTTCAGATTCGCAGCAACCAAACAGACACGATCCCTTGTAATGTATCCCATGGGTAAGACCATATTTTGACTTTTACTTGGTTATGAGTTTAGAAAGAGACAAGGTGATGGAAAGTTTAGGAAGAGACAAGGTCATGAGGTCATGTAGTCTAAACAAGGGCATTTCTGTCATTTATATGCAAAATATGGTCATGTGAGAATTGTTCCATAAAAAAAAATAGACGGCCAACTAACAGAAGGGACCAATTTGCCAAATTTTGAAAATGCAGGGGGTCAATTGTTCAATTTTTTAGTACTGAAGTGCAAAGTGTTTCTGGCCTTTAGTACAGGGGTGCAAAGTGTATTTTCTCCATTAATTTTCAATCACACCACTTATTAGACAGACGCTATGCTGGCTGATCAGGAAAATATATAAAATTTATTCCATATAAGTAATTAGCCCCAACCTGACCAGAAGATTTCCTTAAATTAATCCAAACACCCATTCAATTTGAGATTAATTACTGAAAATATTGCCATTGTCAAGGGTGTAAAATTTATAGAAGTTCTGTCTCTAGAAAAGGAGAGCTCGATCCAAAAATATTTTATGTGAGACAAAAATGTTCCATGGAAGAGCTCTCTCTCTCTCTCTCTCTCTCTCTCTCTATATATATATATATATATATATATATATACATGAGTTATTTAAGCATATAGGCAGCACAAATACCATGGCTGTTTTCGTGAATTATATGTATACTCCGAATCGAAATGAGCCTGAATCAGTAATTTAATTGAGATTAAATTTCAACATTTCTAATTTGGTTTTGTTTCTGAAAGTACTCTAAATTCTGTCTGCAATCGATATAGCCAAATTTATAAGCAAAATGACCAACCTTCAATATATCCTTTTTATTTATGGTTGAGTTTGTGAAAAGAAAAAGGGCGTACAATGACCCGGTACCTTTTTCTATCAAAATTAAGGCTTAGATTTCACTTGGACAGCATCTTGTGCACAAAATTTAAAATCTTGGACCTCTTAATGAGCTAGCCTGACCACAAATGGTTCAATATATGAGCACCAATTTGCAATTCAAAACTATTTATGCTCTTTCAGATTGCATGTAATTAATAACCAAATGAAGTACTGTTGGGGAGTAATTAGTTCATTTCAGGAATATTCTTTATTCCAATTATTAAATTATATAATTTTTTTCAATAATCTAATAAGATAGTATAATAAAAATATCAAAAATGCTATACAACCAGAAACTTTAACCCGAAATTAAAAACCAGAATGATGTGTCATGCTTTGAGTGGTTTAATCATTCTCTCAAATAGATTTAATTTTTTTCACATACCACTCAAAGCATGACACATCATTCTGGTTTTTAATTTCGGGTTAAAGTTTCTGGTTGTATAGTATTTTTCTAAAAATATACATTCTCTGCTTTTGTATATTTTTTTTGAAATATATAGAAATAGAAGTCCTATAATGATAGTTTAAAATATGCGCATGGTTTAAAATTTGGTCCTAATAACATTACTAAAACGAAAAACACCAAAACCATACTCCAAAACCAGATGCGATTTATGGAAGATCACAATTAAGAACAAGAAAGTGAACAAACCTATTTACTGTAAAAAAATGCCATGTAGGCATTATAGAAGTGCCACGTAGGCATACCGAAATTGGATAGAATAATGCCATGAAAGCTGTTAAAGTATGGGGAGATTTATCCACGTGGCAGCTTGATGAGAAGCATAAAACGGTTAGTCAGTTTCTGGAAGTGGACATGAGCAGTTTTTGGAAATGGATATAATGGATCATGGGCCATCAAATAAGGAAGTGGAGGAATGGGCTACGGCAGTTAACAGCCCAACTGCTATAAATATAGAGCAGCAGCAGCAAGAGAACAGACAACGTCAATCCAACAGCCCATGGCAAACTTCTTTTCATTAGTTCTCCAGTAGCAGCATTCATAGCAGTTCATCATTTACAGCAGCAACAGTCTTTCATTTGCAGTAGTTCATCAATCACCTCAGTAGCAGTTCATTAATTTGTTCGGTTAGTTTGTAATTGCATCCTTTGATTTCTAATTTCATAAGTCTAAGCTTTATTTCAATTAGCAATGGAGTTCATTTCCCGTCTAGTTCATCAATGTAATATTTCTTTTGTCATTTCAATTCCATTTAGTTTAACTTCAGTCAATGCATCTTTTTATTTCTAATCTGTTTTCTTTCATTCAGTCATTATTTCTCAGTTTTTTTTAGATTCGTTAACACTAGAACCCAAGAGGATTAACCTCTGATTTTCGTCAATCGCCTAATTCCCATTTTAATTTTAAAGTGACCGACTAGGCATCTAAGACCTTTCTTGGATTCTCGGCCTAGAAGGTGCTAGAGGTCGTGTTTACACGGTCTTTGGGCTTTCCGAGCCCTGGCACGCCCGCGCATCAAGACCTTACACCAGAGGTCTCAAGACCGCAGCATTTACACCAGGAACAAAACCAAATTAGTGAAACTGATCAAACAAGACCTTTGACATATATCCCAACTAAATATGATAGAAAATTTAATGGAAAGGACACATAATTAGTATTAAAGTTTGCAGTTGCTATATATCTTCTCTATGCCATCACCATGAATAGGTCCAAAGGCAGAGATTGAAGTGGTGAGCCAACAAGAGGAGGAGGCGCAACAGGACCAGACGATGCATCGCAGTAGCCTTGCAGTATGTTGCCTTCCTCTGCAGTGAAACCGAGGGAAGTGAGCATAGTTGGCCAACAATTATGAGTGATCATAGTAATGGCTCGGCAACACCCTGGACCGATATCAGTCTGTCCATTAAGGAAAAAAACAACAATCTCATTTGTGCATGATTTTAACTCCATTAGTGCGTTCCAGCACTCAACAACGCCTCCGCTGGCTTCGAGCCTTGTTGCAAGGTTGAATCCTGGTTTTGTGGGCAGCTCCCTAGAAGCAGTTGCACTTGCCATGAAGCATAATAAGATTGCCAGCAAAAGAAACACATTTTTGAGAGCCATGATATCAACTTAATTTAGTTGGAGAGAGAGAAAACGAGTAGGGCCGGCCCTGAGGATTTGGATGCCCTAGGCGAGCTCCTAAAAAAATGGCCCTATTGACTAAAAAAATTTTTTTTGCAAAATTTTAGTTATTGAACCTTAATTTTTCATAAGCTAAAATCTACAGCAATCAATTCACAACATCCGAACCTCCTATCATCATTACAAATATAATTAAACTAATAAACAAGACATACATGATACAACAATCAATTCAAAAGGAGGGTTTTCAATAGGATCACCCCCCAACCTCCTGTCATCATTACAAATATAATAAACAATCAATTCAAAAGGAGGGTTTTCAATAGGATCACCCTCGAACCCCCTGTCATCATTACAAATATAATTAAACTAATAAACTAAGCAAGACCTACAACAATCAATTCAAAAGGAGGGTTTCATTAGGATCACCCCCGAACCTCCTATCATCATTACAAATATAATAAACAATCAATTCAAAAGGAGGGTTTTCAATAGGATCACCCTCGAACCTCCTATCATCATTACAAATATAATTAAACTAATAAACTAAAGACGACCTACAACAATCAATTTAAAATGAGGGTTTTAATTAGGATAACCCCCGAACCTCCTATCATCATCACAAATATAAATAGAGGCTAAATAGTAGAACATACCCGATTAATCCGAGCAGGCGAGCATTATCATCATCTCCATCAATTACTAAAACATGGATGACTTCTTCTTCTTTTTATGTTTCTAAAAGGGAAAAAAAAAAAATTTGTAAATGCGATGAAATAAACAAAGGTGCATTGAAGATGACATGATATCAGAAATACATATATACTTTGCTTGTAAATTAATCATATTATACTGCTCTAAATATGACATTTGTAAATAACAAATTTAATGTCAGCTGCTATGCAAAGAATCTAGCTAATGCAAGGGGCATTTGATCTATTTCAAAAGAAAAAGAAGAATATATATATATATATATATATATATATATATATCTTGCTCTGCTGTGCATCATTTCCTTGCAGGAACTTTATAGGTGTTTGCGGCTACAAAATGAAGTTTCAAACACTCCCCCTTCTCCCCTTCCTAAAAAAAAAATAAATAAATAAAACACTTCATGATTCAGGTGTTTTACATTTTGGGCACAACAGAGCATATGAACCCAGCATAAGTTGATATGTAATGTATGCATTTGCAGAATTTCAAAGAGAAATAAAATAAGCTACTTGAAAACATTATTTATATACAAACTCTGCAGAATCTACAAGGATGAGATTAGAAAAAACAAGTGAGCCTATTCCTATAAACAAATTTAAAATCTTAAGGAGCACCGGACTAGAAATAGGGAAACAAACGAATCAAATTTTCTTACTTCCTAACCTTCTCATGCCTTCTAACTCACTGTATTCAACCTCCAATGAAACTCCATTATCTATGTGATAAAACTTCATTAGCTAGGTCTCTCTCTCTCTCTCTCATTTCTATTTGGTAAGTGTCGGATGTAGATGAGTATAAATCTGAATTTTTTCTACCATTTAAGATGTGCACTGCTATAAAAAATTAAAAATTACAAAACTATCTAAATATGAAAGAGCATGGAGATGAGTAGGCGAGTAGCAGATGAACAAAACCCTAAAAAATTTATAAGTAAACCCTAAAATCTAAAGAGGCAAAGAGCTTACCGGTTGGAACTTGGAACGGAGCCGTCGCCGTCAGGAATAGAGGAAGAGAGGCAGAGAGCCAAGAGGGGAGAGCCGGAGAGCCAGACTGCCCGCTGCTGCCGGACTGCCGGTGAGGACTGAGGAGAGGGCCGAGGGGAGAGCAGGTCAGCAGGAGCTGCCCGCTGCTGCCGGACTGCCGGTGAGGACTGAGGAAGAGAGGAAGAGATGAGAGCCGGAGCCGGAGTTGCTGTGCCTGTGTGCTGCGAAGATGCGTGGGGTTTGGTTCATTTGGGATTTTGGGGGCTAGGGTTTCAATTTTGAAACCTGGTTCGAATTTGGGTCAAAATCAAAAGCCATTCGTGTTTTGGTTTAGTAAAAATTGGGGAATCAGATGGGCTGGATTGGGCTCTTATCTTTTGGGTTATAATTTTTTTTTTTTTTTGGGGCCTGTCATCTTTGGGCTGGACGGCTGGTATTGGACTTGGGAGTTTGGGCTGTATCTATAGAGTATAGGTATTTTTGGGCTGAAGAAGTGCCCCTAAAAAAACTCAAAATATGGATGCCCAAGGCCACCGCCTCTTGGGCCGGCCCTGAAAGCGAGAGAGATATGATCAGAAGGTGAAGGTTGAGAATCTATTTATGGAGTGAGATAGGGAGAGGAGAGGACTGCCACTAAAAAATTGATTACTAGCTAGCAATTAATTAATTATGTGGTTTAATTGTCTAATTAACCCAATCGGGCTTTTAGATTATGGGTTTTTGGGACTGTTATAGACCAGATATATCCCACTTGGAAGCCAAAGAGTGCATGCTGCGCATGAAACTTTCATGCAATTTAAGTCTACGTTTAAAGAAGCTCAATCATTTCTAGCTTAATGAAATTTAGTATTACCCTAATAAATCTCTGATTATTGAGTTTCCCTTCTCCCGGCCATAATGAGCCTCTCCGAATCCTTATAATGGGAATTCTAGTTATAACTTATAAGAGGCATCTTTGTGTAAATTAAACACAGGATGACATGATGGAATTATAAAGATTAGTCTCTGAAGAACGTACGTACTAAAAATCTATCAAACCAGTATCATGTTGATCAAAAGTTAAGGATCATGAAAACTGTGACAACAAGATTGAGGCTGATTAACAAGACAAGAAGACCAATTTTCACTTAATTCCTTGCTACTGCCTGCAAATTGAAAAAAAAAACATGTAGTGAATTTTGAAACGTTCATGTTACCATATATGTACACGGCACAATGGAACAGATCGGTCAACATTGGCTTTTTTTTTTTTTTCTTTTTTTCCAGTCAGCTGTGGCATGGCTTTCCTCAGGCAAAGTTGAGGATTGAAGTTGCAAAGTTTTTTCCGTGACCCTCTGAGAAAAAATAATTCCACATATGACCTTGTGGAAAAAAAATTTCTACATATGACTTTGTTGACCTGGTCAATAGTCACATGGCAAAATTAAATATAAAACCTCTGTTTTAAACAGCAGTTATTTAGGTGCCTCAGAGAAAGAGAGGGTGAGGGGGTAGAGAGAGGGAAATGGAGAGAAAGAGAGAAGTGGAGCTACTGCTACTGGGGGTGGGCATGAACCGAACTAAATCGACGAACCGAACCAAACCAGACCATTACGAGCGGTTTGGTTGGTTTTTTTAGCTTTCCCGGTTCAGTTTGGTGGTAAAAATTATGCTGGTCCGGTTCACGGTATAATTATTGTTAAACAGCGGTTCACCAAACTGACCGAAATGTTTATTAATATCCTTATACAATTTTACAAGTCTCAGATACAAAGTTACAAACCCTAACGGGCGTTTGGTTGCCTGTAATGTAATGTAATGTAATTTAATTGATTGTAAAGTAGATTACAGTGTAATTTGACTACATTGGTAATTTAAATTACATTTCAAATTACATATCCCACTTGTTTGGATGATCAGTAAGGAATGTGAAGTCAGATTACATTACATTACCTAGAAATGCGTTTGGATAGGCATGTAATTTAATTGACTGTAAAGTAGATTACATTACATTACCCAGAAATGCGTTTGGATAGCCATGGAATTTAATTGACTGTAAAGTAGATTACATTACATTACCCGGAATACATTGGTTGAAAACCGCAATCCATTTTACAGCCTTTCTTCATAGTAGATTACACCCGTAAAGTGGATTACATCCGCACCATGATGCGCCAAACATGATTTAAGCTATGTAATGTAATATAAGATTACATTACATAGCTCTTTATAGGCAACCAAATGCCCCCTAAAGGGCCTAAATGCTCATCGCCTCCTCTCCCTCATTTCTTTTCCTTTCGAACTCCCCGGCAGCGCACCGGCGTTTCTCACTTTCTCCATTTCTTGGCCCCACAAGCATAAAGTCCGTCCGGCGAGCACTCTAACCAGACCCACCCTTTCTCTCTTTCTCTCGCGGTCAGGCGGCCATGATAGCGAAGCGCAACCCACGGTATCGAAACCCACGGATTATGACGCGCAACTCTGTTTCCGGTGACTTCGCCGCGAGTTTCAGAGTCATCTTCTTGAAGAAATGGCATCGTGTTGAAGGGGTTTAAAGGCTGTTGGATGGTTTTGATGTGTCCAGGTAGAGATCTTTGGTTCAATTATATAATTTAACTTCTCTTCCATTATTCCAACAACAACGGAGAAGACTTTGTTTATTTTATTTTCTTTTTCTTTTTCTTTTTCTTTTTCTTCTTCTTGTTTTTCTTATTTTATATTTCCTTGATTACTATCAATATGAGATGGAGTTTTTAAGGTGAATTTTCATTTTCTTTCCTTTTCCAAAGATTATCATGGATGCATTTTGATGAATTTTATGTGAAATTAATATATATCTCTCTCTCTGAGAAACCCATCAGGTAAGTCAGACTATGTTATAATTTTGGTCCCAAAAGTTAATCCACATTGTTTTTATTTTTATATAAAATGCATTATAATTTTGTGTTGGATTAGCATGTTGCTTTGTGATTTTGCAAGTCTGAAACTCTAAACTGTCCCAAACCAAACTGCCCAAACCGGACAATAAACCGCTGGTTTCACACATGCTTTGGTCGACCATGGTATGAAATTAGGCCAAACCAAGTTTCACGGTTTGGTTTGATTTTAGCCCACTAAACCGGCTGAACCGGAACGTGAGCACCCTTAACCGCTACCAACCCATTTCCCATTTTAAAGAACGAATCCCCTGCATCATCATTTTTTTTTTTAGGTTCTGGTATACCATAAATAAATGTTGGGCCATATCTAAAATGGGTTGGACAAATTCTAAGTGGGCTCATTAATTGAGCCACAAAGAGTTTATTTCCAGCAAAAATTCAGTGAAGCCCAAGTGCAGATGAAGTCTAGATTAGCTAAAGTTCAATCCAAGAAGAAGTTAGCATTAGATTTGACTTACTCAAAATTGGAGTTAGAGAGAGAAGCTGTTAAAAGAGCAGTGGTCCCCTACTTTTATGGGACTCGTTGCACAAGATTATCAATAACACAACAACAATACGTGGGAAAGAAAAGCATCCTAGACTAAGTCAGCAAGCAGCTTTCTAATTTCAAGGGGCTGATTGCATGTATCAAGGAACGCATTAACTCATGAGGCCAATAACAACAACAACAACAAGCTTAGCACCAAATGAGCACTAAAAGAGCACCAAAAGAGCAGCAACTGTTCCCTATTTTTAAGGGATTTGGCAACACAGAACAGGAAGCATTATCACCAAGATTGGAGAGCAAGAAAAGCCATGTGAAGAAGAGGCTCACTGCTTCTGGATTTTGTCTATAAATAGAGGGCTCTAGAGGCTTCAAGGACTACTCAACGTCACCCACACTACTTCAATTTCTAGTTTACTTAGTTTCTAGCATTTCAATTTCAGCATTTGCTCTTTAATTCCTTAGTTGTAATTGTTCTTCAATTCATGATAATTTACTGCAATTTCCATAGAATAGCTTGCTTACTTTAATTAAATTAGTCCGCTCTTACTTTAGTTAAATTAGCTTGCTGTTACATTGCTTTTAAATTAATTCGTTTCCCTTCATTTAATTTAATTGCTATTTTTCTTCTACATAGCACACTTTCATTTTATGTTAAAGTCATATTGATCCGTCATAAGCAAAAAGAACCCTGATAAAGGGAAGAACCCCAACCCTTTCACAATCGCCTATCATACATTCATCCATCTTTGATTTTTAGGTGGCTTATTGATCGGTCGAAAATCAATTTGATTGATTTCTTGGCTTTCCTCTGATCAATCGGCGCCCGGGATCAAAATGATTGGCTTTGATTCTAACCATTTTGGTTCTGGCACGCCCGCGTACACCTCGAAGGCCAATTTTTGTGCAAACATGTTATCTATCTCTGAAAGATCTTGAGTTAAATCCTCATATTCAAATGATATTTCTTCTTTCTGTTTCTCTCAATATCTTAATTTCTCTTTCTGTGTTATTTTATTGAGAGAAAAAGTGGGTTCTACCAAAAAAAAAAATGGATTTCCTCTGTTTGATGATCTCCTAGTCCTCTATTTTGATAATCTCCTGATCTCTCAAAGAGATATGAGAACCAGACTACCTTCTTTGACAGAGTTTTCGGCAACAAGGAGTAATGACGCTCCAATGGGATGGGCTTTGGGAGGCATGTTGGGGACTGTTGTTAGGGCATGAACTGAGATCAGTAGCTATTGTATTAATTAGTAGGGGTGTGTGCGGGTCGGTTGGAGGCAGGTGGAGGGTAAAACCGCCAACCAACCCGGTCTTGGCGGGTGGCTAATTCTCCCAACCGCCAACCAACCCGCACACCTTAATAACCGGCGGGTTGGTTGAAAAAATTGGCTGATTTCAACCGGCGGGTGGGCGGATTGGGCGGGTCAATAAATAATAAATTTGTTTATAGATACCTAAAATCTCTAAACTCATTTGAACAAGCAAAGACACCTCAAATTCGTATCTAACAATACAATTTTATATTATTTAATGATTAAACTATAATATATTCTTATAGGACTCCTCCATAAACTATTTAAAACATAAATATTAAAATTATAAAAATGATGTAAGGCACATAAATTGAAAGTATATACATATTAATATAAATAGGAAAGAAGAATTAGGGGGGCACATTCATATAAAATAGTGTGAGTATATTTAACAATAGAATGAAATTGGGTGAGTGTATTTGATAATGGAATGAAATTCTGCTCAAAATTTACAGGAACTCTCTAAGCAAAAGGGATGAAGAATGCTTATCAATTGAAAAAGATAATAAACAAAGCAGAAAGAGAGACATCTCATGCATAGATCGATGTGATTCCACTCGCATTTGAACATTGAATATGATGAAGAACAAGTACATCACCGCTTTATAACATAATATTTAAATGCCTTGGAGGATCTATCCAACATTTTACAGAGCAATTTGATGGCAAAGAAATAGCTTTAAATTTATAACATGTATTTTGCTTTTGGCCTTAATGGTTTCTGCTTTCTAACTTCCTAACTTGTAGTTTTTTTTTAAAAAAAATTTATAACAAGTATCTTAAATCATTTTATGTAAATTAATTATTTATATATATAAATATATTTATATATAAATGTTGGTGGGTGGCGGGTCTTGAGCGGGTTTGGGTATTGACACCCACCAACCAACCTCACTCGTAGAATTTCTATCTCATACATCCGACCCCACCCACCATAAGATATGTAACCGCGAGTTGCGGGTTGGTCGGTTGGGGTTAGGCGGGTTTTTGCACACCCCTATTAATTAGCCCCAAAACTGCTGTTTAAACCAGTGGTTTAACGTGCCACAGTGCCATATGACCATATATTGATCGGGTCAACACGGTCATATGTGAAAAAATTTCCACATGGTCATATGTGGAATTATTTTTCCTTAGAGGGTCAGTTATGAAAAAAAATCGTTGCGCAAAATAAGAATCCTATTTATCAACCATTATACGAATTATATTAATGCCTAATAATAGCAAAAAGATCAACATTCTATGAAAATCAGGTGTCCAAGCTTATCAACTTAGGCCAAAGCCCGGGAAAATGATTTGATAGAGAATGTTTGTCTACAGTCTTGTAGCTTCTAAAGTCATCTTTTCCGCTCTAATTTATGAGGAGAAGATCCGGATTCAAGCTCATTGTAGTGTAGTAATCTTGGTTATTTGTGTAATATTATGATGTTCTTTAACATGAAAGTGATTTGAATTGTTTTTCACTATATTTCATTTATCACATTACAACTATTTATATACAACTGTAACAGAACTGATAAGTATAAAAAAACAAATATTTGAATTTGTTACATTTAACATGGGATAGAGTTTTATCTTCTGTTAGTGACGATTTGAATTGGTCAGCTTAGGTAATATCCTTTACACGCCCCCGCAAGATGGAGCTCCCATTGGAGATACCAATCTTGGAACAAAGAAGAGAGAGTCGTTGTTTGGATAATGGTTTGGTGAGAGCATCAGCAAGTTGGTCCAAAGTAGAAACATGAGAAACACGAAGAGAGCCTTGGGATACCTTGTCACGAACAAAGTGGAAGTCAATAGCAATATGCTTCATGCAAGAGTGGAAGACTGGATTTGCACAAACATAATTTGCACTAATGTTATCACAATAAATAACCGGGGTGCGAGATAGACGAAAACTGAGTTCAGAAATGAGAGACTGAACCCATACAAGTTCTGCCGCTGTGGTTGCGATGGCGCGATACTTAGTTTCAGTGGATGATCGAGCAACTGATCGTTGTTTCTTCGAGCTCCATGAAATAGAATTCCCACCAAGAAATACAACATAGGCAGTGGTTGAAGTACGATCATCGTGGTTACCAGCCCAATCCGCATCAGAGAATGCATGTAAGGAAGGATTGTGTTGACGCCGAAGTTGTAGTCCATGAAAAATTGTGCCCTTAAGGTAGCGAAGTAGGCGTTTAGCAGCAATCCAGTGTAATTCATATGGTTGGTGCATAAATTGTGGAAGCTTGTTGACGGCAAATGAGATGTTTGGGCAGGTGAGAGTGAGATATTGCAACTCCCCAATGATACTGCGGTAGTCAGTAGCATTGCAGGAGGTGAACCATCATTACATACAAGGGAGCCCGTGGTGGGAAGAGGAGTGCCAACCTCCTTAGCACCATCCATTCGAGTGCGGATCAAGAGATCACAAATATACTTGTGTTGTGAGAGAAAGAGACATGTTGATGTAGGGAGCACTTCAATACCAAGAAAGTAATGGAGAGAGCCGAGATCTTTAACTGAGAATTTTGTCGAAATAGCATGAATGAAATGGGTGATAGAAGAAGAGTCACTACCGGTTACAAGTAAGTCATCAACATACACCAAAAAATATATTAAAACACCATTGTGATTATAGATAAACAGAGATAAATCAGACTTGGCATTAATAAAACCATAAGAGAGCAGAAAAGAGCGAAGCTCATGGTACCACGCCCGGGGGGCTTGTTTGAGTCCGTAAAGAGATTTACGAAGTCTGCAGACATGGGCGGGATGCTGTGAGTCTATAAAACCCTGGGGTTGAGACATGAAAACTTCTTCAGAGAGTGTGCCATGGAGAAAGGCATTATTGACATCGAGTTGGTGAATTGGCTACCCATTTGTAACAGCGAGACTGAGAGCAATGCGAATGGTCGTGGGTTTAACAACTGGACTGAAGGTCTCCTTGTAATCAACACCCGGTCATTGGTGAAAACCTTTGGCTACCAAGCATGCTTTGTAGCGGTCTATTGTGCCATCGGGTTTTCGCTTGATTCGAAATACCCATTTACAACCAATATGTTGAGAAGGAGTGGGAGAGACAAGATCCCACGTGCGATTATGCAGTAATGCGTTGAACTCATCCGACATTGTAGCACGCCATGTGGGGTTACGAAGAGCTTGCGAGACACAAGTTAGCTCCAGAGAATCAGGTAGGCTATGTTTAGTAGTAGAATTCAGCTGCCTGTTTGGTTTGACAATTCCATTTTGGGAGCAGGTAACCATGGGATGTGTGCAAGAGATGGAAGGGGGAGGTGGATTATTGAATTGCTCCACAGTAGGGGATGGAGTGACAGGGGGTTGGGTGGTAGTAGAAGCCGTGGATGGGGAGAGAGAAACATCTGCACAATCCGAGGAAGATGACATTGAGAGAAGCCGTGAGACAGGTTGCTGTGAGGAGCTGGGCATGAGTGGCACCGAAAGGGGCAACTGGTCATCAGTTTGGGGAGGAGGGATTGAACTATGGCTCTATATAGTGGAGAGAGATGGAAATTGTGACTCATCAAAGACTACATGACGAGAAATAAATAACCGTTTGGTGGAGGGACCATAACACTTATAAGCACTTTGCGTAAGAGAATATCTGAGGAAAATGCAAGGGCGAGAACGAGGTTCAAGTTTGTGGTGGGTATAAGGGCGTAGCCAAGGGTAACAAAGACAACCATAGACACGTAGTTTGGTGTAGTTAGGAGCATCACCAAAGAGTGCTTGGAATGGGGAAAGATGGTTGAGAATAGGTGTGGGAAGACGGTTGATGAGGTAAGTGGCAGTTTGAAATGCATGGGACCAAAACGTAAATGGAAGAGAGGCTTGATGAAGAAGGGTTAAACCAATTTCAACTATATGACGATGGCGACGTTCAGCAGTGCCATTGTGTTAAGGGGTATGGGGTGGTGTTGTTAGGTGAGTAATACCAAAATTGGCAAAAAAGGCTTTGAGTTTTTGAAATTCACCCCCACCGTCTGAATACATGGTTAATATTTTGGTTTTGAAAAAATTTTCCACAAGATTTTTAAAGGTTGGAAAGAGAGTAAAAACATTCTGATTTATACTTGATAGGATAGAACCAAATGTACTTGGTGAAATGATCAACAAAAATGACAAAATATTTATTATTATCAATGGAGTCAACTGGAGCACGGCCCCATACATCGGTGTAAACAATTTCAAGAGGACTATGACTTTTAAGGGATGATAAATGAAAAGGCAGCTTGTGACTTTTATTGCATTGACAAGAGTCGCATAGGGTGGAGCATGGAGACGTAGACAGGACTGGAAGAGAGAATTTCTGGAGAAGGGATTGAAGGATACGGGTAGAGGGATGGCCGAGACGCTTGTGCCACTCATGCAGCGGAGCCTTAATACCAACCAGAGCAGAGGGCTGGACAAGCATCGTCTTAGGCCACTCATAAATGTCATTCTTATTCGGGCCACGAAGAAGAGTCTCCCCCATTCGCAAATCCTTCACAGAAAAGGAAGATGGAAAAATTCAACAGAAGTTAGATTTTGTTTACAAAACTGAGAAACAGAGACAAGATTTTTTTGAATAGAAGGAGCACAGAGAACATCAGACAAGGTGAAGGGGGAAAGGGTAGTTGATCCTGAGTGAGAAATATGCAAACCAGTACCATCACCAATGAGGATAGAATCAGGTCCATCATATGTGGAGTGTAGAGAGAGATTTTGAAGGTCGGAGGTGACATGATTTGTGGCAGCAGAGTCCATGAGCCAAGTCTGATCTGAACGAGGAGTAGTAGTGGTGCAATTAGCAGCAGGTTTAGAACCAAGCAGGCCTTTGGCACGTGGACACCGTTTGGCAGTATGACCTCGTTGGTCACAGAGCTGACAGAAACCGTTGTAACCGCGCTGCTAAGAAGAGCCACGATGAGGGGACCAGGATGAATTCTGGTGCGAAGGAGCAGTCTTGTGAGGTGAAGACCAGGATGAGTGGTGACCACGGCTGGGAGTGGAGTAGTGACGCTGAGTAGCATTGGCAGAAAGAACTAGCAGAGCAGTGCGAGAAGTCTCTTGTTGTAGATGGGCCGCATAGTCTGTGAGCTTGTCATGTAAATCCTCATAAGAAATCGGATTGTCCCGAGCACGGATGCTTGCTGTAATGTCCTTAAATTCTGGACCAACACCATTAAGGATAGCGATGGTGAGATCATCATCAGATATGGGGCTATCAATAAGGGCTAACTTATCAGAAATAGTTTGATAGTATGAAGATAATCACTAAGAGAGGTGGAGTCACACGAGCGAACAAGACGTTCTTTAAGAGTCATAACGCGAGACCTAGAGCGGCTAGCATATAGGCGAGTAAGCTTGTCCCACGCATCCTTGGATGTAGTGGCGGAAGCAATTAAAGGAGCAATAGATTCTGAAACGGAAATGCGTATGGCATGCAGCAAGAGTTGATCTTGGCGCATCCACGAAGAGAAGGTGTCAGAGGTTCGGGCTGGGCAAGCAGAGGAACCATCGAGAAAGCCGAGCAAGTCATAACCAAGAAGAAAAGAATGAAACTGGGTACGCCAGGAAGGATAATTAGAGGACTTGAGTTTGAGAGGAAGTTGGCCACTAGTAAGGGCAACAAGTGGATTGGGAATTTCAGTAGGAATGACATAATCGGAGAGGTTGTTTGCAGCCATGGAGAGAAAAAAAATCAAAAAGCAGAATAGAGAAGTTGGTCTCGTGAGAGTTACTGCTCTGATAGCATAAAAATGAAAGTGATTTGAATTGTTTTTCACTATATTTCATTTATCACATTACAACTATTTATATACAACTGTAACAGAACTGATAAGTATAAAAAAACAAATATTTGAATTTGTTGCGTTTAACATGGGATAGAGTTTTATCTTCTGTTAGTGACGATTTGAATTGGTCAGCTTATGTAATATCCTTTACACTTCTCCCCTCTTAATTATGAGCATGCACATCGATCAAGGTTCTATGTCCTTATGGACAAAATGCTTCTTAGAGCATTTTTTTTCTTAAAAACCAAGTGGGGCTAGTCTAGTTGGCCAGGCTCATTCCTCCTCATGTAAGAGGTTACAGGTTTGAACCCACATACCCCACAAAGTGGTGGTTTGCTCAATGCGCCCCACATTTCTCCCGCTAATGCGGTGTCCCTTTCCCTACTAATTGACTAACAACTAACAATACTGATGTATACTTGTGCCAAACAAAAACAAAAAAACAAAAAATTTAAAAGGCCTTTTATTTTTGAACAATTTATGGTGGAAAGAAATGAAAAGAATGCCCTTAGAAAGAAACCAGTAGAACAGCTCAAGACCCCAAATACCAAGAATTTTACTTCGTGAAGTTTGGTACAATTTCTTATTAATGCTCCAATGTAAATTCGTCAGAATCACGTACTAAACTAAATTTGAACATTCTGATTTGGTCTCATTTCTGCAATTGCACTAAATTATGTCCATAATATAGCCAAATTTATAGGCAAAATGACCAACTTCCCACCCTATTTATGGCTGATCGAATTTTGCATGGACACCCAAATTTAAAATCATGGGCATGCACCACAGAACTTACTTGTACCTTAATTGGCTGCAATTAGAGGTACAGATTCACAATTTCTCATACAATCACGTGCGGAGCCAACCAATTAATTGATTTCCATGTTGGAGTTAAAATTCAGGATTATTCACTAATCCAATTATTTAGCTCCGGTAAACCTTCCTTGCAAGTCTCAAATCTAAACTAGTATTTCTAGGAAGATCCTTGAATGACTTGTGTTCTTTTCTTTTTTTTTTTTCTTTTTTGTTAATGTTCTTCCCATTCCACATTTTACGTACAGGGAAAAAAAAAAAAAAAACATAGCAAAAAACAAGCACAAATTCTATTTATATATAAAGATGATCACTACATGCCAAAGCACCATTAGACCATTCAAATTCAGACAAACACTTGCAGACATGGACACAATAAGCATCAAGAAATTAAAACAAACCAAAATATAAGACCAAACACTTTTTTCTTGAAACTCATCAAACAAACCCAACTAAAAACAAGCTAGATATATAAATATATATGGGATAGTTATTGCCAAAACTCTAGAAATCAAGGTGAGCCAGCAAGAGGAGCCGGAGATGCATCAGGAGCAGACGATGCATTGCAGTAGCCTTGCAGTATGTTGCCTTCCTCAGCAGTGAAACCAAGTGAAGTGAGCATAGCAGGCCAACAATTATGAGTACTGATCATAGTAATGGCTTGGCAACAGCCTGGGCCTATATCAGTCTGGCCATTAATGAAGAAAAGATTAATTTCATTTGTAAGCGACTTTAGCTCCACTAGCGCATTCCAGCATTCCACTTTGCCTCCATTGGTCTCCAGCCGTGCCCCAAGGTTGAATCCTGGCTTAATTGGAAGCTCCCGAGTGGCAATTGTATTTCCCATGAAGCATGTGATTATGATTAAAATAAACACATTTTTAAGAGCCATTATATATATATTAGTGCAAGTATATATGACTATATATGTGTGTGTACATATGAGAGAGAGAGAGAGAGATAAGGAAGAGGTGAAGGATGGGAAGCCAATTTATAGAGTTGGGCTAGGGTAGAGGGGAGAGCAGTCCCTAAAAAAATGTGATTAATTACTATAATTAATTATAAATGGTGTGATTGTCTGACCCAAAAGGCGTTGGTGAAGATGAGTGGTTTTTAAACTGTTATTGATGAAACATCTCTCTTGAACGCCACATACTGCATCAAACTTTATGCTATTTAAGTAAAATGATGACACGATATGGAGGTAGGGGTTCTTGTTGCCAATTAAGGCAAAAGACTCGGGTGTTAATAAAGTCTGTAGCTGTAGCTGTAGCTGTAGCTGCAGGTTGAACAACCAAAAAGCAAAATATGTAGACATAGAAATGTTACCAACCAAAACTGCAATCACGAGCACATTGCTGGAGCGGAAATCCCATGAAGTTGTGACAATGATTATACATCATGTAAAAAAAAATTAAATCCGAATCCTTTATTATAAAGAGATGAATCTGTACCTTTGAGATATATCTGGATTGATCTCAATGAATTATGAACCGTAAAAAACTGTTCGAGCTCTTCAAGCCTTCTATCATATTCCTCCTATGCCAGAACGTGAAGAGAGAGTGACTTTCTTTGTGCTCTTCTTATTCGCCTCTAGGGTTTAGAAATAATATTTTGTCTGACCTAGAGACTGTCGAACATAGTATATATAGAGGCTACGGTAGGGATCTAAAAGCAAATAAGTTTCGGGCTTCCAATATAAATATTAATTATAATTCAATCCACTAAAGAATTATAATTTCACTCCCTTGCTTATTCGAAATTCTATTTCGAGCTCTTTGTTATTAAATACTTATTAATCTCTCCACGTTAAGATTACAGATATCCGTTGATTAAATTAAATTACTGACAATTTTATTTAATCAACATTTGTTAATCTCCTTAAGACCTTCCACTTAACTTATTTGATATATTGGATACAAAATCCACCTGCAGAGTTTGACATAATCAAAACTTATAAGCATCCTCAAGGGGGTATCATCAATCCATATTACAGGACGTGGATTCCATTAATAATTAATATACACCATACGCTTAATGTCGTTACCCAACTCACCTAGTTTATTGACCCATAAAAGATCGCTCTATATGAATCAAGATAATAAATACTAAGTGTATGTGCATATTAAATATTTCGGGATAAGAGCATAAGCATTCATAATAACCATGAGATATTAATTGTTTAATATGTCAGTATAAAACAATTACCCCAAGACAGTCCCATTCAATACACACAAGTGTACTAGCACAAGAAGTTGGAACTAAACCGTTCCCCATAGTCAAGGCAGACCTACTGAAATCTTGTGCTACAATCTTACCGATGGTGTGTCCAACTCCATCTCAGACTGTGAACAATAAGTTTATATTCTATAAGAACTGATGATCTGATCTTCTGTGTGCAGGCCGAACTATACACACCAGATCATCTACTATGTAGAATAAAAGACACACATGCATAACATTAGATATATAATATAATGCAAACATTAGCTCATACAGATTTCTTATTAAAAATGAAAATACCAGAATTTATTAATAAATAAATATCAAGGTCCAATACATAATAGAATGGCTTTTAGTATATAACCCTAACACACATGACTCTGTAAAATTTATTCTTAAAATATGTACTCTTAGTGAATTTAAACCTCTATTTTTCATAAAGAGGAGAGAGTTTAGTAAATAAGCTAGAGAATGATTGGATCATTGGCCACGTCATTAATTAGGGTACATTTTAGAAATATTTAGCATTTTAAACTAGAATTTGGCGGGTAAGTGCCAACCAAAATAGTGCATTAATTTGATTATGATCGGGACACACAAAATGGTTCAATTCCCGCGTACAGTTCAGATATTTACTCCTGCCCAATTTAAGAAGGCATGCATGAAGTGAAAGTAGAGAGGAAAATTAAGGATAGGAGAAGGAAGAGAGGAGCGTATAAGCTAATCTACCCAGAAATAAGGCAAACGTGGAAGTTGATTTTCGGAGGACATTGTGTCCAATTTTTTAGATTAATTAAGATAGTATGTTGTAAATATATTTTCTTAATGGTTCATAGGAATTTTGTATAATTTATCTAAAACAAAAATTACCGATGGGTTTTGTTTGTTTCAAGAGAAATGGGAATAGAGAAAAATATGAAACTTCTGCAATTAATTCATTGCTATTTATTTAAAATTTTAATGGTCGATCAAACCAGCATATTTGTTAATTTGCATATTTAATTGGGCATGCGAACCAAAATACTCGTCATGAAGTAAGGATTGAAGGAGATGTCATGACTAGACATCCTAGTGATTGGCCTTAATTTGCCTTAGCATTTTGTTTATGAAATTTTGATCAAGTGCAATACATAGTGAACGGTTTACATGGTCATGTCACGAGTCAGTACATGTTACGGCCAATCAATCGTAATCATACCTACCAGTTTGGTATCTATAGTAACCAATATTATTATTTGTTTATATTTTCTTAGAGAAATGATCCTATCACCATTTGCTAATTGCTAATTGATTTTATGAAAGTCAATAAACACTGTGATGGCCGTTAGATCTTGGCAATGGGAGAGATCTAATGACCATGCCAGTGTTAAGTTTGCTGATCGACAGTCATAAAGTCAGCAAATACTAACAAGATTATTTATCGTTCCATTATACTGTCTTTTAATACTTTTCTAAACAAACAAAGTCTCAATCTCCTCGTGCATGCAGTCGAATTTATGGGAGTGCTGGCTTTTCATCTAGTTTTTCCCCATAAAAAATGCAACCCTTGAATAGCTATACGTATGGTGAGTTGAAGTGGTTAAGCTCTAAATGGATTTGCTGCAGCTATTTGCAAACACCAAAAGAGAAGGAAAATTATGTAATAATATGAGAATTGATCAGATGTGGAATTATTATATTCCAACCAAGGCCGACCTGGGGTAGACCCAAGAGGCCACCACCTAGGACATCAAAATTTTAGCATTATTTAGGGGCACTATTTTGGGAAAAATCCTGAGTATATATGTATTGTATAGGACAATCCATTAGGCATTAGTCCAAACTCAAAAGCTCTTAACTCAGCCTTGCAACCAATATATATATATCTATATATATATATATATATATATATATATATATATATATATATATATATATAGGCATGAATTTCTTGATTTGATATAAACAAAATTTTTGGGCAATGTTCTACTATTTAGCCTCCACTTTGTAGTTGCATTTTTCCTTAGAATATGATTTTTGTTGATTTATTGATAGCATTGTTCTATTTTTGTTTGACACATTTATGAAAACTATAGTTGAATTAATTATATTCATTTTAATGGAATTATATTCAAGAGTTGTAATCAAATCTTGTTTATTAGTTATTTGTAATGATGATAGTTCACGGTGAGCCTATTAAAAACCATTCTCGTGAATTGATCGATTGTTAATTTGTTGCATGTCTTGTTTATTTATTTGATATATTTGTAATTGTGACAAGTGGATTGAGTGAGCGTATTGAAAACTCTCTTTCAGGAATGATTGTTACAGGTTTTAGCTTTCTTTAAAAAAAATATTTGTAATGGTGATAGGAGGTTCAAGGTGAACCTATTTGTTAGGACCTTTCTTGGGTCAAGGATGAATGCTAAAAATCACACACACAAGAGAGACAAGGATTTACGTGGTTCGGCAATTGCCTACGTCCACGGAGCTACTGTGACTTCCACTATGAACAGAAATATTACAAAGATTATAAATACAATAGAAGGAAGAGAAACACTTCTCCACTCAACTCACTCTCTCTATAATTCTCAGCACTCACTATGCTGCAAACTCCACTCACTACTGGCTGCTGCATACTGTTCACCACAAAAATAACCACCAATGGTTAGTTGCCATGTGGCTTGGAAGTTGGTGGGTTAGTGGCTACTAATTATATTTTTAGTGGGCCACTAATTTAAATTAGTGGGGAGTTGATCAATAAAATGGGCCACTAACGTGATAGTTGGGTGGTTAATTAAAGGAAATGGCTATGTAATTGGTGGGTGGTTATGCCACGTGTCAATCAAAGATGGAGTCTTGAAAAGTTAGTGGGTGGTTAATCAAAGAGGTGGCTAATTGAAAAGTTAGTGGGTGGTTATTGCCACATGTCAAGCAAGGATTAAGTCTAATTGAATTAGTGGGACATGTGGCAATTATCTATGCATCATGTGGGAAGTTACGAAGTAGTGGAGCACTACTTCAAGAGCAAATAGTGGGCAGTTTTCATG
>JAESVK010000714.1:134673-154606 GCA_017140935.1 Hamamelis virginiana | reverse complement strand
TCTTTGGATGGGATTCTTGCAAATTAAGCACGTTGGAATGCAAAAACAGAGAAGCGGGACAGAGGAAGACGATGGTAGGTCCAAATTAAGACGATGTAGTTATTTATAAAAGAGCAATGCTACTTCATGCAAAAAATGTCTTTTTATTTTCAGTTTTTCTGAAATTTTGTAATCATTTTTTCAGAAAACTATATTCATTTTTTATTAAAAATAAAAATGAAAATTATGAAAATATTCATAGACCAAACATGCCCTTAATTTTCTCGTCTTTATACATAATTCACAATTTTTTTTTTCTTTTAGCTAAGAGGTGAAATCAATTATGGAGTAGGTAATATAAAAATGAGTATTCTTCAATAATTAAAGAGTATTCTTCAATTTTATCGATCATCTATATACATACCTCAAATTAATTGAATGAATCATAATTACATAATACAACACCGGCCAATATAAATTTTTTTTTTTTTTTTTTTGATCGATGTGGGTATCCCAATCTTTGGTGAGACCAATCCCCAACAAATAGAAATTAACTACTAGTAGTCGAAACTGGAACTTTAGGTTCACGGAGTGTGGTTTCTAGCCTACTAACCCAACATATGGATGTTACGTACACCAATACCATTTGAATATATGCTATTATTCTATATTGTCATTTTTATCATCTCCCACTAATCTCCTAATGCAACAATTAGTAATATGGCATGTTAGTATAATTATTAATACATTGTCAATTACCATGTCACTTGCCAATATTGCCAGCATGGCATTATATGGCAATGCAATAATAACAATTATAAATGGATTGACTAAGCAAATCCATATAATATATTAATTAATAGAAGATGAGGAAAATGATGGTGAAACAAGCATTTTCCTTACCACTAGCTTTTCCTTTAGCTTTGGTAGCTAATTAAGTTTAGTGTCCAATAAGCTTCTTGTAACGGCAATACGTAAAAGCAACTAGCTATGTAGTTTTACTCTACCTAATGCAGGGATGTCTAAACAGTAAACAATTACAAATTCTTGAGAGATTGAATAATTCATGTGATGGATTGATGTTTTTAATTACTTAAAAAACATTAAGGAATGTTGCCTAATGATATATGAACATGTTGAAAGTGTTTTAGCATGATTATGTACAGCTTGAATTAATTTTAAAATCGTTTTAAGATTAAAAATGAGTTGTTGTTTTCCTGGGCAGCAGTCATATTGCTTTTGTAAAATCCATAAAAATTATTTTCTGGGATTTTCAATGCATGCCACCTATCAACTTCATTAATATAAGGTTTTAACTAAGTTTAGGAAGCGTTCCCATGACTTGTTATGATCTAGGTTAGCCACACTAGATTTTTTGTGATTAAGAATCAAATCTGGAAAATCTGACTCTCTATCGCAAAAGGCCTCAAATTGATACCAAACGTTGGAATCAAGTTATGAGACTCCTGCCATTGGAAAAAGGATTGAAAAACCTAGTGAATTGAAGTGTTCCCATGAGACCTATGTCATTTGAAAGAGGATTGAAAATCTTTGTGAAATAAAGTATTCTCACATTTTAAAAGGTTGTTTTAATATAGGAAAAATTGGTCTCAAAACAGTAGCTGGTTTCTGAAATTTCTGTTGAAAAACAGAAATTATTGTTTCTTTCTTTGAATTTTTATTTTGAGTTATTGTTTATTCCACTTTGTAGGTTAATAGTGATAATCTACTGAGCTTATTAAAGTGTTAATAGCATGGTAGGAATTGTGAAAATAATTTCTCAAATTAAGTTCATTATATTTAAAACCCTAATTGTGTCTTTTAGGAGTTTTATTTGTTTTAAGAAATGAACTAATATTTATCATATGTGATATGATGGGATACTTTTAATGTGATTAAAAGGAGTTAATTATTATTATAGGATAATAATAATAATGAGATTATTATTGTTATAGGATAATAATAAGAACAAGACTTTAATTAATTATATGTCATTTGCCATCATTGCCTTTACTTTATATAGTTTTATTTTTATGCAATGTGATTGTATAATTGATAATGGATGATTATAGACTTAAGACCAATTAAAATGAGTTGTGATTGGCCGCATGTGATGTGTTAGGTTTATTTGAATGGGTTAAATTTAAATTTATTTAAATTAAGTGATGTAATTTATTTGGGACTTGCATGCATCTTTCCCTCTCTCTACATTTGTAATCCCCTTCTCCTTAATCCATTTCTTTTTATTAAATTGTAATATTCGATTCAAAGAAGCTTATGGTGGACTCAAAGAACTTGGTAGAGTTTTGTACTAAAGGAAAACAAGAACTTAAGAAGGACCTGACATGGACATCAAGATCTTGAAGAAGATTTATTTGTCACTATGTAATAGTTGCATAGATTTAATTACGATCACCCAACCTTCATTTAAGACCTAGGGTTCATCTTTTATGGTTCAAAGAATGAACCCACCCTTAAAAGTTTATAATCAATCCAAGGCCCATTTATATGTGTGATGTATGCTAGTAAAGGCCTAAACCTTATTTATTATATGTTCAAGATGAATCCACCCTAACCTCTAGGAGAACAATGGGAGGATGATTAAGAACTAATAATAAAAGTGGGTCTAAATTCTTTATATATATTTGTGATGCATGTGATGTATGAATGTTTATAAAAATGAGACCTTTTTATAAAACCCCTATTATCACAAAATTAAGTTGTAAGGAAGAGGCCTTGGGCTTTATCCTAGCCTCCCACCATTACATGATAGGTGGATCTTTATGGTGGATATGTTTGCCTGCAGATATGTGGGAACATATTTATTCTGAGGGTTCATCCTGTTTTGTTTTAATATTGGATATCATAAGGTGCGATAATGGTGTATCCCAAGAAACTATTATGTGAGGGGCGTAACATTCAATTGACCATACTTATGTGAATGGTGGGTATAACTTAACTAAAATGTACTATCCAAGAAACTATTATGTAAGGATACTACAGTTTAGAGGCTAAAGGATGATTGGAACTTGCTTAAGTGAAGCATTAGGATAAAGAGTTATCCACTCATTAAGGGTTAGTGTCCAAGAAACTATCATGTGAGGATTACTAATTCTTAATGGGCCCCAATCCCTGCTATGGAAATTCAATCTTTTGAAATTCAAGTCTCATCTTAGGGTGTATGGGATTTGAATAAAATAGTGGGAGGTAACATAAAAATTAAAGACCAAAAGTTTTTATGTTTTATTAATATGAAATTTATAATTATTATTTTATGTTGTAGATGGTACATTTAAACCCTCTCTCTTGAATTCTTGATGACAACTGTTTGACTTGCCCTAATTTTAATGACTGGATTAGAAATCTGAAAATTGTTTTAGCCGCTCATAAAATTGACTATGTCATTAAGTCTTCATGCCCTAATGCGCTACCTGAAGGGGTATCAGAAGAGGAACGAGACACTTACAACAAGTGGCTCAAGGATGACATGCAGATGAGATGCTATATTATGGCATCAATGACCAATGAACTCCAAAGGCAACATGAGGTCATTGACAGTTCACATGCAATCATCAACCATATTAAGGAGCTATATGAGTCACAGAATAGGGTTGTAAGGTACAACACTATTGGTGAGCTCTTCGCATGTAAGATGGTAGAGGGAATATCTGTCAATGAGCATTGTCTGAAGATGATCTGGAATATCCATGCCCTTCATAATCTAGTTGTGGATATCTCTTCTGAAATGGGGACTGATATTCTACTTCACTCTCTTCCTTCGAATTTCAAACAGTTTATCATGAATTTTCACATGTCTGATGTGAATGATAAAGTCTCCTTGACTGACCTGATGAACATGTTGATAACTGCTAAGGAGACCTTGAAAAAGGACTCCAAAGGAAGTGCTTCGGTTTTTTATGGGGCCTCAACTTCTAAATCCAAGCCCAAAGGCAAGGGTAAGAAGAAGAGAAAGTCCAATCATAAACCAAAAGGAGGTGTGAAGAAGAAGGATTCAAAGGGAAAGTGTTTCTATTGCGGCAAAATAGGTCATTGGATGAGGAATTGCAAGGAGTACCTCGCCTCTTTGAAGAATGGTTCTTCTAATGGTACGTCCTGTTATTTATTCATTAACTAATTACGAATTAGCATCTGCTTATGGTATTGTGAACCAGCCAACCACCTATCCCGAGGGATCGGGAGGCCTCTCGATCACTTTGAGGTTTGAGTGGATTGTGGATGATGTTTATCCGTCTTGATTTATCCTTCTCTATTATCCACTTTTATTATCCACATTTATCCTTCTCTATTATCCGTTCAAGATTGGGTTTTTGAAAAAGGATGAGAGTTTGTAAAAACTGGGAGTCGCCACCTTATTTTTAGGGAACAAGGAAACCACAAAAAAGAGTTTTATTTTCAATAAAACATGGACCCCATATTTTGGAAAAGCATGGTCTTTGAATCAAAGTTGGATTCGGGAGCTAGGTTACGAAGTGAGAAGGTTCCAAGGAACTCCTTGTAGGCACCCACCTCGCCTTAATTAAAGGTCTCCTAATTAAGTTTGGGCTTTATCAAAATCTTATCAAAACAATGCTATTTATCTAATCAACCACAAAATATGAATAATAATATATAATAATCATAATATATAGTACAAAAGTATACACAATCCTAAAGATCTTAGGAGACTAGAAGTCAACCTAAGATTGGACTTGCGCCCTATTGACTGCCTACGTACTTTACCAATTGCTTGATAAAGATCAAAGTCCACGTAGTTCGATTACCTAGGATTCTCCTATTGTAATGAAACACTATCATTAGCATTCTCTCTTATCCAAGACTCTATCTTCGAGAGTTTTTATTAATTTGAAATCCTTTTTAGAAAATAATTCATCAATTAATAAATTCCTAATGAATTTAGAATTCTTTTTAAAACACAATTCTTATCCAATCACAACTCTTTTCAAAATGGAAATTCTATCCCGAGTTAAATCCTTTCAAAGGGTGGAGTTTCATTCCAAATCAAACTCAGAGTTCCAATTTCATTGGGATTCAATTAATTGTAGATTAATTTTGATAAAACATTAATTTTAGAAATTCTCTCGAAGATAGGATCCTAAATTCATTAGAATCCTAAATCTAGTGTAATTCTTACAACAAAGAAGAATCCTAGGTGGGATCAAATGATCCTCCTAATCCTACGGTTTCTAGCTAATCCTAGGTTAGTCTAAACACCTAAAATACTAAATGCATGCTTGCTGGAATTTAAATAAAATAAATAAAAAATGCAACAAACAATGCAATCAATGCATGAAAAATGACCCTAAATGCAATCTAATCAAACTATGTGAACCTAGGCATATTTTTAAGTTAAATTTGGCCTTTAAAATGGTTTTTAACTTACTTTAAAGCCACTTTCAATCCATGGACAGATTTGAATGTGGTTTTAAATGTGAATCAAAACCCTTGAAAAGAACAAATAAAAAATGTGAAAATGCTCTAGAATGCAACCTAGCACAATATAGTAAATTGTCCTACATGATTTTATGCAAAATTATGACTTAAAATCAATAAATAAGCCTCTTTAATGTTCATATTCAAATCTGGACAGATTTGAATACTAACTTTAAATGGCTTAAAAACCATTCTTAATCCATGCAAAATACCAAATAAAAATACTAAAATGCATACTAACACAATAGACTAAGATACTCATACAAAACAATCAATAGATAGCATATATTCATGCTTAAAACTATCAAGTCTACCACAAGGGAAGAAACTTACCTTTGCTCGCTCCCTCGATCACAATTCATATATTAATCACTTCAATGCATTCCATATGGTAAACTCAATTGAAATAAAGCAAGAACAAGACCAAACTTGACATACAAGGCCCAAAGCTACTTCTAACACTCTAACAATGATTATTGACACAAAGACTCAAACTTTTCTACAAACATGCATCCCTACTCAAAAAAATAGAAAATCATATATATGAAACCAATCCTAATATGCATTGACTCTTTAACATAACAACTAAAATACTTGAATAATATAGGAAAGGCTATCCTAATCATGAAAACCTCACTCAAACACCCCAACATATTATGAGACTCAAAACAGAAAACATCCATCCATAAGACCAATATCATACAAGCATTAAACCAAACCTATTTTACATTATGCATTCATACTCCTAACCATTAATACACGAACTAAAGATGATTTCTAAAGAATAAGAGAAGAAGAAGAAGTAGAAGAAGACTAACATATGCAAAACTACCCAAAAATTCCTAAAATCAAACTATGTTATGTAAAAGTTCAATACAAGATCAATTGTGTACTTGAACATACCTTTAGCCTTCTTCTTCCTTGCTTCGAGCTCCCTTCTTCAAGCTCTAATGGCCTCCTAAAACATGGCTAGGGTTCTAGTGCAGCCCCCAAGGTCCCAAAGTCTCTCTAATCAAAGTTGGCTCCCCTAAACCTATTCTTAAGTGATGTATTTATAGAAAAAGGCTTCAAATTGATCAATGGTTGTCATTAAAACCCTAAGAAGTGATCCAAGGGTCCTAAACCAGTCTTCCAAGGTCTCCCAATTCATCCTAGAGTCCCTAAGGCCGAACTAGCCACATGGCAAGGCTTGGAAGAGTCCCGAGCAGGTAAAAGACTGATTTTTAGCAGTTACTGGGCGAGGGCATGGATGACCGTCCACCCTAGGATGGACAACCGTCCGGGGAGGGATGGTCATCCATTCCCTCGCCCAAATTTGACCTATTTTGGGCCTCTCTCGACCAGTCTCGGCTGTTTTTGGCTTTTCGGGCCCGTTTTAAGTCCAAATTCGACGATTTAAGCACCGAAACGATCATAATTCGATTCTCCGTGTTTTAAGAAGTGTTTAAAGTGAATATTCATTGACCAAAGTCAAAGTTTTAGGAAAAATTCGATCAATTAGCTGTTTAGGGCCTGCCGGGCCCAAATTAGGGTTTTGAAATTTGCTAACCGATTGCTCTCGAAATCATTTCTTCTTCTTGAAACAAGTTTTAAAATGTTTTAAGAAAGTGTATTGAAGCCTTTGAAGGCTTTGGTTTGATAAAAAGATCGAATCCCGGTCATTCCCGGTTGAAACCCTAATTTGAACTTGAAAGGGCCTTTTAAGCCTTGAGAGACAATTATGAGCTAGGAGGCTTAACAGGCCTTGCCACTGATCAACTTAGCTATTAAACACACCTTAAATATCCTTGCCAAAGTCTCGGGGCAATTTGAAACAAGATCGACAGCCATTCAGAGCCTTTGTGATTCAAAGGACAGCATTGCCCTTCAAGTCCCAAAAGACCTTATTTTCTATCAAGCTTGGCTCAGAATGCCATGAAAATTTACAGGGATATTCCTAGACTCTCTAAAAACTAAATACAAAAAGAACCGACTCAATCTAACCTAAAAACCTACATGTGATAATGACCTCTACCTAACTATTCACAAGAATAAAACTGGCAACTTAGGGTTTTGACACCCTATTTCACCTCTAATCATAGGCAACCATTCATGACCATACTCATGGTCAAAAATGAATGTCTACAGGTATACGATACCTAATTGTATTTTATTGTACAATGTGATTGTATGTATGAGACAAAGGGAAGCAGAAGGTCGAGTGAACATCGAGCTAGCTTTGTTTTGAAAGGATCAAGTGTTGGTGCCTTTGACATCGAAGCTTGACTCTTGACTAGTTTATTTAAGAATTTCTAAAGAACTCTTTTATTATTGCCAGATGTAATAAATACTTTTTTTGAAGTTTTATTTGGTTTTGAATATTTCATTTGAAACAATTTATCTTTAAATATTGAATATTTTGGATCTATTCTGGCAATTATCTTAAAGTCCTTAATTCTTTATGAATGTTATGAATAAATGCATATGTTAGTGTATAAAGAGATTAAAGGAATAATACATAAGATGTATAAACCCTAACTTTTAGTTTATATGTACTTCATATATAATAGATATTTGAAACGTTCAAATGATTAATATGAAATAAAACTAAAAGAAAAATATTGAGAATATTTGGTTGAATCTCAAATCACTAAAAGACCTTAAAAATGTTAAACGATAGAGTTTAAAGATTATTTGATAATATGAGATATTTCAAATAAACTTTAAAAATGAGTTTTCTCAAATAAAGAGTTATTAGAAAACATGATTTCCACAATAGTTGAAAAACTATACCTTTGTAAAACATCAAAAAGGAAATTTTATGTAATTAAAGGGTTTAATACATAAAGTACCTTGTTTTTAAAAGGGGACTAGTGGGAGTAACAAAGTCATCAATTATTCTTGCCTTTTCTTTATAAGTACATACTTTAAATACTAACGTAGTATTGAGAATTCCATAATCGTTATAGGAATCCAAATCTCTTCAAAATTGGTTTTGGAAAGAATTTTATATGAGCAAGATATTTGAGAAATATGAGACTCATATAATAATAATGTATGTGCTCACATCAATGTCACAAAAATGCTGTAAATAGTTGTTAGCAAATATTGATGATTGATTCAGAATAGTGATACTGAATAGAAACAAGTATATTCTTGAAAGTGTTTAAGAATGAA
Organism: Hamamelis virginiana; assembly: GCA_017140935.1. Classification (NCBI taxonomy): domain Eukaryota; kingdom Viridiplantae; phylum Streptophyta; class Magnoliopsida; order Saxifragales; family Hamamelidaceae; genus Hamamelis; species Hamamelis virginiana. Next base: position 146,020 of record JAESVK010000714.1, on the reverse strand, counting down.
ATACTTGCATATAAAGAAATTGTAAAATTAGTCATTTACAAATTGCCTAAAAGAATGTCTAATAGACAATGTTTTCTTTTGAAAGCATAGGTCTCATTTACTAGGACATCAGAGTTGGCAGTGAATTTTAGTTTAACTACTATTATTGAAAATAACAAATTGCAAAAGGAGTTTTGCATGAATCTACTTTGCCTTAACACTTGTGTGTGTTAGAAGCCTTGTCTTACGAAGACTAGTATGTGATACTATGATGATTGGCTTTAGTGCAAGTGGGAGATTGTTAGAAGTATGCCCTAAAACCAATCCTAAAGGGGATATTAATTTCATATTATAATATTTGGAAGGTATAACTTATCTTATGTGTATAAACATATATGATAAGGTCCATGAATAAATGATAAGAGAGATATGCATCTTAAGGTATTGAGATAGAAAGACTGATATTTCTCATACACATTTATTCTAAAAGAGTTCCTACTTATAGGTTTATTAAAGTGGCTATTTAATAAACCGTTTAAGAGTAGCACAGATTTAAACTAACTCCTATGGAGGATAAGTAGTCTTTCCTATTAGTGTAGTGACACAATAGTTAATCTGTGGGTGCATATTAGAGAATATGTACACTGAACATGATCTACAAAGAATGTTCCTATGGTAGTTCTATCAAAGGAATATTCTTGTGTTACGTCCATTTAATTGGTAGTCCTTAGGCCTGAGACACCATAGCTGTCTTATGCATAGGTTGCTAGAGTTTGATAGTATCTTATACAGCTTTATCCATAAGGTTGTAATCGGTACTTATTGGCTCTAATGAGTTAAGTATGAAAATGGATGTGTGTGCAATAAGGAATCATCACTCTCAGTTGATGAGAGAGAATGTCAAGATTAGTTCACAAAGATAATTCTCAAAGGGAACTTCTAGCTAGAGTGATAGGTAAATAGTGAAAAGAGTTTCATTGTGTCTGCCTTATTGAGATTATATTTTGTAGAACAGATATCAAATTGTTGAGATAGGGTTTGATTAATAACCATACCTATTATCTTAAAAGTGGCATTAGGAGATTAAGGATTAAGTAACATTAAGGGTTCACATAGTTCTACTATTCACCCAAACCTAGGGTACATCATGATATGTTGCTAGATGTCACTCATGACAAGTGAAAGCCTATTGATAAAATGTTATCAATGAGGGCATAATTGGAATTGTTCCAATTGAACCTTAAAATAGAAAGTTTCTATTTTTAGGAGACATAGAGATGTCCCTGTCCACTGCTAGGTTGGGGTGAACCTAATGGGTCACACACAAACAAAGAGCATAAGTGAGTCTCTTGAATTAAAGAGAGAAGGGTATTTCCTAATACTAATTCAATTAATAACCTTATATATTATTTGTTGATATATATAGGGAATTAAGTTATTTATTAAATTGCTAATATATAAAGAATTAAGTTACTTTTGGAAATAAGTATTAAATGGAAGCTCTAGGGGTTTTCTATAAATACTAGATGATAAGACATGCTAGCACTAAGCCTCTCCTTCATCAAATTAGAGAAATAGTTTATCTCCCCTCTCCAAGCTTGCCTCTTGCAATTGGTTGTGAAGTGCAAGGGTTCTTGAGATCTTGTGTTCGTGTGGATACCATCGGAGGCTTCATACACTTTGAAGCTCGAGGAAAACTACATCGAAAGGCGTATTCAAGTAAGTATGTTTAAGTTGTTAAATATATATATTCTTGTTTAATATATATGTGGTTCCATGCTTGTTCGAATCCAATGTGGATTTCGATGAAAGGATTCAAAAATTTTAAATGTTATTCTCTATTTTCCGCTGCGAATACTGAGTGCATTGATTTCCTTTCACTGATTTGGTCGAGCTAAGCCTTCCAAACTGATCCAAAGAGGCTTTAGAAGAGTCCCAAAGTGAAAATGAGACAAAAACTCGAAAAAAAATCGAATCAGAGCATTAGGCTCGAGTGACCATCCCCCTTGGGACGGTTGGCCGTCCTTCATGGACGGTTGACCGTCCCTAGGTGGACGGCCATCGAGCCTTGATGCATAAAACCCCCAATTTTGGGCCTGTCTTGGCCCATCTTGACCCAGTTTCAGCTTTTTTCAGCTTTTCGGACCCGTTTCAATTCCAAAGTTGACGATTCAAGAACCAAAACGATCGTGATTCGATTATCCATGTTTTGAGAAGTGTTTGAAGTAAAAATGTATTGACCAAAGTCAAATTTTTAAGGAAAAGCCAACCGATTAGCTGTTTTGGGACTGTTAAACCCAATTAGGGTTTTACAATCTGCTAACCAATTGTCTTCGAAATCGATTCTACTTCTCGAAACAAGTTTTTGAAAACATTTTGAAGTGTTTTAAAGCTTTAGCTTTGACAAAACAATCGAATCCTGGTCGTTCCCGATTGAAACCCTAATTTGAGCTTGAAAGTGCCTTTTAGGCCTTAAGAGCCAAACATGAGCCCAAAGGCTTAAGGGACCTTGCCACTGATCAACTTTGCTACCAAACATGCCATAATTATTCATTCCAAAGTCTCGAGATAATCCAAGACCAAATCGAAGGCTTTTAAGAATTTTTGAGATTCAAAGGACAATAATGCCCTTTAAGTCACAAAAGGCTTCATCACCTCTCAAGCCTGACTCAGAATGTAGTGAAACTTGATAGGGACATCTATGGACTCCCCAAAAACTAAATGCAAAAAAGAACCTACTCAATCTAACCTAAAAACCTATATGCGATAATAACTTCTATCTAACTACACAAAATGGCACAATTGGCAATTTAGGATTTCAACACTATTTCACCTCAAACTGTAAGCAAACACCCATGACTCTACTCAGGGTCAAAAATGGATGTCTACATATACACCTCTCTTTAATTCTAAAGACTCACTTATGCTCTATTGTGTGTGACCCTTTGGGTTCACCCCAACCTAGCAGTGGATAAGGACATCTCAATGTCTCCTAAAATAGAAACTTTCTATTTCAAGGTTAATTGGAACGATACCACTTATGCCCTCATTGATAACACTTTACCAATAGGCTTTCACAGGTCATGAGTGACGTCTAACAATGTGTCATGACGTGCCCTAGGTTTGGGTGAATAATAGAACTATGTGAACCCTTCTTGTTACTTAATCATTCATCCCCTAATGTCACTGTCAAGATAATCAGGGTATGGATATAATTCAAAACCCTTATCTTAACATCTTATCATATGTTCTTTGAAGTATAATCTCAATAAGATGAACCCGATGAAACACTTTAATAGTTCATCTATCACTCTGGCCAGAGATTCAAATTAAAAGTTATCTTTGAGAATTGACCCTGACATTCTCTCTCATTCTAATGAGAGTGATGATTCCTTATTGACCACTCATCTATCTCAATGCATGACTCATTAGAGCCAATGAGTATCGATTATGTCCTTAAGGTTAAGGCTATACAAGATATTATCAAACCCTAATAACTAAAGCACAAGATAGCTATGGTGTCTCAGGTCTAAGGACTACTAAACAAATGGACGTAATATAAGAATATTCTTTTGACTTAATCTCCATAGGAATATTCTAGCAGATCAAGTTCAGTGTACATTTTCTCTAACATGCACCCATAGATTAACCTAAGTGTCAATACACTGATAGGAAAAACTACCTATCCTCCCAATTAAGTCAGTTTAAATATGTGTTACTCTTTATGATTTATAAGATGTCCTCTTTAATAAACCTATGAGTATGAACTCTTTTAGAATAAATGTATACGAGAAATATAAGTCTCCCTATCTCAATAACCTGAGATATATATATTTCTCTTATCATTTATTCATGGACATTATCATATAGATAATTTAATATATATAGACGACAAGTATCTAAAAAATCAAGCAAACAGTCGACTCTTTGGAAGAGACAGTCGACTGTTTGAGCCATAATTTCGAAAATTTTGCTACTGTATGAGACAGTCGACCAAACAGTTGACTAGATAGTCGACTATTTGTCTCTGTTTTTCAAAAATAACATTTTCAAAAAGGTCAAAACAAGGTTTAGGCACTTGGTTTTTGTCATAAATGATTGTACACAAATTTAACTAGTAAAAATATTTTCAACAAGTTTGAAAACATGTGTAACTCATCATTTTATGAAAATCAATTGAGATATGCGCATAAATGCATAAAGATTCATTTTTAACATAAGATATGCAAACATAAGCACAAATATGAGTATTATATCAACTTAGTTGGTCTATACATACTAATAATTACTATTTAAGCATATGAGCAAATAGTGCATAAGGAATTTCAAATCATGAGCAAGTATGTATGTCTCACACACACACACACACACACACAAATATATATATATATATATATATATATATATATATATATCATGTGCATATGCTAAACATAAGAATATTCCAAATCATATGCATATTCACTATGCATATAACACCACTAATAGAGAAAGCATGAGCTCCCTTAAGACAATGCTTTAATTGAAAATAAATTTCCCTCTTTTGCAACAACATATTTTCATCAACAAACAAAAAGTTTGATTTATAAAAACTCATTCATTTATGCATAGCAAGAGATTAGGCAAAAATATTATCAATAAACATCAATACATCAAATTGAGAGACAAACAATACAATTAATGTCATTTGCTTTCAATCAACATGCTAAAACAAATGTATGATAATAATGATCACCAAAATAGCATTTTTAGCAATGCGCCAATAATAAACAATGTTAAAGCTCCTAAATTATTACATAGCTATTTTTTTTTTTTTTTATATTGCAATCAAAATTAGCAAGTTTCAAGCATATGATTTATCAAATTGAAGCACATGACATATAAGGAATCATAAACAAGAATTTAAAAGAAAATTTGTACAAATTACCAACCAAAGTTGATACTCATTTCCTTCATCTTTGAAGAGTTGATGGTGGATTTGCTTGACTAGTGATCTTCATCACTTCATGATTAAAATATTGAATGTCCTCCATCATCAATGATTGAGTGCATGACTTCATCATTTCTTTGCCACACAAAGATAGGTTATTTCTTGATCTATGCACACAAACATTTCTCTTCCAAAGTGTCAATTTCATTAGAATAATCATCATAAATAAACATATGCTCAAAATGTCATAAAGAGATAATATGCAAAGATAAATAGGAGATAACAACAAGCATAATTTATTACAAAAGAATGCAAGATAGTTTAACATCATTTTCGGACTCATGGTAGTTTATAGTCATTTCGGACTAAAGAAATCAAACATTATGTGAGATATGATTATCCTTCCTAACCCAAATAGTTTTCACCTTTGGTTGCTCTATGGAAACCTTAGGAGGCATAGACCTATTCCTATACGAATGACTATCATAAGATCTATAATCATATGGGGTCTTTCTCTAGTCTCTCAAGAAGTGATATCAATTTAGTGTAATATGACCATTTTTACCACAATGATGGCAAGTGGGAATAAATCTAGAAGAATAATGTGTGTGAATGAGTTCATGCATAATTTTCCTAGGTTTGTTCTTCAAGCCATATATTTGACTTTTATCTACAAAAGTATTGGCATTAGGTCTTGGGCATTTGGGACGAATGTGTCCCTTACCACCACAATTATGGCAAGTAGGAATATATTTGGATCTTGCCTTGATAACATAAGGTAACTCTTTTGGTTTTGAAATATGAGCTATTTTAGGAATACTCTTTTCCTTTTTTCAAAGAGTCTCTTTCTTTTATTAAAGAAAACTTTTCATTTGTCAAATAAACATTTTCGTTTTCACAAATTTTTAAATTTTGTTTAAGATTCTCAATTTCATTTTTCAAAATAGTATTTTCATTTTTCAAGTTTTCAAAGTCACTTGATGAAATTAAGGTAGAGGGGGTGTTTCTCAAAGACTCAACCTTTTTAACCAAAGTTGAATTTAGCTGTTGAAGATTCATTTTCTCTTTTGAAATAAATGACAAGTCATTTTTCAAAGTTTTGTGAATTTTATTCAAAGCATCATTTTTCTTCAAAGTAAGTTCACATAACCTTAGAAGATCTTCATAAGATGGTTTATCAATAAAATCATCATCAAAATCATTTACACATCTAGGAGAGGTAAATTCATTAAATTCATGAACATGTACACCAAGACAATAATTCTTTTCAAAATTCATTCTTTTTAAATAACAAATAAACCAGTTTGCAAAGATCTTTAGCTCAAAAAGATAATCAAATGAAGAGCACCTGCTCTGATACCAACCGTTGGCCCAAGTATATACCTCTAGAGGGGTGAATAGAGGTTTTGCAAACTTTAAAATTAATTACCAAATTAAAATTATGGTTCAATTAAATTTAACGGAAGATAAACAAGTCAATAAATTTAATTGGAAATGAGAGAGCAAGATTGAATCACAACTCAACAATATATAGTAAGTATAAATTAAAATGCAAGAGAAGAGTTATAGAGATTCAAACACAAGGATTTAACGTGGTTCGATCTCCGTCTACATCCACGCCTCAAGATCACCGTCTTAAGGATTCCACAATCCACTATGGATCACTCCTTCATGGTGGAGAAACCTTTACAATAGTATTCTTTCAAAGATGGAAGACACCCACCCACAATCTACTTTCAAAGGTGGTAAATTCTCACCCACAAGGATTACACAAAACCCTTAAATCTCACAAGGTTACAAATGAAGATTGCAGAATGTGTACAATAGAGAAACTCCTCAATAGTAGATGATGTACAAACAATAAAGCTCTCACTAATATATCTCAAGGATATGAACTAATTTGGCTTCAAGAGAGATTGATGAGTCAATTGACTAATATCACACAAAATGATATAAACTAAGTTTATGTATATTTGTGTATGATCATTAGTTCATTCAAGACTCATATAACGAGTATAAATACCCCCAACAAAGAATATGGCTGTTTAAAGACAAAATAGAGCCATTAGGGTTCAGCAGAAACTAGCCATTATGGGTAGTTCTCGGGCAAACAATCAACTCTTTGAAGTAGACAGTCGACTATCTTGCACTAAAAAATCAAGTTGCAGCTACTATCCCAAGCAGTCGACTAAACAGTCGAGTACATGGCAAACAGCAGAGAAAACAATCGACTATCTGGAGTGTAAAAACTCAAAACCAGTCTTTTATAAGAGATGCAACTTTGATTCATCATGACCACTTGTTTCCACTGAATCTTGGCTTAGTTCGAAATGTTTTCCAAAAGAATTTTAAGGCCAAAAACAAAAGGATAAAATATTTTGTCTTTTGAGTCCATATAGTCCATTATGAGTTTGAATCAATTAGTGACCAAAAAGTGATTTTCCAAGATTAAAATCTATGGTCTTTAAGTCATAGTCAATTGAGACAATTAGATAATCCTAAAAAGAGATTTACACAAGTAATCCTAAAAAGCTTACACAGGATAAAAACAAGAACTTCAAGAATAAATCTTCAAAACTTGTGCTAAGCTTGGATTGGCTTGTGATTGGCCTCATCTTGAACTTGAGCAAGACTTCATCTTTGAATAGCTCTCTTCATGGTCCTTAGAGAATATATGACTATTCATATTCACATGAGGTACACTTAGACTGCATGAGCTTCATGGGTGCATCAAGCAATGTTGAATCTTCTTCATTGAATGGCTTAAATCCTGATTCTTACAAGTATAAATAATATTGACAATATATATAAGAATCAAATGTTCAACATAGTTAGCCAATAATTTTTCCAATAAAGTTTGACATATATCATAATGTTCAACAAAGTATTCATAGATAAATAGTCATAACACAATGCTTGTTATCATCAAAATCATTAAACAAATATGGATTGAAGCCACCAGGCTAACATGATGTATCTTTTTTATTCTAAGTTCAAATTCATTGATTCAAAATTCAAATCGACCAAGATTCAATCCTCTATGTTTCTAGAAGGGTTTTAGGCTGAAAACCTTAACCATGATTAATGGGTTAGGTTAAACTAAGTCAATTAGTTATTATGACCCATTAGACTTGATTTTGGTTTGAAAAATTGGTTAACTAATAAAATGTCACTCCATGAAACATGTTTTGAAAACCATTATGAAAATCATTTCAAAGTTTTGAAAAGCATTAATTTTGGGATAATGATTGAATCGCGATCAATTTCGGTTTAACCCTAAAGATGGCTAATTAACCTATTGACTGTTATGAGCTAAAATGATCTCTAACCGTGCCATTACTGAATAATTCTCATAACTATACTCTAAATATCCATACAAATCCAATAGAACAAATCGGGACGAATTTGGAGGTTAATCAGAAATTATGCGAGAAAAATGACAATAATGCCCTTCAAGTCGCAAAAATTCTTATTATATATTGAGACTCGATCGAAATGACATGAAATTTGACATGGACATTCTTTGACACTCTAAAAACTAAATGCAAAATAAATGAATAAAAACGAGTTAAAGATCTATATAAAATATTAGCTTCTAATTAACCAAGGAAAATGGTAATTAAGAAAAACTCAAGTTTTAAGGTTTCTCTCTCCAAAAATGATTAATCATTTTAATCAACCAAGAATGCCATGATAACTCATGTTTCATGCATGTGTAAAAATTGGGTGTCTACAACTGTGATTTTTGGCGAACATGAAATTTATAAGAAGTTTACCTAATCCAAACGTCAAAATTTTAAAATCTATTATGTAATTGTTTCTATGGATACCATCTTACGCAGCTTTGTATAAGGTGCACCTTATAATAGACTCCCTAATATACATACATTATCACGGAGAAAAGAATGGAAAAGTTAAAAAAGAAAAAAAACAACTCTAAAACCCTAAATATTGTGAATAAAAGAAAAAGGCTTTCAAGCATTGCGTTATACAAATACAAGTAGTCATCTCGCGCGATGCGCGGAAATTATAAAAACCTAACCTCATGATCCAAATTCATCATTTTATCAACTATCAAGTATCAGCCATCTTAATTCTAAAATCTCAAATACTACTGGCTAACTTTCCAAAAACTCATTCTATAAGAAAAAAAATAGAATAAAAAATAAAAATACTTTTTGAATATAATCACGACACTTTTATTTTAAATTGAAGATGATCTTATAGCCTAAAGAATATAGTATCGACTAATCTGAGCTAAATCTCAAAAGAAAGCTTTTTTTTGTTTTTATTATAAAATTCCAAGAACCACATCTTTGACTAAAAAACCATATATTATTATAGAGATAAAGAAAAAGACACCAAGAAGCAGCAGTATGCAGTGGAGAAAGTGGAAAAAAGAAAAGAAAAGAAAAAAAGAAGACGACAATATATATAGAAATAGAGAGAAGAAGAAGAAAAAGAGGAAGAGGAGATATCAAGAAGAAGAAGATATCAAGAAGCAGCAACATACAGTGGAGATAGTTTTTGGTATCAAATTTTTTTTTTTTTTTTTTAAAAAGACAAACATATTTTGATATAGAAAAAGGAGAGTAGGAAGAAGAAAAAGCAAGTTAAAGCTAAAAAAGACATCTCTATTATAGAGACAGAGAAAAAAACGTACCTATAAAGTGGTCCATGGAGAGAAGAAGAATTGGTTTAAAAAATATAGAGAGAAGAAGAAAAGAAAAAAAAAAAAATCCTAGCATTGATATGAAATTCGGGAATGGTGGAAAGAAAAATAGAAAAAATAATTTAATAAAAATAAAAGCCATACATTGAAGTCTTAATTTGATATAAATGGAAAGTCAAAAGTGGAAAATAAAATAAAATAAATTATGGTATAAACCAATAAGAAAAAGGGTTAATTCTGTTTTAGTACATCAACTTTATACTGATTTTCAATCTAGGTCACAAACTTTATTTAGACTCGATTTAGTACCAAATTAAAAGTTTGATTTCAATTTGAGCCACACTGTGACTCCGTCAGTCAAAATTGACGGAACATCTGATGCGGTAATGACATGGCATCTCAGTGTCACGTGTCATGCCATGTGTTAGTGCCACGTCAGCATTTGGTGCCACGTGTCAGTGCCACATCAGCACCAACTTTCCTAAAAAAAAAAAAAAATCATGTGCTCATTAGAAAATTCCATGCGTTAATTCCGTTTTAGTACCTTGAACTTTATGTCAATTTTTAATTTGGTCTACAAACTTTCAAATTGAAGCGATTTTAGGACAACTTTAAAAGTCCAAAATAACTTAGAAATTAAAATAAAATTAAGGGTAAATTATAAAACCTTCCCTTAGATTTGAAAAAAAAAAATGTCATAAGCTTTCCTAAGATAATGATTTATGTTCAACAACCTCCCTTGTTCGACGAGCCATATCTTTCATATACGAACTCCACTTTGAGTGATTCAAGTTGTTATGGAAAATTTTCATGGCATACTTTCAATTGTAACTTGAATCACTTAATTTGAATATGAAATGAAAAAGTCATACGTCTTCAAAGTTGAGAAAAAAGTCAAGTTTTTCTATTTTTTAGCAAAAAATTGTGATTTTTTTTTCAAACTTTGAAGGCTTGTAACTTTTTTGCTTCAAATCCAAATCAAGTAATTAATGTCGCAATCAAGAGTATAATAAAAGAGCTTTAAAAGAGAATTAAATAACAATAACAGAACTTCTTATGTAAGATATATGGCCATTTAAAGTAGGCTCATTGAGCTAAAAAAAATGACAACTTGCCTATTTTGATCTTATTTTACTTTGAGATTTTGAGAAAAGTGTTGTATAACACCTTACTAGTGCCAAAGTACGATGCATGAGCTTTCTATAGTAACTTGAATCACTCAAATTGGCTTTGAAACAAAGAAGTTACAAGCCTTTATAGTTGGAAAAATTCACAATTTTCTACCAAAAAAAAAAAACTGACTTGGAAAGATGTAATGTTTTTTCTCTACATTGAAGGCATATAACTTTTTCATTTCAAAGCCAAATTAAGTGATTCAAGTTTTAATTGAAAGTATGCCATAAAGACTTTCCATAGCAACTTGAATCACTCAAATTGGAGTTCATATGTGGAAGATATAATCCTTCAAAATAGGCTTGTTGAATAAAAGACGTTGAACATAAATCATTATCTTCAAGAGGTCGACGACATTTTTTTTTTTTTCAAATCTAAGGAGAGGTATTGTAATTTACCCTCAATTTTTTTTTAATTTTTTTTTTTAGATTTTTAAAGTTATCCTAAAATTGCTTCAATTTAAAAGTTTGTGGACCAAATTGAAAATTGACGTAAAGTTAAAAGTACTAAAACAGAATTAACCCATGGAATTTACTAAAACTGACCCGTGACACTAAATGCTGACGTGGCACTGACACATGGCATGACACGTG